>CM077147.1:37059296-37527497 GCA_039583875.1 Platanthera guangdongensis
TTCCGGAAGAATTCCATCTTCGCGGCCCAGGTGATTTATTTCCTGCTACACTGCTCTCATTCTAGGTTGTTAGTGGCGCTCCAAGTCTCTCAGAAAGAACCCACTATGTCGAAAGGGAACTCTCCCGTGTCGATGATCAAGCTAGAGAAATTCTCCAACTCGGAGTACAGTGCCTGGAAGCGGAACAAGCAGTTTGACATGAAATATTTGAATATTTTCTATACAGTACAGTCCAATTTTGAGTCTTATAGAGGAGGAGAGGACGAGGATAACTGGATCCACGATTAGGATTTTTGTCGTGATTACCTCCCCAGCTGCGTCTCAAACAGACTTGCAGAGACGTACAATAAGTTGAAAACTGCAAAGGAGATCTGGGACACACTAGAGGAGCAGTTTAGAGAGGAAGAGAACATGTCCAAGACGCACCTGGTGGACAAGTTCACGGCCTTCACCTTCACAGAAGATAGAGAGATTCTTCCTCAAGTTGCAGACTTTGAGAATCTCGTGGACAAGCTAAATAGTGAAAACATCCCTCTACCAGATGGGTTCATTGCAGGAGTGATAATTTTTATATTACCCTCAGCATGGTATTCTTTTAAAACTGAAATATATCGGAAGAATACGCATGTCAGCCTGAAAGACCTCAAGCGCAATCCTAAGCCTGGAAAGACCAGACCACCGGCCAGTGCACCCGCAGTTGCTGCCACCAGCAAAAAGATTAAAACGTTCAAAGGCAAGTGCTACAACTGCAACAAGTGGGGTCATTGCGCTTCTGAGTGCAAGCAGCCCAAAAGGGGCGAATCCAGCACACCTAGGACTGATAACAAAGCAAATATGGTTTATTAAAATGCGCCTACCGACTTTGTTCTCATGGTCGGAAAGGGGAAGGCCAGTTCAGAGTGGTAGCTCCATTCAAGTGCTACCTGCTACGTCTGCAACAATTTTGCGCTTTTAGAGGATGTCGAAGATGTTAAAGACACTATCACTGTTACAAATGGCATTGCAGCTGATGTACTGAGGGTGGGGAATGCTACTCTGACTCTCTCTTCAGGTACACTTTTACTTTTAAAGAATATTAAATTTATACCCACGTTAGCTGCTAATTTAATTTCTGTCAGTCTATTATGCGATGCGGGTATGTTGTTTAACATGTGTGGTGGTCGAGTAACCCTTATGATTCACTCACATTACTTTGGTTGTGCTTATGTCGTAAATGGAATGTATACGCTGAGTCTAGCAAACGAGGTAGTCAATCAGGTTAGTTTAAATTTGATAGATCCTAAGGCTCTACATGCAAGACTAGGACACGTGAACTATAGGAAACTACTTTTACTAGCAAAAACTCATAACATTCCCTTAGACACAACCATTAAGTTTGACAAATGTGAAATTTGTGCTCAAACTAAGATAACTAGAACACTTTTTGGTCAGGTTTTTAGGAGCACACAATTGCTAGAGTTAATACATTCCGATATTTGTGACTACAAAAGTTTTGTCACCCGAGCAGGTCAGAAGTATCTGATAACTTTTATCGATAACTACTCTAGATTCAGTCACATTTACCTACTTAAATCCAAAGATGAAGCTTTTAAAAAATTTTGTATTTTCAAAAATATGGTCGAAAATCAACTAGACATGAAAATTAAAATGCTAAGGAGTGATAGAGGAGGTGAATGTCTCGGAGGATTTCAGAGATTTTCTTGTCAGCAATAACATAATTCCTGAAACGACTGCTCTGTATTTTCCCCAATCCAATCATTGAGCGTAAAAAGAGGACTTTAACTGAAATGTTGAACTCCATGTTGTTGATTGATAACATGCCTGCAACCTACTCGGGTGAAGTCGTCCTCACGTCAAATCACATTCTTAATAAAGTACCAAATGCAAAGTTAACTAAAATACCTTATGAGCTTTGGTTTAAGAGACCTCCTATATTTGACAATCTTAAGACCTAGTGCTGTATCGCTTATGTTAGGATATCTGACTCTAGAAGATCAAAGATTGGACCTAGGACGAACACTTGCGTCGATCAAGGATATGCAGAGGATAGTGTTGTAGACAGATTTATATATCTCTCAACTAATACTGTAATAGAATCTAGAGATGCAGTTTTCTTTGAGAATAAGTTCCTTAAGGATAAAAACCTAACGCTTCCAGGTCTGCCAGCTACTACTACTAATTCTATTGTTGAGCTAGAAATGAGAAACCCTGACACTTGTTGAAAATTGTGAAGTGAAAGTGAGTGAATGGAATGCTTGGGCAACCTATCCGTGCGGACTACGCAGACAGGGTTGGCGAACTGCTAAGTCGGTAGGGATGTTGCAGGCAGTTTGCTCCGTGGCGGCCTGGGCGGTCTGTTCGCGCGGACTACGCGGACAGCAACAGCGGTCTGTCAGGTCGGCGAATACTCAGCAGGCAGTTGGATCCCAGGAAGTAACCGGGCGGATAGAAATCCTATCCGCAGAGTTCGGCATGAAGCGGACTGATGAACTGGAGCTCGGCAGACCGGTTTGGCAGTTGCCTTGGTCTTGCTCTAGTGAAGCGGCAAGTGGAAGCCGTGGAGACCGCCGGTCAGTTCGGACAGAAGCTGGAGGTCGCCCGGTATGGCGGGCTAGATCCAGTGTCCGCTAGTAAGTGCGGACTGGCCCTTGTGGCCAGTGGACTGGACTTGGTGGGTTCTGAACCAAGTCCAGGTTGGCTCAGTCCGGGGAGGTCGCGCAGTGGAGCGCTGGCTGCTTTCTCAGTCCGCCAAGCCTAGTAGAAGTGTTGTTGCCTTGATTGCTAGCTTGGGGATATGCGGACAGGAGGATTGCCTGTGCAAGAGCGTGCGGACTGGAGCTAGAGTCCGCTGAGTTCGGTTTATCCTTATGATGAGGTTATGAATTTAGGAATGTGTACTGGAGTTTGCTGTGTAAGAAGACTGGATCGGCGTGTCCGCTGAGTCCAGCGGTGCCTTGGAGATGAGGCAATGGACTCGGGATGTACGAACGGAAGCTGGGTGTCCGCTGAGTCTGGCAGGTGTCTTGTTGGCGACGCTGTGGGCTCGGGTTATGCGGGCTGATGCCTTGTCCGCAGATTGGCAGACATAGCTGTTGCAGAGTCCGGCTGTGGTGGTCCTGGTTTGGCCCTTGGCGACAAGGCAGACTGGTATGCTGTCCGACCTTGGTGATGTCTTGGCGGCTTGGCCTTTGGCGACAAGGCGGACTGGAGATTGGAGTCTGGCTTTGGAGAATCTAGGCGAGCTGGCTATCGGCACGGGAGCGGCGGACTGGTGTTGTATCCGCGGACTTGCGGATACACTTGTTCTTGCTGCGGGATGTGGTGGTGATCCTATCGGCTAGGGCGGTGACCATACTCATCATCGTGCCTATAAATAGGACCCATGTCACATCAGGAAGAAAACCCTCGAGATAACCTAACCGAAGTAAGTGAACAGTATTTGAGCTCGCGTAAGTTGTAGCGGACTGGACCTTGGTGTCCGAGCAGTTTGAGAGTTGACTGGGTTGTGCTTTGTAGGTTGTGCGGATAGCGCTGGAAAGCCAGGACTTAGCTCTGATTGTGGTCAGGGACAGTGCGGACTCTGCGGTTAAGCTACATGCGGTAAACAACAAGTTGCGGATAGTGACTAGGCAGTCTTCTCTTTGGAAAATTGGTTCGGAGTTCAGAAAGTCGCCTGCTTCAGGCGAACTGTTCCTTTCGGTGGCGCAGCGTGTGCGGTCTGGCGGCTAGGCGACCTCGCGGTCAGGCGGCCTGCAGATCGGCGGTGAAGAGCTTAGCATTGGAATAATGGGTAGTCCGCATGACTTGGGTTGCGGGCTAGCGACCTGGCGGACTGAGCGTACTCCACAGCAGTAGACTGGCGGCTTGTTAATTGAGTCCACACTGCTTGTTTTATTTCTTGTCTTTGTAACTGTCTCTGTTCTCCTGGTTTGGTTGTTTGGTGAAGCATGTCTCGCCATGTATGTCTCGCCTTGTAAAGAAGTTTGCTCTTGATCAATAAAGACGCTTGTGCTGCATGTGTTATTGGTTGTTACTGCTTTATTGAGATAACCCCTGCTAACTCCAAGATCCGGGAAAACGTTCAACATTATAAGTGGACGTGTCTTCCTCCGGTTTGTTGAGTTTCAACAGGATATCCGAGGTGGCGTCTGCGGGTTTGTTGAATTTTAACATGGTATCAGAGCGAGGTCGGAGTGGTCAAGCAGTGCTCAATGAAAGTAGTTGCTCTTGTGTAAAGGAAACCAGTGGTAGAACCATGGCAGTGGAGGATGCAAGTTGTCTTGGAATTGATCTCCTTACAGAGACGAACTGTGAAAGGTGGAAGTCCTGTATGAAGAGCTTTCTTCTTGGCGAGGACCTTTGGGAGGTTGTATGCGGAGAAGGAAGAGAAGAGGCTACTGCTGGCAATGCTGAAGCAATGAGAGCTTGGAAGGAGACAAATGCGAAAGCGGAGTCTATTATCAAGCAGGTGATCTCATCGGAGCTCTTGGACCACATCAGTGGATGTCGATCAGCTGCGGAGGTTTGGACTTCCCTTGATGGGTTGTTCAGGAAGGAGGTGAAGGTTGCTGCTGACGATGGTCCCTCTACTTCATATCAGGAAGAAAGGAGTGTTTCTCCTAGGCGTGATAGGAAGAGGAAGGAAGGACCAAGGTGCTATAAATACAGGCAGCAAGGTCATCTTCAGAAGGAGTGCAAGGTTGTCTTGCTCTCAGCGAACGTCGCTCAAGTAGGAAAGAAGGAGAAGAACATTGTTTGATTATCAACAAGTTCTAGAGCTGATCGGATGAATGCCAGTGATAGTGCAGCTATCTGGCATGAAAGACTGGGGCATTTAGGGATGGACAAGCTGAAAGTAATGGCAGGAAAAAGACTCGTAAGAGGGCTGCCTAGGTTGTCATCCTATGGTGATGGTCGGGGGTGTGCGGGATGTCAGGAAAGTGGAGCCTATCGCTTCATGATTGATAAAGCACAATCCAGATGTAAAGCACCATTGACGGTTGTCCATTGTGCTCTAGTGGGACCGACCATCACAGCCAGTCTTGGAGGCAGCAGGTTCATGCTGATATTGGTTGATGACTATTCAAGGTATACATCGGTATACTTCATGAAGAAGAAGTCCAACAAGGTACGCTTGTTTGTGGAGTTCAAGAATCTTGTGGAAGGCCAGCTTGGCCGGAGGATCAGGGTGTTGAGGACAAGTATCAGTGGTGAGTTTGGCTCAACTGAGTTCTCACACTTTTGCAGGAAGCAAGGGATTCAGAAGGAGCTTTCTTGTGGACATACTTCACAATAAGGTAGTATTGCAGCTCGGATGATCCGTTGGTCAATGGAGACCTGCAAGTGTTGGATTTAGAGTAAAGGCATTTCGAAGGATCTTTGGGCGGAAGGGATGGCCTGTGCTGCTCATGTCATCAACTGGATGCCTCTTAGTCCGATCATAGTGAAGACTCCTTATGAGCTGATGTTCGGAGTAAAGCCCAGCGTGAAACATCTTCGGGTGTTTGGATCTACCTGCTACATACACTCTCCGGGTGCCCTCAAGACAAAGCTAGTCTTTGTTGGGTATGATGAGCAGAGGAGAAGGTGGAGGTGTATGGATCCTGCAACGAAGAAACTCATAGTGTCGAGAGACATTGTCTTCGATGAGTTAACGCCGTACTAGGGTAGCTCTCATGTGGAGCTAGAGATAAGCAGGTCAGATGGTGGGCTGAAGGAGGCTGTTGCTAAGGAAGTGGAGTTGCCTGAGTCACCAAGAGCTCCAGGTTGTTCTAGCTCCGGGGCAAAGGTGTCAATGTCAGGAAGTAGGAGTGATGATCCAGGTTCTTCTGACTCGAAGGCAGAGGCTTCCGGTTCAGGAAGAAAGGGGAGCTATGTTCCAGGCAGTTCTTGTTCAAGAGGAGAGTCTTCTGGTTCAGGTAGCAGGGGGAGCGTTGCTCCAGGTGCTTCTGGTTCCAGTAAGGAGGCATCTTGTTCAGAAAGAAGGGGGAGCATTGTTCCAGGTTTGCCCGGGAACAGATCTGGTTCAGAAGCAGCGGAGGTGGTTAGCCATGATCACGTTCTTCGGAGATCGAAGAGGATCAATAAGCCACCAGCTCGATATAGTGAAGGGAATACGGCGGACTTGGTCCCATGTTTCTTTGTTATCCCTCAGGTCGAGCAAGGTACTTCTGGCTGTGATGACACCACTAGAATCAAGGAGGTGGTTGACACCAAGGCTGAAGAGGTGATTTCTCTCAGAGGTAACAAGGCTTGGGCTTCTGTGCCCAAGGTAGTTGGTGATACTCCTGTGATGCATGAGTTGAGGTTGAAGCTGAAGAAGGCAGAGGGAAGCATGACTCCTTTTTGGAGATGCTGGAGGGCTCCCTCATGGTCCATGATATGCGGGGCGAGGACTATGTCTTGGACATCTCTTCGTAGATGCTATCAGAGGGACCAGGTGCAAGGTTACGGGAGCTGCTGGACTTATTCACCACTTCTCACTTCAAGGAGGAGTGTTGAAAATTGTGAAGTGAAAGTGGGTGAATGGAAGGCTTGGGCAACCTATCCGTGTGGACTACACGGACAGGGTTCGCGGACTGCTAAGTCGGCAGGGATGTTGCAGGCGGTTTGCTCCATGGCGGCCTGGGCGGTTTGTTCGCGCGGACTACGCGGACAGCAGCAGCGGTCTGTCAGGCCGGCGAATACTCAGCTGGCAGTTGGATCCCAGGAAGTAACCGGGCGGATAGAAATCCTATCCGCGGAGTCCGGCATGAAGCGGACTGATGAACTGGAGCTCGGCAGACCGGTTTGGCAGTTGCCTTGGACTTGCTCTAGTGTAGCGGCAGGTGGAAGCCGCGGAGACCGCCGGTCAGTGCGGACAGAAGCTGGAGGTCGCCCGGTATGGCAGGCTAGATCCAGTGTCCGCCAGTAAGTGCGGACTGGCCCTTGTGGCCAGTGGACTGGACTTGGTGGGTTCTGAACCAAGTCCAGGTTGGCTCAGTCCGGGGAGGTCGCGCAATGGAGCACAGGCTGCTTTCTCAGTCCGCCAAGCCTAGTAGAAGTGTTGTTGCCTTGATTGCTAGCTTGGGGATATGCGGACTGGAGGATTGCCTGTGCAAGAGCGTGCAGACTGGAGCTAGAGTCTGCTGAGTTCGGTTTAGCCTTGTGATGAGGTTATGAATTCAGGAATGCGGACTCGAGTTTGCTGTGTAAGCAGACTGGATCGGCATGTCCGCTGAGTCCGGCGGTGCCTTGGAGATGATGCAATGGACTCGAGATGTGCGGACGGAAGCCAGGTGTCCACTGAGTCCGAAAGGTGTCTTGTTGGCGAGGCTGCGGGCTCGGGTTATGCGGGCTGATGCCTTGTCCGCAGATTGGCGGACATAGCTGTTGCGGAGTCCGGCTGTGGTGGTCCTGGTTTGGCCCTTGGAGACAAGGCGGACTGGTATGCTGTCCGGCCTTGGTGATGTCTTGGCGGCTTGGCCTTTGGCGACAAGGCGGACTGGAGATTGGAGTCCGGCTTTGGAGAATCTAGGCGAGCTGGCTATCTACATAGGAGCGGAGGACTGGTGTGTGTATCCGCGGACTTGCGGATACACTTGTTCTTGCTACGGGATATGGCGGTGATCCTATTGGCTAGGGCGGTGACCATACTCATCATCGTGCCTATAAATAGGACCCATGTCACATCAGGAAGAAAAACCTCGAGAGAACCTAACCGAAGTAAGTGAACAGTATTTGAGCTCGCGTAAGTTGCTGCGGACTAGACCTTGGTGTCCGCGCGGTTTGAGAGTTGACTGGGTTGTGCTGTGCAGGTTGTGCGTGTTAGAAAGCAGCAAAAGAGAGAACAAGCAGAATAACTTTTGAATAATCGAAATTTTATTATCCAAAATTGATGTCTATTACAAAGGTATGCCCTCCCTTATATAGAATGGAGGAGAGAAGAGAGAGTACAAATAAGAGATGTGGGACTAAAAAATACAAGTTAAGCGGACTGTACAAGGTAAACCGCACAAGCCGCGCGGTTAGACAGAAGGGCTAACCGCACGGCTAACCATAGGAGAAGCAGATAGGTCGCCGGTGAAGATCGCTAGACCGCCCGGTTAACAAGCCGACGAGTCAAGCCGCCAGACCGCGCGGTCTCCAACTCGCCAAGACAGACCGCCCGGTCTCCAACTTTAACACTCCCCCTCAAGCTGGAGCATATATATCAACCATGCCCAGCTTGTCACAAACATGCAGAAACGAGGCGGAAACTGGCTTGGTGAAGATGTCAGCCAGCTCTTTATCAGACGTGACAAAAGGAGTGCAAATCTGTTCTTTTAAAATCTCTTCACGAATGAAATGGCAGTCGACCTCAATATGCTTGGTTCTTTCATGGAATACCGGATTTTTGGAGATGTATATGGCGGCCTTGTTATCACAGAACATAGGTAGAGGATGGTTGTACACCTCTCCTAAGTCTAGCATGAGAGCCCGCAGCCACTTTAATTCACAAGTGGTTGACGCCATACTGCGATACTCAGCTTCTGCACTGGACCTGGAGACAACAGACTGCTTCTTGCTCTTCCAGCTCACCAGATTTCCCCCAACAAATGTGCAAAACCCTGAGGTTGACTTGCGATCCCCTTTGTCATCAGCATAACTTGCATCTGAGTAGGCTTCAATCCTCAGATGACCATTCTTTTGAAAAAGTAGTCCTTTCCCAGGCGCTGCTTTGACATACTCCAAGATCCGCAAGGCGGACTGTAGATGACACTCCCTAGGCGCTTGCATGAACTGACTCACCTTACCTACAGCATAGGAAATGTCGGGTCTGGTCACTGTGAGGTATATGAGCTTACCAACCAGACGCCTGTACCGCGAACTATCTGAAAGAGGAGGCGAATCATCTGTCCAGGTTTTGTCCTCCCCAGTGGCCATGGGGCATCGGGCAGGTTTTGCTCCAGTCAATCCTGCCTCTTTTAGAAGATCAAGGGCATACTTGCGCTGAGAGAGAACTAAGGAGTCGGGCTTCCGAGCAATTTCGATTCCCAGGAAGTACTTTGGAGAGCCCATATCTTTAGTGATGAGATGTTGGCGAAGATGTCGCTTTGTCAGGGCTACCCCTTCCTGGTCATCGCCGGTGAGAAGAATATCATCGACATACACAGCCAGAACCACCAGCCCAGAAGGAGTTTTACGAATAAAGAGAGAGTGATCAGCAGAGCTTCGCACAAAACCAACAGCCGCCACAATGCCGCTGAACTTGTCAAACCAAGCTCGAGGACTCTGCTTGAGGCCATAAATTGCCTTCTGCAACCGGCATACCCGTGTCTCCCCCTGAGCAACATACCCAGGAGGTTGCTCCATGTAAACGGCCTCGTGAAGGTCACCATAAAGGAAGGCATTCTTGACATCCAGCTGAGAGATCGGCCAATCGCGATTGACGGCCACAGAGAGAAGGACCCGGATAGTGCTGAGACGAGCCACGGGGGAGAAGGTGTCAAAGTAATCAACCCCATAAGTCTGAGTAAAGCCCTTAGCAACAAGGCGAGCCTTATAGCGATCCACAGTGCCGTCGGGGCCAAATTTGACCACAAAGACCCAGCGACAGCCAACAACATCAGTACCAAAGGGAGGGGGAACAAGAGTCCATGTCCCCCGCTCCGTGAGAGTCGCCATTTCCTCATCCATGGCCAGCTTCCAATGGGGAATCGCAAGGGCTTCCTGATAGGAACGAGGCGTGGCAGTAGCAGAGATAGCCAGCGCAAAGGCCCTGCGAGAAGGTGTGAGACGATCATAGGAAACAACAGCAGCCAGGGGGTGAAGGGTACATGTCCGCACCCCTTTGCGAAGCGCCACAGGGAGATCCAGGTCGGCAGCCCCCTCGGGATCCGGAGCGTCCGTGGCAGAGAGAGCTGGCCCGAGAGAAGAGAGCGACGGCGGCGTAGAGGGTGGAGATGGAGGTGGAGGTGGAGACGGGGGGGAGAGAGGAGGAGCGAGAGGAGGAGACGGAGAGGGAGGAGGAGGGGGTATCGCGGTAGGAGACAAGGGAACGAAGGGAATAGTAGGAGAGTCAGAAGGTGGGGAAGGAGAGGAGGAGGGAGCGGAGAAGTAGGAGGCATTCTCGAAGAAGGTAACGTCAGCAGAGACGAACTGCTGACGAAGAACAGGGTTAAAGCAACAATAGCCTTTCTGAGTGGTGGAGTACCCCAGAAAGACACATTTGGTGGAGCGGGGGGAAAGCTTATCACGGGTGGCAGATGGCGTATGGACAAAGGCAGTGCAGCCAAAGATACGGAGAGGGAGAGGAAAGGGCTCCTTGTCCGGATAGAGAATGGAGAAGGGCGTTTTCCCGCGGAGAAGGGTGGAGGGAAGACGATTGATGAGGTAGCAGGCAAGGAGAACGGCATAGCCCCAATACGAACGAGGGACATGCATCTGGGTCATTAAAGTGCGGGCCACATCGAGGAGGTGACGGTTTTTGCGTTCTGCCACCCCATTTTGTTGGGAGGTGTAAACACAGCTAGTCTGATGAATAATGCCATGTTGTACACAAAAGGAAGTAAAAGCATGACTGAGATATTCCTTAGCATTATCAGAACGAAGAGTTTTAATACAAAGATTGAACTGATTTTTAATCAACTGATAAAAGGAAATCCATACATCTAAAAGTTCAGAGCGATCTCTGAGGAGATACACCCAAGTACAACGAGAGAAATCATCTATAAATGTTACAAAATAAGAACTACCCCGACCAACGGTGAGGGTAGGAGCAGGTCCCCAGATATCAGAGTGAACAAGATCAAAAGGGCGAGTAGAACCCCGTCCGAGCTTCGGCGGGAAGGAGGAACGGTGATGCTTGCCGAGTTGACAGGCGTCGCATTGGAGAGGAGTACTGGATGGAAGGAGGTGCGGCAGAAGCTGATGTAGTATACGGGGAGGAGGATGACCGAGACGGAGATGCCACTGCAGAAGATCCGTACAGGAAGAGGAGAAGGCAGATAAGGCGGAAACATTGTCGAGGAAGTAGAGGCCGCCGCTCTCAGTCCCAGTAGCAATCGTCCGGTGGGAGCTCGGATCCTGAAAAGAACAAGAAGTGGGTGTAAATGTCACAGAACACTGAAGCTGTTTACATAAAGAGGTAACAGACAACAGATTGCACGGAAACTTGGGCACATAGAGAGTGTCCGCTAGGCTTAGTGAGGGAGTAACATGAACCACGCCCGTGCCATGAACCGGGGAGGGAGAACCATCCGCAACTAGGACCGGGGGCAACCGATCATGATGTTCGAGCAAGGAGAAGCACTGAGGGTTGCCCGTCATGTGATTAGTGGCACCAGAGTCGATAAGCCATTTACCTTGAGTCACCACGTGGGCACTACCTGAAGAAGTCACAACAGAGGCAGATGGCTTGGAAGAGTCACCGGAGGGGCGAAGATGAGGATGCTTTGTCCAGCAGCGTTCGAAAGTATGGCCGGTGCGGCCACAATGAGAACAGATGTAGCGGGAAGAAGCACGGCCGCCGGTCTGATGGCCGCGACTACCAGAGCCACTGCGCTGAGCGTGATGAGAATAGTGGTCCGGTGGGGGAGAAGGAGCGGGCAATAGCGGGCGCTGAAGGAGAGAGGTAACAGCAGCGATGCGGGCAGCGGTGGCATCTAAAGTGGGAGAGTCAGCCTCACCCAGAATTTGCTGGCGGATCATGTCATAAGTATCGGGAAGCCGGAGCAGATAACACACAACCAGAAGCTCCTGGAAGTGCTTGTGTTGTTGAGCCAAATCCGCAGAAAATGGGCGATTCTGAAGAATCTCAGCCCCAAGAGCCTGGACCTGTTGGTAGGCAGCAGCAGGAGACAAGGTGGGATGGGCAAAGAGGTCCGCATACAACGTATAGATGCGGGAAGTCTGAGCCCCTTTGGAGTACAAAGCGGCAAGATGAAGCCAAGCGGCCTTGACCGTCTCATCATGACGTATGACGGGAAGGCACTCATCAGAAAGACTGTTCGCAAGCCAAGTACGCACAAGCGCGTCACTGGCATCCCAGTCATCAAAGAGAGGGGAAGTGATAGGAGGTGGGTCATCAACGAGGTGGTGGCGTTTGCGTTGTGAGCGAAGAAGAAAGGTGAAAGAGACGCTCCAGTCCGGGTAGTTGGAGCCAACAAGTTTGGAAACGGTCCCAAGGTTCCCGGAAGGAGTAGGGGGAAGAGGAGGTGCCGGATTGGCAACAGAGGTGGTGGCAGTAGAGGCATCAGAATTAGCCATCGCAGCTGGAAACAGGGGAAGCCGGGCGGTTAGGATACAACCCGCACGGATAGGAAGAAAAGCTGCAGCGGTCTCGAGGGTAGAAACCAGCGGCCAGAAAAGCCACGACCAAACCGCAGACGCAAGCAGAGGGGAAGAAGTCGAGCGGCTAGAGGACAAGCCGCACGAACAGGAGCAGGGACAAAAAAAACAGGTCGCTGTGATAGGAGGCAGCGGGTAGGAAACAACCCGCGCAGAGAAAGAAGGGCGGCAGCGGTCTCAAGGGAATAAATCCAGCGGCCAGAAGGGCCACGACCTAGCTGCAGACACAAACAGAGGGGAAGAGGTCGAACGGCTAGAGGACAGGCCGTGCGAACAGAAGAAGTCGGCCGGCTAGAGAACAGGCCGGGCGAGCAGAAGAATTCGAACGGCTAGAGAATAGGCCGCGCGAATAGAAGGCAAACCGGCACTACAAGCCGGGCAGACAGAAAGACACAGAATCAGGAGGAGTAGATCGAGTCCTCTGATACCATGTTAGAAAGCAGCAAAAGAGAGAACAAGCAGAATAACTTTTGAATAATCGAAATTTTATTATCCAAAATTGATGTTTATTACAAAGGTATGCCCTCCCTTATATAGAATGGAGGAGAGAAGAGAGAGTACAAATAAGAGATGTGGGACTAAAAAATACAAGTTAAGCGGACTGTACAAGGTAAACCGCACAAGCCGCGCGGTTAGACAGAAGGGCTAACCGCACGGCTAACCATAGGAGAAGCAGATAGGTCGCCGGTGAAGATCGCTAGACCGCCCGGTTAACAAGCCGACGAGTCAAGCCGCCAGACCGCGCGGTCTCCAACTCGCCAAGACAGACCGCCCGGTCTCCAACTTTAACAGTGCGGATAGTGCTGGAAAGCCAGGACTTGGCTCTGATTGTGGTCAGGGACAGTTCGGACTCTGCGGTTAAGCAAGATGCGGTAAATAGCAAGTCGCGGATAGCGACTAGACAGTCTTCTCTTTGACAACTTGGTTCGGAGTTCAGGAAGTCGCCTGCTTCAGGCGAACTGTTCCTTTCGGTGGCGCAGCGTGTGTGGTCTGGCGGCTAGGCGACCTCGCGGTCAGGCGGCCTGCAGATCGACGGTTGAAGAGCTAAGAATTGGTAATAAGGGGTAGTCCGCGCGGCTTGGGTTGCGGACTGGTGACCTGGCGGACTGAGCGGACTCCACAGTAGTAGATCGTCGGCTTGTTAATTGAGTCCGCGCGGCTTGTTTTGTTTCGTGTCTTTGTAACTGTCTCTGTTCTCCTGGTTTGGTTGTTTGGTGAAGCATGTCTCGCCATGTATGTCTCGCCTTGTAAAGAAGTTTGCTCTTGATCAATAAAGACGCTTGTGCTGCATGTGTTGTTGGTTGTTACTGCTTTGTTGAGATAACCCCTGCTAACTCCAAGATCCGGGAAAACGTTCAACATTATAAGTGGACGTGTCCTCCTCCGGTTTGTTGAGTTTCAACAGGATATCCGAGGTGGCGTCTGCGGGTTTGTTGAATTTTAACAACACTGAGCCTATAGACACTAGTGGTTTAGCATCTAGAAGGATATCTAATAGAGAATGAGTGCCTAAAAGCTTCGGTACAGACTTTGTGACTTACCAAGTGGAAGCTGATCCATCGACCTATAAGGAGGCGATGCGATCTAGGAATTCTCTATTATGGAAAGAAGTCATGGATGATGAGATGAATTCTCTACTACAAAACCACACTTGGACTTTGGTCGATTTGCCCAAAGGGGGCAGAACCATTGGAAGTAAGTGGGTTCTGAAGAAGAAGCTTAATCCTAATTGGAGTATCGCTAAATACACAACATGTCTAGTTGTCAAGGGCTACGCTCAAGTGAGTGGTATAAACTACTTTGATATATACTCACCTGTTTGTCACATTGCGACAATTAGAATACTTCTCGAGTTAGCATCTATTGAACATTTTGTTGTTCATCAATATGGATGTCAAGAATGCATTTCTTAATGGAGATTTGACTAAGGAGATCTATATGCACCAACTTGAAGGGTTTGTCGTAGAAGGTCTAGAGAATAAGGTCTGTAAGTTGATTAAGTCACTATACGGATTGAAGCAAGCACCAAAATTATGGCATGAAAAAATCGACACTTGTGTTAAAGATTGGGCTTCTAGTCTAGTCAATCAGATAAATGTCTGTGCGTAAGAACAAGTTCAGATAAAGTCGCAATTATATGCTTGTATGTTGATGACATGCTAATTCTAGGCACTGATAAGTCTGAGGTGGAAGACGTGAAAGGTTCCTTGATTGCTAAATTTAGCATGACAGACTTGGGAGTGGTGAAGACCATCCTAGGTATGGATGTGAACTTCACTGAAAAGGGTATTACCCTAAGTCAGGGTCACTACGTTAGAAATCTACTAGAAAAGTGGGGTTATGTTAGTAACAAAAAGGCCGAGACTCTATACGACTACAACAATAGACTGCAACTGAATGAAGGTTCACCTATTAGACAGTTGGATTACTCCAAACTCATAGGAAGTCTCATGTATGCTACAACCTGCACTAGACCTGACATAGCCTTTACGGTCGGCACGTTTAGTAGATTCACAAGTAACCCTGGGAAGGACCACTGGGATGCTTTAGAAATGCTAATGTGATATTTAAAGTATACTGAGAAGTATGCTCTATGTTACAGTGGACATCCTCCTGTGCTTGAGGGGTATTCTGATGCCTCCTAGTACTCAGAAATTGTTGATAGTAGATCCACTAGTGATTTTGTGTTTACACTAGGTGGAGCAGCAGTAGCTTGGAAGTCAAAGACGCAGACGTGCACTGCATACTATCCTCTATGGAATCGAAACTCTATACTTTCGCTTCAGCTGGAGAAGAAGTAGAGTGAATAAGATATCTGATAATGGACATTCCAATGAAAAGTCTGAAAATGCGCTCTATTTCGTTATATTGTGACAATCATGCCACAAAGACCATTGCTACAAATACTTTGTTCAATGGAAAGCAAATGCAACTAAGGATGAAACATGTCTGGTTGACCTGTCTCACTAGTTAGGGGATAATCTCCCTTTTGGATGTGATATCAAAAGATAATGTAGTAGATGTCCTTACCAAGGGCTTAAGTATGGTTCTAACAACTAAAACATCGAGGGAGATTGGATTAAAGTCCATTTAGTAGAACTTCATACATTGCTTATGTTTTAAATTTTAGAATTGCAGTCTGCTTACATTCAAGCATCTAGAGTTGAGTACACTGAAGTATTTCAGATGCTA
Source organism: Platanthera guangdongensis (assembly GCA_039583875.1). NCBI lineage: Eukaryota > Viridiplantae > Streptophyta > Magnoliopsida > Asparagales > Orchidaceae > Platanthera > Platanthera guangdongensis. The sequence goes on from CM077147.1 coordinate 37,074,798, forward strand.
TCTGATGAAAGCTAGAGATGATTCATTGCCAGTCATTCCAAATTTGATGACTTATATAATTATTTTATTCAAAGGCTGAATTGGGTATCATTCCAAAAAGGAATACTGAAGTTGCTGATATGAGTCCTGATGTTATTATTATTAATTATATCATTCCAAACTTAATGATATGATGGTCACAACCTTTTGTATCATTCAAAACTTGATGATATAATACAATTATGAAATGGTGAATAATAATCTTAATAATCGATGGAACATGATTTGATTCTATGAAATTAATTTTCTAATTTTTTGTAAATTAGATAGAGATGTTGATATGTAATTTTTTCTTCCTGCTTAGAGTATTCATTCTTTTACTGCTAGAACTAATAACTTTAATTTTTGATTGACAAATGTTAGAATTCATAGAGTTTTGTCTCATGACATTCTTATGGTGTTTGTTTGCAGTTCAAATGGAGATTGGAGGAGAGAAAGTTGATTTCGACCTGTATGAAGATGATCTTCTGTTTGTATAGATCACTTTTTCAGTTTGAGTTTTTCTTTCAGATTTCCTATTGCTATGTTTGGGACTATGTGTTTTAGTTTAGATATTCAGCATTCTAAAACTCATATTTATGCTTTCTGAAAACTCATTTTTTTAGTCGTTATTAACTCTTGTTTAAGTAACATGTATTGAGCTAAACACTTATTTACAATATAAGAGGAGATTGTTGAGGTATATTAAAATAGGTGTGACGAGTGCTTAATGGGTTGCGGTTAGGATTCGATAGGAATCCAACAACCTGTAGTCGGGTATTTATGGTTTGCCTATAAATACTCATGCTAAGGGCAACGAGTAGATCATTCCAAACTTGACGGTCATGTGGATGCTTAGAGCACAACTCTAACATCGTCGACGTGAATCATTTGAAGTATTATGTGACATCTTCTCCATTCGGTGTAATCCCGGTAGATCCGTGGTAAAGAGACTCTTTGTAATATCCCTCAAACAACTAGACCCCTAAGAGTGGTTTTGTCATGACTAGGTCATGACAAAACCTTAGGAAGCCAAAGAAGACCACGTGAACCAAGGCATGAAGGTGGAAATCACCTTGGTCTGCAATTAGCTCATTTCAAGAACCACCCTGAGGGTTTGACTTGAAGGCCCCAACTTGACTCCAGGAGCCCACCACAACACCCCTAACCCTTTAGGAGGTCCATAGGGTCACTAAGGACACATTGGGGTCAATCAAAGTGGTCAAGTTGACCAAAGTCAATCCCAACCTTAAATGGGTCAAACTAACCTACCTTAAAGATTTGGTTTCAAGATAACCTAATACACCTAGAGGGGGGTGAATAAGTTCAAATCCTTTTTATTCTAAGGCAGATAATAAACTTTAGTTCTATGTCGATTATACTATTAACACAGCAAACACATCATAGAAATATATCCAATCACAGAGTGCACATGATTTATAGTGGTTCCCCAAGTATTGGGTACATCCACTTTCCCCCTTCGCCTATCTAGCAGTGTGCTAGATTCAGCCTAACTTCTTCTCTTCACCTCAGATCCGCAGATCTTACAGCTCAGAACCCAATCAAGGTTTCTACAACTCAGAGTGAGTCCATACTCCTACAGTTCAAGCACACAGCCCTACCTCAGCCTTCAACAAGGCCTACACCTTAGAGATAACAATCTCCTACAACTCAGGCTCACAGCCCTACCACTCAGAGACCTAAATCTCCTACAACTTAGCCTTTATATAACAGGCTTACAGCTCAGATCTAGAATAGATGCTACAAAAAATTGATTTTACAAAGTGTTTTACCACCACCCAGGTAGAGAGAGAAGGGATGGATGGTTTCTTGATCAGTTCTTAGAAGAATCTGATGGCAGATAACAACCACTCTTAGCTTTCTTCAAAGCTTCTTGAATCTGAACTCAGTAGGGTTGAATCTCCTGTGAAGTTGATCTTCAATCAGCTTCTTTCTTGATATTCAGATCACAATCTGAATCCTTCTTAGCAGCCTGGTTCAGCAACTGCACTTGAGTCGATGGAGCTCTCTCTCTCCAACTTCTTCTTAGATTTTCTAATGAAAATCTTCTTCAGTCTTCTATTGTAACTGTTGTATATTTCAGTAGTTTATCTGTTGAAGGAGAATGCCTTTATATAGACTTTCTCCATGGTAACCGGCTGATCCAGTTTCCAACAAACTTCTGACAGCTTTGACAGTTATAGTAGACCGGTTAGAAATGGCAGCTGTCAAGTCATTCAGTCACTTCTTGAACTCTGTCTCTGTCAGCAAAATGTCGAGACTGAACTTCATCATGTGTCGACACAAGTAGACTAAGTGTCGACACAAGTGAACTAAGTGTCGACACAAGCCTTGGTGGTGTCAACACATCTCCTTTGTTGTTGTTAATGCTTCTTGACACAGCCTTCTGTAGAATGTGTCGACACTGATTCTATGTGTCGACACAATCACTTCTTCTCTTTAACTTTGTTGAAGCTCTGCAGTGTGTCGACACAAGTCCTGTGTGTCGACACAGTTGATGTCGACAAAGTCTTCTGTGTGTCGACACTGCCTCTTGGTGTCGACACAGTTGATGTCGACTAAGCTTCTCTATGTGTCGACACAGCCTCTTGGTGTCGACTAAGCTTCTCTGTGTGTCGACACTGCTTCTGTATGTCGACATAGTTAAAGTCGACTATGCTTCTCTATGTGTCGACACTGCCTCTGTATGTCGACACAATTTCTTCTGGTGTCGACTCAGCCTTTTTAAGTGTCGACACAATTAACTCCAAGTGTCGACACAGCTTTTCTCCAGTGTCGACACAAGCCTTCATAAGTGTCGACACATCTTCTCCTGGTGTCGACACATAGACTTAGAAATTTTTCTGCATTCCTGCATTTACTTAACCTGCACATATAAACTCAAAACAACATCAAATACACCTTGATGCATATCACTGAGTAGGGTGAGGCTTCTTCAAATCTGGTACACATTTTCCAATGTACCCAACAATCTCCCCATATTTGGAGAAGTCATAACCCTTAGTCAATGATATACACCATTCATAATAAATACACATTATGATGCAAAACAACATTATATGACAGAGTAATTTCTAAACAAAACATATATAATATATCATCACAGAATAATAATGCTAACACAATGAGCATTCATCATAGTTTTGTTTAAAGCTTACAAAGGTTTCTTATCAAAAGTTTACATAGCTTTTAACACTAAAGATTATAAAGTTGTAAACTCAAGTAAATCTAATCTAAAGCTGATCTGGCTCCTTGATAACTATGTCTTTGCCTGATTGGACTTTGGCTTGTACTGGAACATCATTATAATCAGCTGGCTTCTTGTCCTTTAGATCTTTCTTCTTTTGCTCTTATGTCCTTATTCTTCGCCTTTCAAAGTAGTGAAAGGGCTTTCAGAAATATTTGCTAGGCTCCTGAGCATTAGGAGGTAGCTTCCCAGCTTTAGCCTTTCTTCTATACTGAACAATGGCTTCTTGCCTGGTTTCATACTTTTGTCATTCTTGTGCAGAGTACCATTTGCCCCTTTCATGGGTCTTATCCTTTACAGCTTTCCAAGCAGTCAGTATAATGTTCCAGGATGTTGGACTCTACTGCTCAAAATCAGGCTTCAACTTTGCCTGTTCTCTGAATCTTTTCTTAAACAATAGAGCTTCTTGCTCTTTGTTCAAAACTACCTTTGGCACTGGCATATCTACTTTCCCAAGAATAATATTGTGAGCACCTTCTGGAGGGCTGTACATGGACTGTACTTCTTGGTGAATCATTTTAAAATTAGTTGGAGGATAAATAACTTGAGCAACTTCAGCTTGATCACCTCCAAAATAAGCAGGGTGTATACCTGACTCAGCCACATTGTCATCATCACAGAGGGGTGGATATTCAAGTGTGGCTCTGATGCTATTAGAGATCCATTTAGCAGGATCAGAGCCAGCTTTGACTAACACTCTCTCCCCCTTTATGACTTCTCTGGCCACATGATCCTTGATGTCATCTTTTTGAAATCTGATTTGTTCATCCAGAAAATTTACACCATCTTTATAAAAAGACTTTAACTTCAGTAGCTGTGCAGAAATAGTCTTTTGAGATTGCTCAATATCAGTTTTTATAGCAGTGAGGCCTTCTTGTAATTGCTTGTTCAAAATCTGCCTTGGCTTTAGTCCTTACCTCAGTTTGGGTAGTAGCAATATTTTTCATCTCTGTAACAATCACATTATGTGATTCTGTCAGATTATCATTCATTATAAGTTGATTCTCTAGAACATAGCCTTGCTTAAGAGCTATATCATCAACTTGAGTCTTGATTTTCTCTTGATGTGTGGCTAGGAAAACCACAACATTGCCTCCTTTGTGGAAACAATCAGTCATCTCCTTTTTATTTTGATTAACTTCAAATCTTATTGATTTAATATCAGTAGCCAAGGAGAGTTGTAGATCTTTGTGGGTCTCATCCATATACTTCTCCATGGAAATCCTTTGTTCATCTAACTTTACCTGTAGAGAGACTAATAAGGAACTATAATCAGCTGTTGGGGCAGATTGTGGAGCAGCAGTTTATAATGCCTTCTTGTAGCTTTGGCTTCTCCTTTTAAAGACCATTAGCTTCCTCTTCTTAGCTTGTATTGATGCTTCATCTTCAGAAGCTAAGGTACTGTCTATATTAACTCTTTCCTTAGGACTAGGAGGTAGTTCCTGTTCAGTCCTTAGTAGCTCCCCCTGAGTCCCTTGCTCTTCCTCAACTCTTGCTTTCTCCCCCTGAGTTCCTACTTGCTCCCCTTCAAGGTTAACTTGCTCTCCCTCAAAATTAGTTTTCTCCCCCTCAAAACCAGCTTGCTCCCCCTCAATATTAGCTTGCACTAAATCAGGAAACAACTCCTCTAAGGTAAACTCTTGTTGAGTAGGCACTTGAGGTATACTTAATTCTGGAGTATTAGCAGCAGCAGATGTATCTTCCATCATAACATCTTGAGCTTGACTGTTTAGGTGAGTTGGCTAGTCAACATCAATCAAAGATTCAGTTAGTGTTTCATTCCTTATCATTAAGAATTGATTGATTAACCTCATGAATTACCTCAAGAATAGTCTGTGTAGCCATTTCACTTTCCACGTGAGTTGGCTCTACCTCAACATGAGGCTCCCCCTGCACCTGAGCACTATCTGCAATATATTGTGCAGGAATATCTTGTGCTGTAGATTTTTCAGGAATCACTTGTGAAAGAACTAGTGCCTAAACACCTAGAGGGGGGGGGGTGAATAGGTGCACTTAATCTTTTTAAACTTTTAAGTCAGAAATACAGTACAGTAATTGAAATTCACAGCACAGATAACACAGCAATCACACAAAGCATACAATCACAGAGAGCACACAGGATTTATAGTGGTTCCCCAAGGTCTGGGTACATCCACTTTCCCCCTTCGCCTATCTAGTAGTGTACTAGATTCGGCCCAACTTCTCTACTACTCCTCAGATCCACAGATCTTACAGCTCAGAACCCCAAATAGGTTTCTACAACTCAGAGTGATCCCACTCCTACAACTCAGGCACAAAAGCCCTACCACTCAGTCTTCACCAAGACCTACACTCAGCCTTCAACAAGGCCTACACTCAGCCTTCAACAAGGCCTACACTCAGAGAACTGTATCTCCTACACTCAGGCACAAAAGCCCTACCACTCAGCCTTTATAAATATAGGCATACAAATCAGATCCCTTAGGATCCTACAGAAAATAAAAAGTACAATGAATAATAACCACAACTCTGATTGAGAAAGTTGAGTTGACTGGCTTCTTGATGAGTTCTTGAAAGAACTTTGCTGAGATCAACCTCCCTTGGATTTTCTTCAAAGCTTCTTGAATTAGAACACAGTAGGGTTGAATCTCTATGCAGATGATCTTCAATCAACTGCTGATTTGAGAATCATATCTCAATCTGAAACTTTCTTTATCAGCCTGGTTCAATAGCTGTCTTCTTAGAAGAAGCTTTCTCTCTCCAACTTCTTAGATCTTCACTTGAAGGTCTTCTTCTGGTTTGTTGTTTCTCACTTCATTGATTGCTGTCTCGATTCAATTGAATTACCTTCTATTGAAGGAATAAGCCTTTATATAGGCTTTCTTCATGGTGACCGGCTGATCCGGTTTCTAACAAACTTCTGACAACTCTGACAGTAGCAGTTGACCGGTTGAAATGGCAGCTGTCAAGTCATCCAGTCACTTCTTGAAATCTCTGTCACTGTCTGAAAGTGTCGAGACAGATAGTCTTTAAGTGTCGACACAAATAGACCAAGTGTCGACACAAGTAGACTAAGTGTCGACACTAGCCTTTATGGTGTCGACACAACTCCTTGTGTTGTAGAAACTGCTTCTCGACACTGCTTCTTCAGAATGTGTCGACACTGGTCGTGTGTGTCGACACAAGTCCTTCTTCTTCAATACTTAGTTGATTTCTGCTAAGTGTCGACACAACTACTTTGTGTCGACATATCTTCTTGTGTTGAAACTTGTTAAGTGTCGACACATCTTCTTTGTGTCGACACATGCCTTCTTTGTTGAAACTTTTGCTGAGTGTCGACACATCTCTTTTGTGTCGATACATTCTTCATGTGTTGAGACTTTTGCTGAGTGTCGACACATCTCCTTTGTGTCGACACTTTTGCTGAGTGTCGACATATCTTCTAGTGTCGACACTTGTACTTGAACTTTGTTGATGTTTTGCTGAGTGTCGACACAGCCTCCTAGTGTCGACACTTGTACTTGAACTTTGTTGATGTTTTGCTGAGTGTCGACACAGCATCCTAGTGTCGACACTTTTGATGTCGACAAAGTTCCTCTGGGTGTCGACACTGCTTCTGAGTGTCGACACTGATTCTTTAGACATTTCTTCATTGTGTGTCGACACTGCCTGTATGTGTCGACACTTTGCTTCTGGTGTCGACTCTGCATTCCTGGTGTCGACACAATTACTCCAAGTTTCGACACAGCTTCTCTGGGTGTCGACACAAGTCTCCTTAAGTGTCAACACTTTTCTTCTAGGTGTCGACACATGGACTTAGAAACTTTTCCTGCAAACCTGCAGTTACTTAACCTGCACAAAGAAACTCAAAGCACATCAAATACACCTTGATGTATATCATTGAGTAGGGTGAGGCTTCTTCAAATCAGGTACATATTTTCCAATGTACCCAACAATCTCCCCCTATTTGGAGAAGTCATAACCCTTAGTCAATAATATACACCATACATAACAAATTCTCAGTATGATGTAAAACAATAATATATGACAGGGTAAGAACATAAACATGTATAAACAGAACATGTATAGACAATTATCTCAGAACAATTAATGTATATAGATTGAACACATAACATTGTTCTTACAAATTCCAACATTTTCATTAGTCAAAAGTTTACATAGAATTTTAATACAAATGATTACAATTTGTAAACTAAAGAAAATGTTATCCTAAGGCTGCTCTGGCTCCTTGATTACAATACCTTTTCCAGATTTAATCTTTGCTTGAACTTGAGCTTCAGTGTCATTATCAGCAGCAGGGTTCTTCCCTTTGAGATCTTTCTTTTTCAACTCTTCAGCCATGATCTTCTGCCTTTCAAAATAGTGATAAGGCTTGGGAAAATACTTGCTAGGCTCCTGTGCATTAGGAGGTAGCTTTCCCAGTTTAGCTTTTCTTCTATACTGTACAATGGACTCTTGCCTATTCTCATGCTTCCTCCACTCCAGGTCAGAATACCACTTGCCTCTATCCAGGACATTGTCCTTAGCAGCCTTCCATGCAGTCAAGATGATAGTCCTGTGAAAGATATTGTACCTACTCACCTAGAGGGGGGGGGGGTGAATAGGTGACTTAAATCTTTTTAACTTTTTAGGCAGAATTCAGAGTTTATCACAGAATTATAACACAGCAATTAACCAGCAATCACAGCAATCAATCCAACACACAGTGAACACACAAATTTATAGTGGTTCCCCAAGCTTTGGGTACATCCACTTTCCCCCTTCGCCTATCTAGTAGTGTACTAGATTCGGCCAAACTCCTCCACTATCTCAGATCCTCAGATCTTACACTCAGAACCTCAACCAGGTTCCTACAGCTCAGGCCCAAGGCCCTACAACTCAGCTTCTTCACAAAGCCTACACTCAGCTTCTTCACAAAGCCTACACTCAGCCACCAAGGCCTACACTCAGCCACAACAGGCCTACACTCAGAGATTCAAATCTCCTACACTCAGGCACTCAGGCCCTACACTCAGCCTTTATAATTACAGGCTTACAAACTCAAATCCCTAAGAATCCTATAAGATAATAAGAATACAAAATGTAATCCCTACAACTCAGAGAAAAAAAGAGAAGAGTTGTGAGTTTCTTGATGAGTTCTTGGAAGAACTCAGCTGAGATCAAACTGACTTGGCTTTCTTCAAAACTTCTTGAATGTAGAACACAATAAGATTGATCTCCTCTGCAGTTGATCCTTGATCTCTGCTACTTAAGATTCAGAACAAAATCTGAACCCTTCTTCTCAGCCTGGTTCCAACGACTGTCTTCTTGGATGGAGCTCTCTCTCTCCAACTTCTTAGATCTTCACTTGATTCTTCAATGAATAGATAGATCTTCTTCTTGTTAATGAACTGTTAATCATCTGTTTCTGTAGACAGTATAAGCCTATTTATAGGCCTTCTTCATGGTAACCGGCTGGTCCGGTTCATAACTGATTTCTGACAACTATAATAGGTGCAGTAGACCGGCTAGAATGGAAGCTGTCAAGTCATCCAGTCAGTTCTTGAAAAATCTGTAACTGTCTGAAAGTGTCGAGACTGTCTGTCTTTAAGTGTCGACACTTATAGACTAAGTGTCGACACAAGTTGACTAAGTGTCGACACTAGCCTACAAGGTGTCGACACAACTCCTTGTATTGTAGACTTCACTTCTCGACACAGCTTCCTCTTCATGTGTCGACACTGATATTGAGTGTAGACACAACTCCTTGTTCTTCAGCACTTAGTTGAATTCTTGTAAGTGTCGACGAAACTCCTTTGTGTCGACACATCTTCATGTGTTGAACTTGTTCAGTGTCGACACATCTTCTTGGTGTCGACACGTTCCTTTTGTGTTGATACTTGCTGAGTGTCGACACAGCTACTTGTGTCGACACATCCTTCTTTTGTTGAGACTTTGGCTGAGTGTCGACACTTCTCCTTTGTGTCGACACTTGTACTTAGAATATTGTTGAACTTTGCTAAGTGTCGACACAGCTCCTTGTGTCGACACTTTCTTCAAGTGTTGAGTCTTCAGCTGAGTGTCGACATATTCTTTCTTATGTCGACACTTTCTTCAAGTGTTGACTCTTCTGCTGTGTGTCGACACACTGCTCTAGCTGTCGACACTTATACTTAGACTCTGCTGACTTTTGCTGAGTGTCGACACAGCCTCCAAGTGTCGACAGTTTCTGATGTAGACACAGTTCCTCTGGGTGTCGACACAACTGCTAAGTGTCGACACTGCTTCACTGGGCTTCTCTTCACTGAGTGTCGACACAGCTCCTTGTGTCGACACTTTCTGTCTGGTGTCGACTCTGCATTCCTGGTGTCGACACAAGTACTCCAAGTGTCGACACTGCTTGCCTGGGTGTCGACACAAGTCTTCTTAAGTGTCGACACTTTGCTCCTGGGTGTCGACACATGGACTTAGAAACATTTTCATCTTTCCTGTAAATACTTAACCTGCACAAGTAAACTCAACATACATCAAATACATTTTGATGTATATCATTGAGTAGGGTGAGGCTTCTTCAAATCAGGTACATTAGAACCAATGTACCCAACAATCTCCCCCTATTTGGAGAAGTCATAACCCTTAGTCAATGATATACACCATACAGAATAAAATCATAGCATGATGTAAAGCAGGATTATATATCAGGGCAAACATAAACATGTATCAATCAAACATGTATACATAGACATTATCTCAGAACAATTATGAAATAAATTTATCACACATCAAATTTATCACACAGCACATTGTTCTAACAGCTTTGTCATATTCATTTTTCAAAAGTTTACAAGGTGTTTAAAATCAAAAGATTACAATTGTAAACTGAAGAAAATTCTATTCTATTTTTGTTCAGCCTCCTTGATCACAATTCCTTTTCCTGATTGTACTTTGGCTTGAACAGGGGCTTCAACAACTTCAGTATCAGCAGGCTTCTTGCCTTTCAGATCCTTTTTCTTTTGCTCTTCAGCTTTAATCTTTTGCCTATCAAAGTAGTGATAAGGCTTGGGAAAGTACTTGCTAGGCTCTTGGGTAGTAGGAGGTAGCTTTCCCATCTTGGCCTTTCTCCTGTATTGCACTATGGCTTCTTGCCTTGTCTCATGCTTTCTCCATTCCAATTCAGAAAACCGCTTGTTTCTGTCTTGTATATTATGTTTTGCAGCTTTCCATGCAGTTAAGATAATGTTTCTTGAAGTGGGGCTCCACTGCTCAAAGTCAGGCCTTTGTTCAGCTTGCTCTCTGAACCTCTTCTTAGATAGTCTGGCTTCTTGTTCAGCTTGTTCCTTCAGTATAGCTTCCTGTAAAGCCTCAGATACTGGCTGAACCACCTTCTCTATGATGACATTTTGCTGACCCTCAGGTGGGCTATACATAGACTGTATATCAGCTTGGACCATATCAAAATCTGGAGGAGGGTAGATTACTTGAGCCACTTCTGGTTGCTCCCCTCCTAGATATGCAGGATGTATTCCAGATTCTGCAACATTTTCATCATCACATAATGGAGGATATCCAAGAGTTGCTCTGATAGAATTAGAAATCCACTTAGCATGATCAGAGCTGGCTTTGACTAACATCCTCTCCCCCTTTATGACTTCTCTTTCCATGTGATCTCTTAGATCATCCTTTTGAAATCTTATTTGTACATTAAGATAATTGACTCCATCCTTGTAGAAAGGTTTTAACCTTTGGAGTTTTTCAGTGATTAGCTTCTGAGAGTCTTGTATAGCAGTTGTAACAGTAGTTAAGCTCTCTTGTAAGTGCTTATCAAAAGTTTCTTTGGCTGTGGCACTTTCTGCAGACTATGCAGTGGCTATATTCTTTATCTCAGTTACAATTGCATTGTGGGATGCTGTCAAGTTATCATTCATTCTGATTTGATTTTCCAGTACATAGCCTTGCTTTACTTCAAGTTCGTCTACTTGAGCTTTTATCTTTTCTTGATGAGTGGCTAGATAGACTACTACATTCCCTCCCTTGTGGAAGCAGTCAGTCATCTCCTTCTTATTGAGATTCATCTCAAATCTTATGGACTTAATGTCCCGTGCCAGATCAAACTGAAGAGATTTCTGTCCTTCATCTACATACTTTTCCAGTGCTTGTCTCTGCTCATCAAGCTTGATTTGCATAGCAACCAGCAGAGAACTGTAATCTACTGATGGAGTTGGCTGTAGTGCTGGCTGTGGTGATATAGTTTGCAATGTCTTCTTATAAGTTTGGCTTCATCTTTTGAATACTTGGAATTTTCTTTTCTTAGCTCTAGCAGCTTCCTCATCTTCTGAAGCTGATGTACTAGCAATTTCTACACTCTCTCTAGGTAGCTCCTCAACATCCTTGGGCTTCTCATGTTCTTGCCTTGCAGGTTCTTCATCAAGTATGACCTACTCCCCCTCAACTTGAGCATTCTCCCCCTCAGCAGCAGCACTTTCCTTCTCAAGGTCTGCTTGATCCAGATTGAGGAAAAGATCTTCCATTGTAAATTCTTGTGGAGAATGGGCTGGAGAAACTCTTGGCTCATCTACCACTGGATCAGATACTACTTGAACTGTGACAGATGTGTCCTCCATGACAACATCTGGAAGTTGGCTATCAATCTGAGTGTGCTGATTAACATTATTAAAGGAATCAGACAAAACATTATCCTCTATAAGGAAATCTAAAGCATTATGCTCAGTGATTACCTCAAGGAGGATGTGGGTGGCTCTTTCACTTTCAAGAGGAGTTGGCTCTTCTACAACTAGAGGCTCCCCATGGATTTGATCCTGGTGTATGGGGCTAGCTGATGGTAGCTCCCCCTGCCTCTCTGCAGCATCTTGTTGAGCTGGAGACTTTCCAGCATTCCCTTCTACATCCTCATCAGGAGTAAAGACAACTTGCTCTTCACTACCAGAGCTGCTAGATGAAACCTGAGCCATTGGGGCAGTTTTCTTCTTCTTCTTTTGGGGTGTTACTTTCTCAGGAGTTATTTTCTCAGGGGTTGGCATCTCCTTAGACAAAACCCTGTCCCATCTAGAGAATATCCTCATGTCCATTTTCCTCATATGATTGATTTTACTGCCAGCAGCTTGACCCATAACCTCTGGTATACTACCAGCTAGGTATAAACTTATTATTCTACCCAAATTGGGTTTCTTCAGACTCTCCTTAATCTTCTCAAAGACAATAACAGACCAATCTGTGTTCACTGTGAAGATTATCCTTGTCATAAGGTTGAACATATGGGCTGAGACCCTGTCATGCCCTCCAGGCTTACTTAAGATTACCTTGCCAACAATTTCAGATAGAAATTTTCCCTGGCTGTTCATGCCTTTCCTATTAAACACTGATCCAATTTTCAATTTGGAATCCAGTCCTACACCAAGTTAAAGCTTCTGTGGTCTTAGAAGCAGTAACCTCATCCTCTTCTTTTGTCCTTGGTAGATTTAGGACTTTTATCAAACTTTTAGTGATACCTTCACCTTTTCACCATGAACCCTAGATTTGATCTTGAGTCCAGATTCATCTACTTTAGCTCCATTCAGGAATTCTAAGACTTCTTTCTTCCAGATCTTAGTCGGCTCTGAAATAAGAAATTCTAACCCTGAGTCTGCAACTAGGGTTACCACACTCTTGATCTCCGGGTCTGCATCATCAAATGCATGTCGCACCAGTTCGTAGCCTTCATTGACGTTCTCCTCGAGCTTTGGCGTCATTAGGGTTTGAAGAATTTGACTAGAGAGAAGAGAGGTGTCGACACACAAGTTTGGTCTCGAAACTTTAGTAAGCGTGTCGACAGATAATGGAGAAATTCTATTTATACCTTTCTAGGTTTGAAGATGAAAAGGCGGGTTAACCAACTTAAATTGTGTCGACACAATTGATATGTGTCGACACAGACTTATCATGTCTCGACACTTATGTGTCGACACAAGTTTAGTCAACAGAATATATGTGTCGACACTTGTTTATGTGTCAACACCACTTAACTCGACATTTAGTCGAGACTTTACTTAGATAGTTCTGAGTAAACTCTAAGTGTCGACACCACCTTGGTTGTGTCAACATCTACTTGTCATGTGTCGACACTAATTTTCTGAAGTGTCGACACCAACTTCCTAGATGTGTCGAAACCTTTTCCCTGAAGTGTCGACACTACTTTTCTGTGTCGACACAGATATCTCTGTGTGTCGACACCATTTTACTTAGCCATTTCTATAAGCTTATTATAAGTTTATCATACCTAGTTCAATTTTAAACCTATTGAACTTAGTTTCTTCTAAGGGCTTAGTATACATATCAGCTAGTTGATTATCTATTCTAACATATTCCAGTAAAATATCTTCTTTTTCTACATGTTCTCTAAGAAAATAATATTTTATTTCAATATGTTTAGTTCTACTATGGGAAATATGATTATTTGACATTGATATATCACTAGTAGAATCACAAAACAGTGGTGTTCTACTTACCTGAATTCCATAATCCTCAAGCTGATGTTGTATCCATAGAAGTTGAGCACAGCAACTTCCTACAGCCACATATTCTGACTCTGCAGTGGAGATAGCCACACTTGTTTGCTTTTTGCTACTCCATGAAATCAGTCTTCCACCTAGGAATTGACAGGTTCCAGTGGTACTTTTTCTGTCTTCTTTGCATCCTGCAAAGTCTGCATCTGAATAACCTGTTAGTTCAAAATCCCTATTCCTAGGGTACCAAAGGCCTAGATAAGGAGTGCCCTTTAGATATCTCAGTATCCTTTTGACTGCTGTCAAATGAGACTCTTTAGGGCATGCTTGATACCTTGCACAAACACATGTAGCATACATGATATCTGGTCTACTTGCAGTCAAATATAATAGGGAGCCAACTATCCCTCTATACAAAGACTCATTTACAGGTTTCCCTGCATCATCCTTGCTAAGAGACATACTTGACCGCATAGGAGTCTTCATGGTACTGGATGAATCCATAATATACTTCCTTATGAGTTCTAGGGTGAACTTAGACTGGCATATGGATAAACCATTCTCAGTCTGTCTAACTTGGAGACCCAAGAAGAACTTAAGTTCCCCCATACTACACATCTCAAATTGTCCTTGCATTAGTTTTGCAAACTTTTTGCAAAGACTACTTTCAGTAGACCCAAATATTATGTCATCTACATATATTTGGACTAGTATTACTTTGCCTCTGGATTCCCTAAGGAATAGAGTCCTGTCTATTTTCCCCCTTGTGAACTTATTCTCAATGAGGAAACTAGACAGGGTTTCATACCAAACCCTAGGGGCTTGCTTTAACCCATACAATGCTTTCCTAAGTCTATAGACATGAGTAGGTTGAGTTGAATCAACAAAACCTGATGATTGTTCCACATAGACTTCCTCTTTTAGATTACCATTCAGAAAGGCTGACTTTACATCCATTTGGTAAACTTTAAATCCTTGAAAGGTTGCATAGGCCAGGAACATCCTTATGGCTTCCAGTCTGGCTACTGGAGCAAAGGTTTGATCAAAGTCAATACCTTATTCCTGCCTATATCCTTTAGCAACCAATCTTGCTTTGTTCTTAATGATGACTCCATGTTCATCCATCTTTTTCCTATAGATCCACTTGGTCCCAATTATGTTGTGGTCTTTTGGTTTAGGAACAAGCTCCCAGACTTTGCACCTCTTGAACTGATTCAGCTCTTCTTGTATTGCCTCAATCCAATGAGGGTCTAGGATGGCTTCTTCAAACTTCTTTGGCTCAACTTGGGATAGAAAACTAGAAAAGAGTACTGCATTCAGATTTCTGCTCCTTGTTTGTACCCCTTGTCTTGGATCACCAATGATTTGATCTGCTGGATGATCTCTAAGATACCTATTGGCTGGAGGCATCCTGACTTCAGGTTGAACTTCTTCAGTTTCTTCATCTTGCTGCACTCCTTGGACTTCTTCTTCATTAGGTACATGTAGTACTCCCCCTGGACAGCAGCCACTATCTTCTACTTGCTGTCTTGCAGAAGGTTCTTCTTCAATAGTGAGCTTGTCCAACTTCTTAGTTATACCTGTGGAGCTGCATATACTACTAGACAACTCATTGTTAATAAGTTTAGTTTCATCAAATACTACATGTACAGACTCTTCTACAACTTGAGTAGACAAGTTGTAGACCCTATAAGCCTTACTATTGTTACTGTACCCAACAAAGATCCCCTCTTGGGACTTGGCAGCAAACTTAGTCAAGTAAGACTTTCCATTGTTAAGTATAAAGCACTTACAACCAAAGATCCTGAAGTAGGATAGGTTTGGTTTTCTGCCTTTCACAACCTCATAGGGGGTCGTGTTGTGGCTTTTAGTAATGGTAGCCCTATTAATAACATGGCATGCAGTATTAGCTGTCTCTGCCAAGAAATATTCTGGTAGTGATGTGTCACTTAATAGGGTCCTACCAGCCTCAATCAAGGTTCTATTTTTCCTCTCAGCAATGCCATTTTGCTGAGGTGTTCTTGGTGAAGAAAACTCTTGAAATATCCCAAATTCTTCACAGAGTTTTGTCATACTATCAGACTGAAATTCAGTACCATGGTCACTTCTTATCTTGACCACTGTACTGTCTAGTTCATTCTGAATTTGTTTGACAAACCTATAGAAGACACTAGGTGTTTCAGATTTCTGCCTAAGGAAGAACACCCAGGAAAACCTTGAGTAGTCATCTACAACTACAAAGGTATAAACCTTCCTACCTAAGCTGTGAACTGGCATTGGACCAAAGAGATCCATATGCAAGAGGTATAAACACCTCACAGCATCTTTGTTTTCAATGCTTTTAAAGGTGAATCTAGTCTGCTTGCCCTTTTGACAAGCTGAGCATATTCCATCTTTAATACACTTAACTTGAGGACCATTCCTCACTAACTCTTTGCTAAAGAGTTGGCCAATTGTCTTGTAATTTAGATGGGCTAGCCTCTTTTGCCATTTGACACAATGAGAGACTTTCTCATCAGCTACAAGACACACTAGAGAACCATTGTTCTCAACCATAATGTCTAGGCAGTAGACATTCCTTTTTCTATAACCAGTCAAAATGATCTCTTTATCATTTGACCTCCTGATATGACAACCATCTTTGACAAATGAGATGTCATATCCTACATCACTCAATTGACTTATACTAATAAGGTTATGTTTCAAACCTTTAACATAGGCCACTTGAGTAATTGTAACATAGGAGTTAGATATGTTACCAAAACCCTTGATGATTCCTTTTTCAGAACCACCAAAGGTGACTTTTGGACCATCCTTGATGGGTGTGTCGTCCTTTAGCAAACCCCTTGTTCCAGTCATGTGTCTGGAACATCCACTGTCCAAGTACCATATTAGGGTATGGCCACTTGGACTCACCTGCAAAACAGATTAGTGGACCTTAGAACCCAAAGAATTCTTGGGTCCTTGGTACTGGTTAGTTTGCTTCCTAACAAAGCTACCTGCAGGTTTTCCAACAGGCAGTTTGCTACTCACTTTGACACAAGCATTGTGCCAACAGTCCATGGCAAAGTAGCCTACCTTGCCACAACACCAACACTCAAACCTATTGTACCTTTGCTTATGTACAGTCTTAGCTGTTTTATCTACATCTGGCTTGTTGAGAGCTGGGGCTTTGCCCTTGGACTTGGACTGAACAGTCCTAGCTGGTTTAGTAAACCCCAGTCCAGCTTTACCTTTTTGATGAACAAATTCATCAATTAAGGGTAGAACTGACTTTGGTTTAGAAAACCTAGCAACTAAATCTCTCTCCTTCTGAAGACTAATCTCCAGACTTCTGATTTGATCATTCTTAAAAGTTATAGTCCCCATCTGAATCACAGTTATGTGCTTCAGTCTGGCTATCTCATTTAGCTTTTGATCAAACATCTTCTCATAATCAGTTGCAGCCATTTTGAGACTTGCAATCTCCTTAGCTTGACTCTTGGCCAAGGATTTTCATTTCTTAAATGCTTGCAACAGAACTTTATATTCATCTATCAATTGATGAATATCCTCTTCAGACTCAGATGCACTCTCATCACTTAATGATGATGAATCTGATTCTGAACTAGCACAAGAAATTGAACTTAAAGAATAATTTTGTACCTTACTAGGTCCAGGCTGCTCCTGGATTTTGTCACTTTCTGTCAATGCCATTAGTCCTTGGCACTGACTGTCCTCTTGTTCATATATAGAGTTCATGATCTGGATGAACTCTTCTTCTTCTTCCTCAGCAAACAGTCCTATGTATGCTTCAGCATCTGACTCAGTTTCTGATGAAGAAATGTCTGACAGGCTCTTATCCTTTTTGGCAATAAAAGATCTTTCCTTCTTGCCCTTGAATTGAGTCTTTTTCTTATCATTAGACTCCTTCCTTTTCTCTGGACAGTCTGCAACAACATGTCCTTGTCTATTACAGCAATAGCATACAATTTTTGAAAGAGTAGCTTTGCTAGACTTGGTCTTTTTCCTGTCTTTCCTTGATGACTTTTTATTCTGATAATAGTCTTCTTTACCTTGTGAAGTAGATGGCTTTGTCCTCCACTATTTCTTCTTTAAGAACTTCTGAAAATGTTTTGTAAAGGCAGCAAAGTCCTCATCACTTTCACTGCTTTCAGACTTTCTGCTTGCTGACTCATCTGACTCAGTTTCAGCTACTTTTGGTGGTGGAGTTGGTGACTTACTTCTGTACTTTCTGGGGGCTTCTGTTTTAAATGCCACTGTCCTTTCTTTATGTTCACTTCTTGTAGTCTTCTCCTCTTCTTTCCTCACCATCAACTGCATTTCATAGGATAACAATTTACCAAGCAGTGTTGGTGGAGGGATTTCTGCTAACTTTGCCATTTCCCTAATGGCACAAATCTTGGTGTCCCAATCCTTTGTTAGGGACCTTAGAAACTTATCATTAAGCTCATAATTACTGAATTCTCTGCCATAGGACATAAGCTCATTCACAATCCTATAGAACTTCGTATAACATTCAGTTTTGCTATCAGATCTACCTTGCCTAAAGCTTTCATATTCTTGATTTAATAAGGACTTTCTGTCCTGCCTCACTTCTTCAGAACCCTCCATGTACACAATAAGAGTATCCCACATCTCCTTGGATGTCTTGCAGTGTATCAAATTCTGAAAGGTAGCATCATCTATAGCACTCACTATGATATTCTGAGCCCTCTTGTCCATTGTGGCTAGAACTATCTCATCCTTTGTCATTTCAGAGAAATCCTTAGGTGTTCTCTGATTGGCATCTAAGACTGAAATCTTCATAGGCACATATGACCCTTCTTTCACTGTGATATAAATTCTAGGGTCTGAGGCTTCCATAAATAGTCTCACCCTTTCCTTCCAAATGCTAAATATTTCTTTTCTGCAAATGGGTAGCTTCATGGATCCCAATTCCTTATGATTCTCAGTGGAACCCATGGTTCTTGATTTTCTTGATTCTGTAATGTACTTAGACTGAATCTGCCAACAGGATCTACTCAGACAGTTATGTCCCTTTTTGAGTAACCTCCCTCTGATACCACTTGAAAGATATTGTACCTATTCACCTAGGGGGGGGGGTGGGAATAGGTGACTTAAATCTTTTTAACTTTTTAGGCAGGATTCAGAGTTTATCACAGAATTATAACAAGTAATTAACCAGCAATCACAGCAATCAATCCAGCACACAGTAAACACACAAATTTATAGTGGTTCCCCAAGCTTTGGGTACATCCACTTTCCCCCTTCGCCTATCTAGCAGTGTACTAGATTCGGCCAAACTCCTCCACTATCTCAGATCCTCAGATCTTACACTAAGAACCTCAACCAGGTTCCTACAGCTCAGGCCCAAGGCCCTACAACTCAGCTTCTTCACAAAGCCTACACTCAGCTTCTTCACAAAGCCTACACTCAGCCACCAAGGCCTACACTCAGCCACAATAGGCCTACACTCAGAGATACAAATCTCCTACACTCAGGCACACAGGCCCTACACTCAGCCTTTATAATTACAGGCTTACAAACTCAGATCCCTAAGGATCCTACAAGAAAATATGAATACAAAAATGTAAACTCTACAACTCAGAGAAAAGAGAGAAGAGTTGAGAGTTTCTTGATGAGTTCTTGGATGAACTCTGTGCTGAGATCAATCTGACTTGGCTTTCTTCAAAGCTTCTTGAATGTAGAACACAATAAGATTGATCTCCTCTGCAGTTGATCCTTGATCTCTGCTACTTAAGATTCAGAACAAAATCTGAACCCTTCTTCTCAGCCTGGTTCCAACGGCTGTCTTCTTGGATGGAGCTCTCTCTCTCCAACTTCTTAGATCTTCACTTGATTTTTCAATGAATAGCTAGATCTTCTTCTTGTTAATGAACTGTTAATCATCTGTTTCTGTAGACAATATAAGCCTATTTATAGGCCTTCTTCATGGTAACCGGCTGGTCCGGTTCATAACTGATTTCTGACAACTCTGATAGGTGCAGTAGATCGGCTGGAATGGTAGCTGTCAAGTCATCCAGTCAGTTCTTGAAAAATCTGTAACTGTCTGAAAGTGTCGAGACTGTGTGTCTTTAAGTGTCGACACTTATAGACTAAGTGTCGACACAAGTTGACTAAGTGTCGACACTAGCCTACAAGGTGTCGACACAACTCCTTATGTTGTAGACTTCACTTCTCGACACAACTTCTTCTTCATGTGTCGACACTGATATTGAGTGTCGACACAACTCCTTGTTCTTCAACACTTAGTTGAATTCTTGTAAGTGTCGACACAACTCCTTTGTGTCGACACATCTTCATGTGTTGAACTTGTTCAGTGTCGACACATCTTCTTGGTGTCGACACATGCCTTCTGCGTTGATACTTGCTGAGTGTCGACACAGCTCCTTGTGTCGACACATCCTTCTTCTGTTGAGACTTTGGCTGAGTGTCAACACTTCTCCTTTGTGTCGACACTTGTACTTAGAATATTGTTGAACTTTGCTAAGTGTCGACACAGCTCCTTGTGTCGACACTTTCTTCAAGTGTTGAGTCTTCAGCTGACTGTCGACATATTCTTTCTTGTGTCGACACTTTCTTCAAGTGTTGACTCTTCTGCTGTGTGTCGACACACTGCTCTGGGTGTCGACACTTATACTTAGACTCTGCTGACTTTTGCTGAGTGTCGACACAGCCTCCAAGTGTCGACACTTTCTGATGTAGACACAGTTCCTCTGGGTGCCGACACAACTGCTAAGTGTCGACACTGCTTCACTTGGCTTCTCTTCACTGAGTGTCGACACAGCTCCTTGTGTCGACACTTTCTGTCTAGTGTCGACTCTGTATTCCTGGTGTCGACACAAGTACTCCAAGTGTCGACACTGCTTGCCTGGGTGTCGACACAAGTCTTCTTAAGTGTCGACACTTTGCTCCTGGGTGTCGACACATGGACTTAGAAACATTTTCATCTTTCCTGTAAATACTTAACCTGTACAAGTAAACTCAACATACATCAAATACATTTTGATGTATATCATTGAGTAGGGTGAGGCTTCTTCAAATCAGGTACATTAGAACCAATGTACCCAACATCCTTGAAGTGGGGCTCCATTGTTCAAAATCAGGTCTCAATTCAGCCTGCTCTCTGAATCTTTTCTTAGACAATTGAGCTTCTTGTTCTTTTAGCAAAGCCTCTTGTTCTTTCAGTATTGCCTCTGGAACAGGCTGAACTACTTTCTCTATGATGACATTCTGATTTCCCTCAGGAGGACTATACATTGACTGTATCTCTTGATGTATCATGTCAAAGTCTGGTGGAGGGTATATCACTTGAGCCACTTCAGCTTGCTCTCCTCCAAGGTATGCATGATTAATTCTAGACTCTGCAACATTATCATCATCACATAAGGGTGGATATCCAAGGGTGGCTCTGATGGAATTTGAAATCCATTTGGCATGATCAGAGCCTGCCTTGACTAATACCCTCTCCCCCTTTATGGCTTCTCGCTCTATATGATCCCTTAGATCATCTTTCTGGAACCTGATCTGGGCATTCAAATAGTTTACGCCATCCTTATAGAAAGGTTTTAACCTCTGGAGCTTGTCAGTAATTGCCTTCTGAGAGTCTTCAATGACAGTTTTAACAGCAGTTAGGCTCTCTTGCAATTGCTTGTCAAATTCAGCCTTGGCAGTAGCACTTGCTACAGTCTGACCAGTAGCTATATTCTTCATTTCAATTATAATGGCATTATCAGAAGCTGTGAGATTATCATTCATCCTTATCTGGTTTTCCAGGACATAGCCGTGCTTCACTTCTAGCTCATCAAGTTTTGTCTTTATTTTCTCTTAATGTGTAGTCAGATAGACTACTGCATTTCCTCCCTTATGGAAGCAGTCAGTCATTTCCTTCTTGTTAAGATTTACTTCAAATCTGATCACATATTTTTCTAGAGCTTGCCTTTGCTCATCCAACTTAATTTGTAAGGCCACCATCAGTGAACTGTAATCAGTAGATGGGGCAGGCTGTGGAGCAATTGTCTGTATGGCTTTCTTATAGTTCTGGCTCCTTCTTTTGAAGACCTGGAACTTCCTCTTCTTGGCTCTAACAACCTCTTCATCCTATGAAGCAGATGTCCTAGCTATGTCTACTCTTTCTTTAAGACTAGGATGTGAATCCTTCTCAGTCCTTTGTGGTTCCTCAGCATCCTTTGGCTTCTAAGTCTCTTGTGTAGCAGTTACCTCTACATTCTCCATATGCTCCCCCTCAATATTGATCTCCTCCCCCTCAGCAACAGCTTTCTCTTGCACAAAATCAGTTTGTAGAAGATCAGGGAATAGCTCTTCTAATGTAAATTCCTGTTGAGGAAGGGCTGGTGAATCTCTTATCTCATCAACCACTTTATCAACAACAGATGTGTCCTCCATGACAACATCTTGGGGTTGAGGGAGTATCCGTGTTTGCTGATGAACATTAGGTAATGAATCAGACAAAACTTCATCCTCTATAGGGAAATCTAATTGATTAATGTCAGTTATTACCTCTAGTATGGTTTGAGTAGCTTGTTCACTCTCTAGTGGAGTTGGCTCTTCCACAAGTAGAGGCTCCCCCTGGAATGTATCTAGGTGAATTGGGCTAGCTGAGGGTAGATCCCCCTGTCTCTGTGCATCCTCATGTCTTACTGGAGACTGACCAACATTTCTAGTTTCTTCATCATCAGGAGTAAAAATAACTTGCTCTTCAGAGCTGCTTGAGGATTCTTGAGTCACAGTGGTTGTCTTCTTCTTTTTTCTTCTGGGGTGTATCCTTTTCTGGAGTGGGTATTTCCTTTGTTAGCACCCTATCCCACTTAGAGAAAATTCTCATATCCATCTTCCTCATGTGGATAATCTTTGAACCTGCAGCTTGGTTCATTATCTCAGGTATACTTCCAGCTAGGTATAAACTTAGAATTCTACCCAGATTGGGTTTCTTCATACTCTCTTTTATCTTTTCAAATATAACTGCAGACCAATCAGTATCTAGTTTGAAGATAATTCTTGTCATCAAACTGAACATATAAGTTGAAATCCTGTCATGTCCTCCAGGCTTGCTCAGGATGACCTTGCCAACTATTTCACACAGAAATTTTCCTTGGATGTTCATTCCTTTTCTGTTGAAAACAGATCCAATCTTCAGGTTTGAATCCAGTCCACACCATCTCAATGCCTCTCTTGTCTTAGAAGTAGATACATCTTCTTCCTCCTTTGTTCTTGGCAGTTGAAGTATCTTCCTCAGACTTTTTGGTGTGATCTTAACTTTGGTTTCATGAACTCTGGACTTAATCTTGAGGCCAGAGTCATCAAGTGAAGCTGCACTCAGAAATTCTAGGACCTCCTTCTTCCAAATCTTGATTGGTTCAGAAACAAGGTATTCCAGTCCAGTCTCGGCAATTAGGGTTACCACACCTTTGATTTCAGGTTCCGCGCCATCAAAGGCATGTCGCACGAGTTCATATCCTTCATTAACATTCTCTTCTAGCTTGGGCGCCATTAGGGTTTGAAGAAATTTGAATTAGAGAAGAGAGATGTCGACACACAAGTTTGGTCTCGAAACTTTGGTGAGCGTGTCGACAAACAATGGCGAGAACCTATTTATACCTTTCTAGAATCGAAGGTGAAAAGGCGCGTCAAAATACTTACATTGTGTCGACACTTACTGCTAATGTCTCGATAACTATGTGTCGACACAGGTATAGTTGACAGAATATATGTGTCGACACTTGTATATGTGTCGACACCACTTAGCTCGACACTTAGTCGAGACTCTACTAGACTAATTCTGTGAAAATCATAAGTGTCGACACAACCTTGGATGTGTCGACACCTATACTGCATGTGTCGACACTAATTCTTTGAAGTGTCGACACAGACTTCCTAGATGTGTCGACACCATTTCACTGAAATGTCGACACCACTTTTATGTGTCGACACAGACAACTCTGTGTGTCGACACTATTTTACTTAGATAATTTTGTAAACTATTCTAAGTTTATCATCCCTAATTCAATTTTAAATTTATTGAATTTGGTTTCATCTAAGGGCTTAGTATACATGTCAGCTAGCTGCTTATCTGTATTAATATACTCTAGTGAAATATCTCCTTTTTCCACATGTTCTCTTAGAAAATGGTATTTTATTTTTATGTGCTTAGTCCTACTATGGGAGACAGGATTATTTGCAATAGAAATAACACTTGTAGAATCACAAAATAAAGGTGTTCTACTTACTTGAATACCATAATCTTCTAGCTGGTGTTGTATCTGTAGTAGTTGTGCACAGCAGCTTCCTGCAGCAACATACTCTGACTCTACTGTAGAGATAGCCACACTGGTCTGCTTCTTGCTACTCCATGACACCAGGCTTCCACCAAGGAATTGACAGGTACCTGTTGTACTTTTCCTATCTTCCTTGCAGCCTGCAAAATCTGCATCTGAATAACCTGTCAGTTCAAAATCTCCATTCCTAGGGTACCAAAGGCCTAGATAAGGAGTGCCCTTAAGATATCTCAAAATTCTTTTGACTGCTATCAAATGAGATTCTTTAGGGCAAGCTTGGTACCTTGCACAGACACATGTAGCATACATGATATCTGGTCTAATTGCAGTCAAATATAGTAGGGAGCCAACTATCCCTCTATATAAAGTTTCATCTACAGGTTTCCCTGCATCATCTTTGCATAAAGACATTGTTGACCCCATAGGAGTTTTCATGGTAGTGGATGATTCCATACCATACTTCCTTATCAATTCTAGGGTGAACTTAGACTGACATATGGATAAATCATCCTCAGTCTGTCTAACTTGGAGACCCAAAAAGAACTTAAGTTCCCCCATACTGCTCATTTCAAATTGTCCTTGCATTAGTTTTGCAAACTTCCTGCAAAGACTACTTTTTGTAGACCCAAATATGATGTCATCTACATATATTTGGACTAAGATAATCTTGCCTCTAGATTCTCTAAGGAATAGAGTCTTGTCTATTTTTCCCCTTGTGAATTTATTCTCAATGAGGAAATTAGACAGGGTTTCATACCAAGCCCTAGGGGCTTGTTTTAACCCATACAAAGCCTTCCTAAGTCTATAAACATAATTAGGTTTAGTAGAATCAAAAAAACCTGATGGCTGTTCTACATAGACTTCTTCCTTCAAGTTTCCATTCATAAAAGCTGACTTAACATCCATTTGATAGACCTTAAATCCTTGGAATGTTGCATAGGCTAGGAACATTCTTATTGCTTCCAGTCTGGCTACTGGAGCAAAGGTTTGATGAAAATCAATATCTTCTTCCTGCCTATGTCCTTTAGCAACTAGTCTAGCTTTGTTCTTTATAATTACTCCATTTTCATCCAGCTTGTTCCTAAAGATCCACTTAGTTCCTATAATGTTGTGGTCTTTTGGTTTAGGAACTAGCTCCCAGACTTTGCATCTTTTGAACTAGTTCAGCTCCTCTTGCATTGCCTCAATCCAATGAGGGTCTAGGATAGCTTCTTCAAATTTCTTTGGCTCTACTTGGGATAGAAAACTGGAGTAGAGAACTGAATTTAGATTCCTGCTCCTTGTTTGTACCCCTTGACTGAGATCTCCAATAATTTGATTAGCTCGATGATCTTTTAAATGCCTATTTGCTGGAGGCAGCCTGTCTTCTGGTTGTACACCTTCAGCTTCTTCATTCAGCTGCTCCTCTTGGTCTTCTTCAGCAACAGGAATATCTTGTACTCCCCCTGGACAACAGCCACTATCATCCACTTGCTGACTTGCAATAGAACCTTCTTCAATAGTAAGCTTGTCCATCTTCTCAGTCACACATGTGGAGCTGCAAACACTTCTAGACAATTCATTGTTAATGAGTTTAGCTTCATCAAACACTACATGTACTGACTCTTATATAACTTGAGTAGTCAAGTTGTAAACCCTATAAGCCTTACTATTGTTGTTGTACCCAACAAAGATCTCCTCTTGGGATTTGGCAGCAAACTTGGTTAAATAAGACTTACCATTGTTAAGTATATAGCATTTACAACCAAAGATCCTGAAATAGGATAGATTTGGTTTTCTGCCCTTCACAATCTCATAGAGGGTCTTATTGTGGCTCTTGGTGATAGTAGCCCTATTGATTACATGACATACAGTATTAACTGCCTCAGCCCAGAAATATTCTGGGAGAGATGTGTCACTCAATAGGGTTCTACCAGCCTCTATCAAGGTTCTATTTTTCCTTTCAGCAATACCATTTTGCTGAGGTGTTCTTGGTGAGGAAAATTCCTGAAATATCCCAAACTCTTCACATAGCTTTGTCATACTATCAGACTGGAATTCAGTACCATGGTCACTTCTTATTTTGACCACCGTACTGTCTAACTTATTCTGAATTTGTTTGACAAAACTATAAAGGATACTAGGAGTTTCAGATTTTTGCCTTAGGAAGAATACCCAGGAATACCTTGAGTAGTCATCAACTACCACAAATGTATAGACCTTCCTACCTAGGCTGTGAACTGGCATAGGACCAAAAAGATCCATATGCAAGAGATATAAACACCTCACAACATCTTTGTTCTCAATGCTATTAAAGGTGGATATGGTCTGCTTGCCTTTCTGACAAGCTGAGCATATCCCATCCTTTATACACTTAACCTGAGGACCATTCCTCACTAACTCTTTGCTAAAGAGTTGGCCAATTGTCTAATAGTTAAGATGGGCCAGCCTCTTGTGCCATTTAATATAATGTGAGACTCTTTCATCAGCTACAAGACAAATAGGAGAAGCATTATTCTCACACATAATGTATAGATAGTATACATTTCTCTTCCTATATCCTGTCAGAATGATCTTTTGATCACTTGACCTACTGATATGACAACCATCTTTGACAAATGAGATGTCATATCCTAAATCACTCAGCTGACTTATGCTAATGAGGTTATGTTTCAAACCCTTTACATAAGCCACTTGAGTAATTGTAACTAGGTTGCTAGAAATGTTACCAAAGCCTTTGATGATTCCTTTTTCTGAACCACCAAAGGTAACTTTAGGACCATCCTTGATTGGTGTATAGTCCTTCAGTAATCCCCTAGTTCCAGTCATGTGCCTGGAACATCCACTGTCCAAGTACCATATTGGGGCATGGCCTCTTGGACTCACCTGCAAAACAGATTACTTAACCTTAGAACCCAAATAATTCTTGGGTCCTTGGTGCAAGTTAGTCAGATTCTTAACAAAGCTACCTGTAGCTTTTCTTGTAGGCAGTTTGCTACTCACCTTGGCACTTGAATTATGCCAACAATCTATGACAAAGTGGCCTACCTTGCCACAACACCAGCATTCAAACCTATTGTACCTTTGTTTGGATACAACCCTAGCTGTAGTATCTACAACAGGCTTCTTGTTGAGTAGTGGGGCTTTGCCCTTAGATAGGGGCTTTGCCCTTAGATTTGGACTTTACTGTCCAAGCAGGTTTTGTAAACCCTAATCCAGTTTTACCCTTATGAGATACAAACTCATCTATCAAAGGTAGAACAGATTTTGGTTTAGAGAAACTTGCTACAATATCTCTCTCCTTTGAAGACTGTCTCCAGATTTTATTTGATCATTCTTGAAGTAATATCCCCATTGAATAACAGTAATGTTCTTCAGTTGCTATTTCATTTAGTTTCTGATCAAGCAACTTATCAAAATCTGTTGCAGCCACTTTGAGACTAGCAATCTCCTTAGCCTGAGTTTTGGACAAGAGTTTGCTTTTCTTCAAAGTCTGCAACAATACTCTATATTCATCAATCAACTGATGAATGTCTCCTTCTGATTCAGATCCACTCACATCACTTGATGCAATTGTATCTGAATCTGACTCAGTACTAGAAATTGAACTTGAAGAATAATTTTGTACCTGACTAGGTCTAGGCTGATCCTGGATTTTGTCTCCTTCTGATAAGGCCATCAGTCCCTTGCACTGAATGTCCTCCTGCTCATAAATTGAGTTCATTAGCTGCATGAACTCATTTTCTTCTTCTTCAGCAAACAAGCTAATATAGGCTTCAACTTTTGAGTCAGTTTCTGAAGATGACATAACAGTCAGACTTTTATCCTTCTTAGCAACAAAGGACCTTTCCTTTTTGCCCTTGAACTGTGTATTCTTCTTGTTAGTGGACTCTTTCCTCTTTTCTGGACAATCAGCTATTACATGTCCTTGTCTATTGCAATAATAGCAAACTATTTTTGAGGATGTTGTGTTACTAGACATGGACTTTCTCCTGTCATTCCTTGATGACTTCCTTTTCTGGTAGTAGTCATATTTTGGCTGTGAAGTGGATGGCTTGGACCTCCACTGCTTCTTCTTTAGAAACTTCTAAAAGTGCCTAGTAAATGCAGCAAAGTCTTCATCACTTTCACTGCTTTCTGACTTCTTGCTATCTGAAGTATCTGATACTGTCTCAGCAACTATTTGTGGTGGAGATGGAGACTTGCTTCTATATTTCTTAGTGGCTTTAGTCTTGAAGGCCACAGCTCTTTCTTTGTGCTCCACCCTAGTAATCGTTTCTTCCTCCTTCCTTACCATTAACTGCATCTCATAAGATAACAGTTTTCCAAACAATGTTGGAGGAGGTATATCAGCTAGTTTGGCCATTTCCCTTATGTCACAAATCTTAGTATCCCAGTCCTTTGTCAGGGATCTCAAGAACTTATCATTCAATTCATAATTGCTGAACTCTCTTCCATAGGACATCAATTCATTGACTATCCTATAGAATTTCTTGTAGCATTCAGTTATGCAATCAGACCTGCCTTATCTGAAGCTTTCATACTCTTGGTTTAACAAAGACTTCCTATCTTGTCTTACCTCTTCTGATCCTTCCATATAGATTATCTGTGTGTCCCACATTTCTTTTGATGTTTTACAATGAATCAGATTCTGAAATGTGGCATCATCAATTGCACTTACTATAATATTCTGGGCTCTCTTGTCCATAGTGGCCAGAATTATTTCATCCTTGGTCATTTCTGAATAGTCTTTGGGTGTTCTCTGATTGGCATCTAAAACAGATACTTTCATTGGCACATATGGCCCTTCTTTAACAGTAATATATATTCTTGGGTCTGAGGCTTCCATAAAAAGTCTAACCCTTTCTTTCTAAATGCCAAAGATCTCCTTTCTGTAGATTGACAACTTCATGGATCCTAGCTCTTTGTGATTCTCAGTTGAACCCATTTTCTTGATTCTTGATTATACTGATTCTACCTACAGGATCTTTACTCAGACAGTTATGTCCTTTTTGACTAACCTCGCTTTGATACCACTTGAAAGAACTAGTGCCTAAACACCTAAAGGGGGGGGGGGTGAATAGGTGCACTTAATCTTTTTAAACTTTTAAGGCAGAAATACAGTACAGTAATTATAATTCACAGCACAGATAACACAACAATCACACAAGCATACAATCACAGAGAGCACACAAGATTTATAGTGGTTCCCCAAGGTCTGGGTACATCCACTTTCCCCCTTCGCCTATCTAGTAGTGTACTAGATTCGGCCCAACTTCTCCACTACTCCTCAGATCCACAGATCTTACAGCTCAGAACCCCAAATAGGTTCCTACAACTCAGAGTGATCCCACTCCTACAACTCAGGCACAAAAGCAATACCACTCAGTCTTCACCAAGACCTACACTCAGCCTTCAACAAGGCCTACACTCAGCCTTCAATAAGGCCTACACTCAGAGAAATGTATCTCCTACACTCAGGCACAAAAGCCCTACCACTCAGCCTTTATAAATATAGGCTTACAACTCAGATCCCTTAGGATCCTACAGAAAATAAAAAGTACAATGAATAATAACCACAACTCTGATTGAGAAAGTTGAGTTGACTGGCTTCTTGATGAGTTCTTGAAAGAACTTTGCTGAGATCAACCTCCCTTGGCTTTTCTTCAAAGCTTTTTGAATTAGAACACAGTAGGGTTGAATCTCTATGCAGATGATCTTCAATCAACTGCTGACTTGAGAATCAGATCTCAATCTGAAACTTTCTTTATCAGCCTGGTTCAATAGCTGTCTTCTTAGAAGGAGCTTTCTCTCTCCAACTTCTTAGATCTTTACTTGAAGGTCTTCTTCTGGTTTGTTGTTTCTCACTTCACTGATTGCTGTCTCGATTCAATTGAATTACCTTCTGTTGAAGGAATAAGCCTTTATATAGGCTTTCTTCATGGTGACCGGCTGATCCGGTTTCTAACAAACTTCTGACAACTCTGATAGTAGCAGTTGACCGGTTGAAATGGCAGTTGTCAAGTCATCTAGTCACTTCTTGATATCTCTGTCACTGTCTGAAAGTGTCGAGACAGATAGTCTTTAAGTGTTGACACTAATAGACCAAGTGTCGACACAAGTAGACTAAGTGTCGACACTAGTCTTCATGGTGTCGACACAACTCCTTGTGTTGTAGAAACTGCTTCTCGACACTACTTCTTCAAAATGTGTCGACACTGATCGTGTGTGTCGACACAAGTCCTTCTTCTTCAATACTTAGTTGATTTCTGCTAAGTGTCGACACAACTACTTTATGTCGACACATCTTCTTGTGTTGAAACTTGTTAAGTGTCGACACATCTTCTTTGTGTCGACACATGCCTTCTTTATTGAAACTTTTGCTGAGTGTCGACACATATCTTTTGTGTCGACACATTCTTCATGTGTTGAGACTTTTGCTGAGTGTCGACACATCTCCTTTGTGTCGACACTTTTGCTGAGTGTCGACATATCTTCTAGTGTCGACACTTGTACTTGAACTTTGTTGATGTTTTGCTGAGTGTCGACACAGACTCCTAGTGTCGACACTTGTACTTGAACTTTGTTGATATTTTGTTGAGTGTCGACACAGCATCCTAGTGTCGACACTTTTGATGTCGACAAAGTTCCTCTGGGTGTCGACACTGCTTCTGAGTGTCGACACTGATTCTTTAGACATTTCTTCATTGTGTGTCGACACTGCCTGTATGTGTCGACACTTTGCTTCTGGTGTCGACTCTGCATTCCTGGTGTCGACACAATTACTCCAAGTGTCGACACAGCTTCTCTGGGTGTCGACACAAGCCTCCTTAAGTGTTGACACTTTTCTTCTAGGTGTCGACACATGGACTTAGAAACTTTTCCTGTAAACCTGCAGTTACTTAACCTACACAAAGAAACTCAAAGCACATCAAATACACCTTGATATATATCATTGAGTAGGGTGAGGCTTCTTCAAATCAGGTACATATTTTCCAATGTACCCAACAACTTGCCTTTCTTCCTCAGGCATATCCTTAGTTAGGACCCTATCTCATCTGGATATAATCCTTATGTCCATTCTCCTCATATGATTAATCTTTGAACCAGCAGTCTGTGTCATTATTTCTGGAATTATTCCAGCCAAGTAGAGACTCATAATCCTTCCCAGATTTGGTTTCTTAATCTTTCCTTAATCTTCTCAAATATTACTGCTGACCAATCAGTGTTTAGTCTGTAGATGATCCTGGTCATCAGGCTAAACATATAGGCAGAAATTCTATCATGCCCCCTGTCTTACAGAGAATAACTTTGCCATCTATTTCTGAAAGAAACTTGTCTTGCTGATTCATTCCTTTTCTATTCATTGCAGCTCTAATCTTCATGGTGGGATCCAATCCACACCATTGAAGTGCTTCCCTTGTCTTGGATGAGGTAACTTATATTTCTTCTTAAATTCTTGGCAGTTGAAGAGTTTTCCCCAAGCTCTTCGAGGATAGTTTAACTTTAGCACCCTGAACTATTGATTTGATCTTGAGTCCAGTTGAGTCTATAGAAGCTGCGCCATAGAAATCCAGAACTTCTTTCTTCCAAATCTTTGTTGGTTCAGATACCAAAAATTCTAACCCATTCTCAGCAATTAGGGTTACTACGGCTTTAATTTCAGGTTCCGCATGATCAAAGGCGTTGCGTACCAGCTCATAGCCTTCATTTACATTGTCTTCTAGCTTCGGCGCCATTAGGGTTGAGTGAAAGCTTGGATTAAGAAGAGAGAAGTTGTTGACACAGGGTTTTGGTCTCGAAATTATGGAGAATGTGTCGACAGAATATGTTGTTGACCTATTTATACCTTTCTAAGTAATGAAGGTCAAAAGTCGCGTCAACAATCTCTAAATGTGTCGACACTGTTGAAAAGTGTCGACACAGACTACTTAAGTCTCGACAACGGTGTTGACTTCTATGCGTCGACACCAATTATGATGTGTCGACACAAATATCCTTAACTGACGACTCAGTGTTTGAGTGTCGACACAGACATCTGCATGTGTCGACACCTCTTTCCTGAAGTGTCGACAACACTTCTCTGTGTCGACACCGTTTTGCTGGATATGTCGACACAGTTTTACTTAGCCAATTTTGTTAAACTAATCTATGTTCAACATTCCTAATTCAATTTTAAACTTATTGAATTTAGTTTCATCTAGAGGCTTAGTAAACATATCTGCAATTTGATAATCTATTTTGACAAATTCTAGTGAGATGTCCTCTTTCTCTACATGTTCTCTAAGAAAATGGTATCTAATTTCTATATGGTTAGTCCTACTATGTGAAACAGGATTATTAGCAATAGAAATACCACTTGTAGAATCACAAAGCAAAGGTGTTCTACTTACCTGAATACTATAGTCTTCTAGCTGGTGCTAAATCCACAACATTTATGCACAGCAACTTCCTGCTGCCACGTATTCAGACTCAGTTATGTAAATTATCACACTAGTCTGCTTCTTACTGCTCTAAGACACCAATCTTCCTCCTAGAAATTGACAGGTGCCTGTAGTGCTTTTTCTATCTTCTTTGCAACCTGCAAAGTCTGCATCTGAATAGCCTGTTAGTAGAAAATCTTCATTCCTAGGGTACCAAAGGCCTAGATTAGGTGTGCCCTTAAGATCTCAAAATCCTTTTGACAGCAGTAAGATGAGATTCTTTATGGCAGGATTGGTACCTAGCACAGACACATGTAGCATACATGATATCTGGTCTACTAGCAATCAGATATAGGAGGGAGCCAACTATCCCTCTATACAAAGTTTCATCTACAGGTTTCCCTGCATCATCTTTGCTTAGAGACACACTTGTCCCCATTGCAGTTCTCATGGTAGTGGATGATTCCATCTTATACTTCTTAATCAACTCCTGGGTGAACTTAGACTGAGATATGGACAAGCCATCTTCAGTCTGTCTTACTTGGAGACCCAAGAAGAACTTAAGTTCTCCCATACTGCTCATTTCAAATTTCCCTTGCATAATTTTTTCAAACTTTCTACAAAGGTTACTTTCAGTAGAACCAAATATTATGTCATCAACATATATTTGGACAAGGATTATCTTTCCTTTGGATTCCCTAAGGAATAGAGTCTTATCTATTTTCTCCCTTAAGAATTTGTTCTCAATGAGGAAAGTAGACATGGTTTCATATCAGGCCCTTGGGGCTTGCTTTAACCCATATAAAGCTTTCCTAAGTCTATAAACATAATCAGGTTTGAGAGAATCAACAAAACCTGAGGGCTGCTCTACATAGACTTCTTCTTTTAGATTTTCATTTAGGAATGCTGATTTTACATCCATTTGGAATACCTTGAAGCCTTGATATGCTGCATAAGCAAGGAACAACCTAATTGCTTCCAGTCTTGCTACTGGGGCAAAGGTTTGATCAAATTCAATATTCTCTTCTTGCATGTATCCTTTTGCAACAAGTCTTGCTTTATTCTTCACAATGATCCCACTCTCATCCAGTTTGTTCCTAAAGATCCACTTTGTTCCAATGATGTTGTGGTCTTTTGGTTTAGGAACTAACTTCCAGACCTTGCACCTTCTGAACTGATCAGCTCCTCTTACATGACATCAATCCAATGTGGGTCTAGAACAGCTTCTTCAAATTTCTTGGGTTCCACTTGAGATAAGAAGCTAGAGAAAAGAACTGTGTTCTGATTCCTGCTCCTTGTTTGTACTCCTTGTCTTGGATCACCAATTATCTGATTTGTTAGATGATCCTTTAAGTGTCTAATAGCTGGAGGTAGTCTATCTTCAGGTTGAACACCTCCAGTCTCTTCATTATGTTGCACCTCTTGGTTTTCATCAGCATTTGGAGAGTCTTGTACTCCCCTGGACAACAGCCACCATTTTCCACTTCCTGATTTGCAGTTGAATCTTCTGTAATGGTAAGTTTGTCCATTCTCTCATTTATACCTGTAGAACTGCAAGAACTACTTGGCAACTCACTGTTAATAAGTCTTGTTTCATCAAAGACAACATGTACAGACTCTTCTACAACTTGAGTAATCAAGTTGTAGACCCTATAAGCCTTACTATTGTTGTTGTACCCAACAAATATCTCATCTTGGGATTTGGCAACAAACTTAGTTAGATAAGACTTGCCATTGTTAAGGACATAACACTTGCAACCAAAGATCCTAAAATAGGATAAGTTTGGTTTTTTGTCTTTCATAATCTCATAGGGAGTCTTTTTGTGGCTTTTGGTGATAGAAGCCCTATTGATCACATGACATGCAGTGTTTACTGCCTCAGCCCAGAAATATTCTGGGAGAGAAGTGTCACTCAATAGAGTTCTACCAGCCTCAACCAGTGTTCTATTCTTCCTTTCAGCAATACCATTTTGCTGTGTTGTTCTAGGTGAGGAGAATTCTTGAAAAATCCCAAATTCTTCACATAGTCTTGTCATACTCTCAGATTGAAATTCAGTGTCTTGGTCACTTCTGATTTTGACCACTGTACTGTCCAGCTCATTCTAAATTTGTTTGACAAAACTATATAAAACACTTGGGGTTTCAGATTTTTGTCTCAGAAAGAACATCCTTGAATATCTAGAATAGTCATCTACCACCACAAAAGTGTAGACCTTCCTACCTAGACTATGAACTGGCATAGCACCAAATAGATCCATATGCAAGAGGTATAGACACCTCACTGAATCCTTGTTTTCAAGGCTATGAAAGGAATCTGCAGTCTGCTTGCCTTTTTGACAAGCTGAGTATATCCCATCCTTTATACACTTAACTTGAGGACCATTCCTCACTAACTCTTTGTTAAAGAGTTGTCCAATAGTCTTGTAGTTAAGATGAGCCAGCCTCTTGTGCCATTTAACACAATGAGAGGCTCTCTCATCAGCTACAAGACAAATAGGAGAAACATTGTTCTCATACTCAAAGTTAAGACATTACACATTTCTTTTTCTATATCCTGTCAATATGATCTTTTGATCACTTGACCTTTTGATATGATAACCATTCTTGACAAATGAAATGTCATAAACTAAATCACTCAGCTGATTTATGCTAATTAGGTTGTGTTTCAAACTCTTTACATAGGCTACTTGAGTGATTGTAACTGAGTTATTAGAAATGTTACCAAAACCTTTGATGACTCCCTTTTCAGAACCACCAAAGATTACTTTAGGCCCATTCAGCATAGGTGAGTAGTCCTTCAGCAATCCCCTTATTCCAGTCATATGCCTGGAACATCCACTGTCCAAGTACCATATAGGGGCATGACAACTTGGACTTACCTGCAACACAGATTACTTAACCTTAGAACCCAAATAACTTTTGGGTCCTTGGTGCAAGTTATTCTGAAACTTAAAAAATCTGCCTACAGCTTTTCTAACAGGTAGACTGCTACTCTCCTTGACACTGGAATTGCGCCAACAGTCTAAGGCAAAGTGGCCTCAACTTTTCTAACAAGCAGACAACTTTAGATGTACTGTTTACAGCAGGTCTCTTGTTCTGTGCTGGGGCTTTTCCTTTCTTATTGGACTTAGCAGCCTAAGTTGTTCTCTTAAAGCCTATTCCTGTCTTACCCTTTTGTGACACAAAGTCATCTATTAAGGGTAATACAGATTTTGGCTTAGAAAAACTAGCCACAATCTCCTTCTCTTTCTGAAGTCTATTCTCCAGATATTTAATATGATCATTCTTGAATGTGATTGTTCCCATTTGAATAACAGTTATGTTTTTCAATCTGGCAATCCCATTCAACTTTTGATCCAGTATCTTCTCTGAATCAGATGTAGCCATCTTAAGATCTGCAATTTCCTTAGCCTGAGTTTTGGCCAGGTTTTTGCTTTTCTTTAGTTCCTGCAACAAGTCCCCATATTCATCTATCAGCTGATGAATATCACCTTCAGACTCAGACCCATCCACATCACTTGATGTAGATGTTGCTGACTCTGACCCAGTACTATAATCTGAATTTCTAGAAAAACATTGTACCTTACTAGGACCAGGCTGATCCTGACACTTGTCTTTTTATGACACAACCATCAGTCTCTTGCACTGATGGTCTTCTTATTCATAGATAAAGTTCAGCACTTGCAGAAACTCATCTTCTTCATCTGCAACATATAGAACAATATATGCCTCAGCTTCAGATTCTGACTCTGAAGATGATTGATATGTCAAGCTCTTCTCCTTCTTAGCAACAAAGGATTTCTCCTTCTTGCTCTGGTGTTGAATCTTCGTTTTATCAGCAGACTCTTTTCTTTTGTCTGGACACTCAGCCATAACATGTCCAGGCCTATTACAGCAGTAGCAAACTATCTTTGATGTTGTAGATTTGCTTGGCTTAGACCTGCTCCTGTCCTTCCTGGATGACTTCCTCTTTTGATAATAGTCATCCTTAGGCTGAGATGCGGAGGGCTTAGACTTCCACTGCTTCTTCTTTAGGAATCTCTGAAACTGCCTTGTGAAGGCAGCAAAGTCTTTATCTGAGTCACTGCTGTCTGAACTTTGGTTGTCTGAATTATCTGAAGCAATTTCAGCAACTATCTTAGGTGGTGATGGAGACATTCTCCTATTCTTCCTAGTGGCTTCAACCTTGAAGGCCACAGACTTTTCTCTATGCTCCCCTTTTGCACTTTTCTCTTCCTCTTTCCTAGCCATCAGCTGCATCTCATATGACAACAATTTTCCAAACAAAGTTGGAGGAGAAATATCTGCAAGTTTGGCCAGTTCCCTAATGGCCTAAATCTTAGTGTCCCAATCCTTTGTCAAGGATCTTAGGAATTTATCATTCAGTTCATATGTACTGAAAATTCTTACATAGGACATCAGCTCATTTACTATTCTATCGAACTTTTTATAACACTCAGTTATATTGTCAGACTTTCCTTGTCTGAAACTCTCATATTCCTGGTTCAGCATAGACTTTCTATCTTGTCTAACTTCTTCAGAACCCTCCATGTAGACTATCAAAGTATCCCACATTTCCTTGGAGGTATTGCAGTGAATCAAATTTTGAAAGGTTGAATCATCTATGACACTTACTATGATATTCTGGGCTCTTTTGTCCATAGTTGCCAGGATGATCTCATCCTTAGTCATCTCTGAAAAATCCTTGGGAATTCTTTGGTTTGCATCTAGAACTGACAACTTCATTGGAATATAAGGACCTTCCTTTACTGTAATGTAGATCCTTGGATCAGAAGCCTCCATATACAGTGCAACACCCCCTATCCGTCGTATAACATATAGCAGTAGGTCCGGCCGGGGCCCGACGCCGTATGCCACAGACAGACCGGGTGGTTACTCATGGAAACCATCCAACCAATCATAACGTCCTACACAGAGCATTCTAGCGGAAGCAGTTTTATAAAAGTTGCAAATAAGAACCCAATACTAAAGCATGAATGTCCACTAATCCAAAATAGGAATGTTATACAAATACCAACACAAGCCTTAAGGCCTTACAAAATGTTTCACTTGATATTACATGATTTACAAACCACGGCACGCAGGCCGGTCATACATGAATAAAATAGTAAACACTTCCAATTAGGCCTTCGAGGGCCGGCTTCGTACTTGGGCTTTAGCCCGCTATTGACCGCTTGGTCCAACAGCACCTGCAAGCAACAAACCACCACACGGTGGCAAAACAAGGCAACGGTCAGCAATGCTGACCAAATTATAACGATCCCGCCCCCTACTCGGGGCGGCGATGCTCCTACCCTGCATTTCATTAGCATAAGCGAACAATATATAACAATATTCATTTCATCACAGACGTTGGCTCGCACGGCCACACGCCCCGTGCTCTCAGGGCACATTCTCGGTGAACCGGTCGACGTAACGTCAATTAAAGCCATAGACATTTCGGACTCACCACCGCCACTTTGACGGCCAAACCTATGAGCATTTTGTCTTCCTGGCCTGGGTCACGACAATTTAAGCCATTGACCGCCGAAGACCCTAATCTATGCCAACGACAAGTGCCACGTACCCTTAGGTCTCTTTAACTGAACGACATAGAACGGGTAAGGTTCCATCTAACCCGTGCTCACATCGCAACGACAATTTAAGCCATTTGCGCGGGTCAAACTTCCACCGAGTCCCATTTCCATCACAATTCACATAACCCGGTTATGTTCAAGTTGGCTCTCAGGCCACCAAGTTGGCAAGATCTCGCATCCGCCCAGTTTTCCGGGTGCACCTTTGGGTTAATCCCCAAGGCTCCCTGCTGCAATCTACCGCGTAGAAAACGCGAAAAACAACCAATAGCATGGAGTCTTCTCCGGCATTTATGCAATGCAACATCACCGATCCAGACCAACATGTCCGGGTAGGCTTCACACATCATGCTTATGTCCGTTCTCGCTTACGGACTCTATACAATGGGGACTTCACATATCTACCCGAAGGAACGCCTCCAACTCTCCGCAAACTCGCGAGAGCGGGCTTCCTATGCAAAAAAGGAGAGCTACTCATGCTCAAGAAGAGAATCGTTACCCTAGCGTTCCTCTTCGGCGCCATGGAAAAGTAAGCGGATGAAAAGCACCGCACTAGCTTTGCCTCCGTGGATCCGGAGTCGGCTCGCGATTTGGAGCTTCGAAGCTCCTCCAATGGCCGGATCTAGCTCCTTCCTTCCTTGGCTCTCCTCTCTCTCTAAGCTTTTAGAAAGATGATAACTTATGAAAAGTGAGGGTTTCTAAGTCCAATCCCGGGTATATCCCTTCAGGAACAACCCCCAGCCGTTGGATCATCAATTAAAGAAATGAACGGCTTTGATTCGGGACTGAAATGCCCAATCTGGACCGCACACGGCCTGGCACACGCCCGTGTCTAGGGCCGTGTGCCTCATCCGCCGCCAAAATCGGCTCGCCTGGAACAACACACGGGTATCGAACACACCCGTGTTCGACCTGACACGCCCGTGTTCCACCGGACACGGTCGTGTGGCCGGCTGTGTACCCTCATCATTTTTCCCCGAAAACAACCCGAGCACTGCACGGGTTCTAGGATACGCCCGTATCCTTGCCCGTGTCACCTCAACATGCCTGGGCTCCAGGCCGTGTACACAGTCTCGACACTCGACACTTCGTCGAGCGAAGATCGTCGACCTGATGACACGGCCTTGGACACGCCCGTGTCGTAGGCCGTGTGCCTTGTCTCGACACATCGTCGAGCAGAGTGTCGACTTCCCGGGACGAGTGTCGACACGGGTTGACACGCCCTGCGACACGCCCGTGTCGCAGGCCGTGTGCCATGTCTCGACACTTTGTCAAACGTAGAGTGTCAACTTCGCGGGCTAAGTGTCGACACGGGTCGACACGCCCTGCGACACGCCCGTGTCGCAGGCCGTGTGCCCAGTCTCGACACAATGTCGAGCTCAAAATGTCGACTTCCCGGCTGAGTGTCGACACAGGCTTGACACGCCCTGGGACACGCCCGTGTCCCAGCCCGTGTGCCTGCAGCCAGAACCCAAAACTGGCCCAAAACGTCCCTCGTCGCTCCTTTGAGTTTCGGGGCGTTACAACTCTCCCCCTCTTAAAAGAATTTCGTCCTCGAAATTATATAAAGGAAAGACATGTACAAAACCAAAATTTGTACCTGAGCAGAACAACTCCGGATATTCGTCAAGTATAGTCTGCTCTCTCTCCCAAGAGAGCTCCTCACGACCGCAATTGTCCCACCGGACCTTGACCATCCTGATCTCTTTATTGCGTAGCCGCTTGACCTCCGAGTCCTCAATCCGCACGGGCCTGACCTTTGTCGTCAGCCCACTATCCACCGGCACTTAATCAACCGCGATCACTTGCGTAGGCTCTTGCACTGCCTTCCGAAGCACTGAAATATGGAATACATCATGTAAACCACTTAGCTCCACTGAAAGCTTCAATCGATAGGCCGCTTCACCAACTCGCTCCAGAACCTCAAACGGCCCAAGGTACCTCGGGCTTAGCTTTTTCAATCGTCGCACCCGCGAGACACCCTTGAACGGCTTGATCTTTAAGTACATATAGTCGCCCACAGCGAACTCCACGTTCCTGTGCTTGGCATTATAGTACTTCGCTTGCCGGTCCTGAGCGATAAGCAACCTCTCCCGAATGGTTCTCACCAAAGAAGTAGCATCCTCCACTTCCGATCGCTTATACAACTTTGACTCACCCGTTTCTAACCAAGACAACGGCGTGCGACATTTTCTACCATATAGGTCCTCGAAAGGCGTCATCTGAATACTCGCTAGGTAGCTATTGTTGTATGCGAACTCCACCAAATACAGGTGGTCTTCCCATTGCTTTCAAAAATCCAAGACACACATGCGGAGCATGTCTTTCATGGTTCTATTGACCCTCTTGGTCTGCCCATCCGTTTGTGGATGGAAGGCTGTGCTGAATTTTAGCTTTGTTCCCAACATTTGCTGCACAAGACTCTAATCATTGGACATGAACTGCCCATCTCGGTCACTCACGATGCTGCGGGACACACCATGAAGCCGTACTATGTTATCCACATAAAGCTTTGCCAACTTCTCCATCGGATCATCCTTCCTATGCGGAATGAAATGCGACACCTTCGTTAACCGATCCATGACCACCCAAATAGCGTCGTTCCCCTTTTGCAATCTTGGCAAACCGTGCACAAAGTCCATAGAGATGTCGTCGAATTTCCACTCCAGAATAGGCAAGGACTTAAGAAATCCTCCCGGCTTTTGGCACTCCGCTTTCACCAAGGCGCAAGTTTGGCACTTCGTTACGTATAGTGCCACATCCTTCTTCAAACCCGACCACCAAAATAGTTTCTTCACATCACGGTACATCTTCGTGCTCCCCGGGTGAATCGAGTACTTGGTATGGTGTGCCTCGTACAACAACTCCACCCGCAAATTACCCACACTTGGGACGCACAGACGACCATCCTTCCAAAGTAATCCGTCCTCCACGACGAATTGGGAATTTGACCCATCCAGAGCCTCCACCATGAACTGCTTCATATGAGCATCCATATCCAAAGCCTGCCGAATACGATCAGCCAGGTCATATTGGACTTCAGTCCAATTCAGAACCGCTTCAGCACTTGATTGCTTGTCCACACAAACAATCTCCAACGCCTCCAACTCCCGCACCAACCGCTCATCATGCACTGATAGCCAATTGGCTTGAGCTGGGGATCGGTGACTCAATGCGTCCGCAACCACATTCCCTTTACAAGGCACATAGTGGATCTTGAATGTATAGTCCCCCAGGAAGTCCATCCATCTACGTTGCCGCATATTCAGATCTTTCTGATCAATAAGATACTTCAGGCTCTTGTGATCGGTGTAGATATCAATCTTCACACCGTACAAATAGTGTCTCCACAGCTTCAAGGCAAAAATCACGGCCGCTAACTCCAAGTCATGGACCGGATAGTTCCTTTCATGCACTTTTAGCTGTCTCGAGCCATAAGCTATTACACTCCTGTGTTGCAGTAGCAAGCAACCCAAACCGCTGCCCGAAGCATCACTGTAAATCTTATAGCCTTCGGTCCCACATGGCGAACTCAGCACAGGCGCTGTGGTCAACCGACACTTCAACTCCTCAAAAGCTCGCGCACACTCCGGCATCCAAACGAACTTATGCTCCTTCCTCGTCAAAGTAGTGAGAGGTAATGCTATCCGCGAGAAGTTCTCTACGAAGCGCCTATAATAGCCTGCAAGCCCCAAAAAGCTCCGGACTTTCGCTACCGTAGCAAGCTCAGGCCACTCCCGTATCGCAACAATCTTCGTCGGATCCACAGCAATACCCTCTCCACTGACTATATGACCGAGGAACGCCACTGAGGATAGCCAAAACTCGCACTTCGAGAACTTGGCATACAACTGATTTCTTCTTAGCGTATCCAGAACCAAATGAAGATGCTTGAAGTGATCTTCCTCACTTTGCTAGTACACCAAAATATCGTCGATGAAGATGATCACAAAATGGTCCAAGTACTCCCTGAAAGTCCTGTTCATCAAATCCATGAACACTGACGGCGCATTAGTCAGCCCAAACGGCATGACCGTAAACTCATAATGCCCGTATCTCATACTAAACGCTGTCTTCAGGATATCACTCTCCCTTATTCGCAGCTGATAGTACCCAGCCTTGAGATCCAACTTCGAGTACACCGTCGACCCGACTAACTGATCAAAAAGATCATCAATCTGGGGGATTGGGTACTTGTTCTTCTCCGTCAACTTGTTGAGCTCCCGATAATCAATACATAACCTGAAGCTTCCGTGCTTCTTCTTAACATAGAGGACCGGTGCGCTCCAAGGCGAAGAACTCGGGCGCACATACCCTTGCTCCAACAACTCTTGCAGTTGAACTTTCAGCTCCGCCATTTCCTTAGGCGCTAGCCGATAAGGAGATCGTGACACAGGCTTTGCACCTGGCACTAGCTCAATCGTAAAATCTATCTCTCGTTGAGGCGGGGCTCCAGGAAGATCTGCGGGGAACACATCAGGGTATTCCGATACCACTGAAATACAATCAAACGCGGGCTTCGGCTTTGCCACCTCCACTAGTGTAAAGAACAGTTCTGCACCGGCACGAACCGCCTTCACCACCTGAAGAGCAGACATCAACGCCTTGCTCGACCCCTTTAAGCCCGTAAAAGTCGTCTCACGACTTGCTCCCAGCTTGACTTCCTTGCGACCGCAGTCAATATAGGCTTGCTGCTCCGAGAGCCAGTCCATGCCAAATATAACGTCGAACTCCACCAACGGAAGTAAAGACGCCTATAGGTCGAACTCTTGATCCCCAATACGAATCTTAACATCGCAGATCCTATCCGCTCGCATCGAACACCCATTGGGCAACAACACATCCAACTTATCCTTCGCCATCGAAGAAGGGACTCCGATACGTGATATAAATCCTTCGGACAAGAAGGAGTGTGAAGCTCCAGTATCGAAGAGTGCTCGTGCCGGATTTTCACAAATCAATACAAATCCTAAACAAGCAGTGGTAAGTTAACATGTGCATAACAAGTATTTAAGGAAATTGACTTGCTATAAATTAAACCGTTCTTGTCACCACATCAGCTTGTTTGATGACCTCCTGTTGGCCAAGATTATAGACCCTCGGTTGGGCCGGAGCATAGTGGGATGCGGTCGACTCCACCGCCTTGCCCTTCTCTTCATAAGTAGCTCCCGGCTTTCTCTCGGACTTAGGACGTCCGCTCCAACAGTCACGGGCAAAGTGCCCCGTCTTTCCACAAGTAAAACACGCGCCCGGGGTCCGACTCGTAGTCATCCCAGAAGCACCAGAAGGAGCTGGACCCGAATTCCTATGCTTCTTGAAAGACCTCCGATAGCCGGACTTTGAAGTAGTCGGCACTTTGAATTCAGATTTCTTCTCACCCAAGCTTTTCTTTGCTTGTACATTCTTCATGTCCTTCTCCAAGGACCGGGCAGTGTTGACCAAGGTTAAGAAACCCTACGTCATCGGCCCCGAGGGTAGTAACCTCAACTCATCTCTCAACCCTTCATAGAAGCGATTAGTCTTGCGCTCCTCATCCACGATGGTGGAGCTAGCATATCGACTCAAACGAGTGAACTCATGGAGATATTCATCCACGCTCTTCTCACCCTGAACCAACTTCAGAAATTCATTCTCCATCGAAATCCTCTGAGTAGAAGGGAGGTATCTTGCTAAGAACAATCCCGAGAACTCTTCCATCGGGACGTCTGTAAGTTATCTACCTCACAAATGATGCAGCTCCAAACCTTCCCACCATAATCTCGCTTCACCGTCCAAAAGGAACGTAGCAATGGTGGTCATTTTCCACTCCTCCGTCTCCGTTGCTGTCATGACTCTCTTCACCCTGGAGAGCCAGTCTTCAGCCTGAGATGGGGTTCCCAACCCCGAGAATAACGGAGGGTTAAAGCTCATTACATGCTTAAGCTGCCTCTCGGTTGCCCTCCTTGGCACCACCGGTTCCACAACCACTTGCTCCACTCTCCTCAGCTCAGCCTCTTGAAGAGGTTCCTGCTGCAACATAGGAGCGGGCTGCTGCATTTGCCTTGCAGGCTGCGCATTTATCACTTCCAACACCGCTTCAGCCACTAATCGTATGTTCTCAGTCGATAGAGGTGTTGCAGGAGCAACATCTGGTGCACTGCTAGCCTCAGAAACTCGGCGTTCTGACGGCCCAACACCACTTCTGGTCACCTATAGTGGTACAAAACGCCGTTAAGCGACCAAAAAAAATTGCAAACAGCAATTGTAGGAATGCGCAGGTTCCTCAAACACGCGTATTTGCATTCCTAAGTGGACATTCATGGGTTCTTTTACTGTTATAACGATGACGCACACAATGTGCTCACCACCCCTTAAAAAGAATTCGCCCACGAATTCACATTAAGCCCGACCAAAACCAGTAGTCTGATACCAAATTGCAACACCCCCTATCTGTCGCATAGCATATAGCAGTAGGTCTGGCCGGGGCCCGACGCCGTATGCCACAGACAGACCGGGTGGTTACTCATGGAAATCATCCAACCAATCATAACATCCTACACAGAGCATTCTAGCGGAAGCAGTTTTATAAAAGTTGCAAATAAGAACCCAGCACTAAAGCATGAATGTCCACTAATCCAAAATAGGAATGTTATACAAATACCAACACAAGCCTTAAGGCCTTACAAAATGTTTCACTTGATATTACATGATT
The DNA here is from genome assembly GCA_039583875.1 of Platanthera guangdongensis. Taxonomy (NCBI): domain Eukaryota; kingdom Viridiplantae; phylum Streptophyta; class Magnoliopsida; order Asparagales; family Orchidaceae; genus Platanthera; species Platanthera guangdongensis. The sequence continues at coordinate 37,119,568 of CM077147.1, forward strand.
TACAAACCACGGCACACAAGCCGGTCATACATGAATAAAACAGTAAACACTTCCAATTAGGCCTTCGAGGGCCGGCTTCACACTTGGGCTTTAGCCCGCTATTGACCGCTTGGTCCAGCAGCACCTGCAAGCAACAAACCACCGCACGGTGGCAAAATAAGGCAACGGTCAGCAATGCTGACCAAATTATAACGATCCCGCCCCTAACTCGGGGCGGCGATGCTCCTTCCCTGCATTTCATTAGCATAAGCGAGTAATATATAACAATATTCATTTCATCACAGACGTTGGCTCGCACGGCCACACGCCCCGTGCTCTCAGGGCACATTCTCGGTGAACCGGTCGATGTTTCGTCAATTAAAACCATAGACACTCCGGACTCACCACCGCCACTTTGACGGCCAAACCTATGAGCATTTTGTCTTCCTGGCCTGGGTCACGACAATTTAAGTCATTGACCGCCGAAGACCCTAATCTATGCCAACGACAAGTGCCACGTACCCTTAGGTCTCTTTAACCGAATGACATAGAACGGGTACGGTTCCATCTTACCCGTGCTCACATCGCAACGATAATTTAAGCTATTTTCGGGGGTCAAACTTCCACCGAGTCCCATTTCCATCACAATTCACATAACCCAGTTATGTTCAAGTTGGCTCTCAGGCCACCAAGTTGGCAAGATCTCGCATTCGCCCAGTTTTCCGAGTGCACCTTTGGGTTATTCCCCAAGGCTCCCTGCTGCAATCTACCGTGTAGAAAACCAGAAAAACAACCAATAGCACGGAGTCTTCTCCGACATTTATGCAATGCAACATCACCGATCTAGACCAACATGTCCGGGTAGGCTTCACACATCATGCCTATGTCCGTTCTCGCTTACAGACTCTATACAACGGGGACTTCACATATCTACCCGAAGGAACGCCTCCAACTCTCCGCAAACTCGCTAGAGCGGGCTTCCTATGCAAAGAAGGAGAGCTACTCATGCTCAAGAAGAGAATCGTTACCCTAGCGTTCCTCTTTGGCACCATGGAAAAGTAAGCGGATGAAAAGCACCGCACTAGCTTTGCCTCCGTGGATCCGGAGTCGGCTCGCGATTTGGAGCTTCGAAGCTCCTCCAATGGCCGGATCTAGCTCCTTCTTCCTTCCTTGGCTCTCCTCTCACTCTAAGCTTTTAGAAATATGATAACTTATGAAAAGTGAGGGTTTCTAAGTCCAATACCGGGTATATCCCTTCAGGAACAACCCCCAGCCGTTGGATCATCAATTAAAGAAATGAACGTGTTTGATTCGGGACTGAAATGCCCAATCTGGACCGCACACGGCCTGGCACACGCCCGTGTCCAGGGCTGTGTGCCTCATTCGCCGTCAAAATCGGCTCACCTGGAACAACACACGGGTATCGAACACGCCCGTGTTTGACATGACACGCCCGTGTTCCACCTGACACGGCCGTGTGGCCGGCCGTGTACCCCCATCATTTTTCCCCGAAAACAACCCGAGCACTGCACGGGTTCTAGGACACGCCCGTGTCCTTGCCCGTGTCACCTCAACACGCCTGGGCTCCAGGCTTTGTACACGGTCTCGACACTCGACACTTCGTCGAGCGAAGATCGTCGACCTGATGACACGGCCTTGGACACGCCCGTGTCCTAGGCCGTGTGCCTTGTCTCGATACATCGTCGAGCAGAGTGTCGACTTCCCGGTACTAGTGTCGACACGGGTTGACACGCCCTGTGACACGCCCGTGTCGCAGTCCGTGTGCCATGTCTCGACACTTCGTCGAACGTAGAGTGTCGACTTCGCGGGCTAAGTGTCGACACGGGTCGACACGCCCTGCGACACGCCCGTGTTGCAGGCCGTGTGCCCAGTCTCGACACAATGTCAAGTCATCCAGTCACTTCTTGAACTCTGTCTCTGTCAGCAAAATATCGAGACTGAACTTCATCATGTGTCGACACAAGTAGACTAAGTGTCGACACAAGTGAACTAAGTGTCGACACAAGCCTTGGTGGTGTCGACACATCTCCTTTGTTGTTGTTAATGCTTCTCGACACAGCCTTTTGTAGAATGTGTTGACACTGATTCTGTGTGTCGACACAATCACTTCTTCTCTTTAACTTTGTTGATGCTCTGCAGTGTGTCGACACAAGTCATGTGTGTCGAGACTGTTGATGTCGACAAAATCTTCTGTGTGTCGACACTGCCTCTTGGTGTCAATACAGTTGATGTCGACTAAGCTTTTCTGTATGTCGACACAGCCTCTTGGTGTCGACACAGTTGATGTCGACTAAGCTTCTCTGTGTGTCGACACTACTTCTGTATGTCGACACAGTTAAAGTCGACTATGCTTCTCTGTGTGTCGACACTGCCTCTGTATGTCGACACAATTTCTTCTGGTGTCGACTCAGCCTTTCCAAGTGTCGACACAATTAACTCCAAGTGTCGACACAATTAACTCCAAGTGTCGATACAGCTTTTCTCCAGTGTCGACATAAGCCTTCATAAGTGTCGACACAGCTTTTCCTGGTGTCGACACATGAACTTAGAAATTTTTTTGCATTCCTGCATTTACTTAACCTGCACACATAAACTCAAAACAACATCAAATACACCTTGATGCACATCATTGAGTAGGGTGAGGTTTCTTCAAATCTGGTACACATTTTCCAATGTACCCAACACTACCTATGATCATTTGACCTCTCCTTAGCCAAATTGATGCCATCTAGACCTTCCTAACCCTTAAGGGAGGTCAAAGGGTCACCTAGGACCCATTGGGGTCAATTAAAGAGGTCAATTTGACCAAAGTCAACCCTAGTCCTAAAGTGGCCAAAGTGCCCTAATTAATGGTCAAGTGGCCTCCAAGGTGCCAAACCAACCCTACTCAACCCTTCCTAGACCTTAGGGGAGGCCAATGGGTCACCAAGGATCCATTGGGGTCAACCAAAATGGTCAAATTTACCAAAGTCAACTCAACCCTAGATTAGGTCAAATTAGCCTAAGTGGACCCAACCAAGCCCAATCAACTTGACTAAGCCCAATTTGAGTGGCCCATTAATCTTAGGAGGCTGAGAATTATCTAAAATGCCATTAATTTTCTGGAAGCAGTGACTAGGAGAGAGAAAGCTCTATTTCCCCTTTAATGGAGGAGAGAGAAAGGAAGAGGAAGAGGTCATTTATGGCCAAGAAAGGCCAAGGGGCCTCCTCTCTTCATCTCCAATGGCTTGATCCATCTCCCCCATTAGTTATGAGAAGATCAAGGGGTTTTCCAGGCCCTTTAAGTGGCTGGGTGCACTGAACCAACACTTGACCGAAAACCTCCCACATGGCCATTAATGGCCATTGAAGAATGACCTCTCCTCTCCCCAATCTGATGTTTTTAAAAGCTTCTCTGGGTCGAGAGCAGTCGGTTACACTCTTTTCCTAAAGAAATCGAATGCTTTGGTGTAGAAGTTGCAGAGCACCGAGCGGCGCCACCACCGTCAATGACAACTCGACGATCGGCTAGGCTCCAGCCCTCCCAGAAGGTCATGTCTCTCTCTCTTTCTCCAGTGGATAGATCCAATTCTGTTGGCCGTACTATTCAGGTCCAATTGGCCCCAGATCAAGCTGGCTGAGAGCTTGATTTTCAAGCTTTTTCCACCACGCATATTTCACTATTCCGGCCACCTCCGGCCGGCCAACCACCGCGAATCGCCAGCCACCAACTCAACGAAGGTTGTGGTGACAGTGGCCGGCCGGGAGGTGGCACGGGTGGTCGGGAATTTGCCAGCCAAAACGGCCCAGGACGGGTTAATCTGGGCTATTGGAGCTCTGGGGATGATGACGGGATGTCGTCAGATGCGCGTCAAGATTCGTGCTCGGGATTTATATTAATATCATTTTAATTGTTTAATTGTCACATATATTACTATAGCTAGATTTAATTATTAAAATATTTAGATGTAAAATTAGAGGAAATGTTATATATAAAAGTTGTATCCCTTGAAGTCTAGTTTAATTTAAAATTGGTTTCAACCTAATTGAGTCAGTGGTTTGACCTCAGCACTCAAAATAGTGCAGTCTATAACTAGGGTTAATCATAGACTAATTTGAGTGCACCCAATAAACCACTTAGGCAAATGCCATGTAATTTGAAAAATGGGCTAATTATACAGACACACTCATCATATCCAAAAATGGAAATTTTAGAAAATATTTTTCTATAATTTTTGTAAAAATTTAATAAATCATGTATGATTTAATTAGAGGGTCTAATGACCTCATAACTCCCCAAAATTTGGCGGATGACCCTTAGGGCATGATAAGTCACTGGTAAAAATCTCATCCCATTTGAGATTGATTTGAGTAGGGAATGATGTGACCAAACTTTGGTCCCTAAAGGGTAAATTAGGGCAAGAGTAAAATTTGTGGGTTGAGTGGCCAATCCTCATCTAAAAGGTTTGTCGCCGCATCGAGAGAAGGATTTACTGATACAGCTCATGTCGGGGGCTAAGCCAGTATCCAGAGCTCTTTATTGGATGGCCCCGAAGGAGTTAGTGGTGTTTCGAAGCCAGCTGCAGGAGCTAGTGGAAACCGGGTTTGTCCGACCAAGCTCTTCGCCATGGGGAGGTCTGGTGTTGTTCGTGATGAAGAAGAAAGGGATTCTGCGACTGTGCATTGACTACAGTGCACTAAACAGGCTGACAGACCGGAATACGTATCCTCTGTCGAGGATTGACAAGCTGTTTGACCAGTTGGATGGAGCTCACTGGTTTTCAAAGTTGGATCTGAGGTCATGATGGACCAGGCATGAACCCATTTATATTTCTATGTTATTGTTCTGTATCAGGACCTTTATCTTTGTGGACTTTACTGTGATTCATGCTCATGTATATATATATATATACACTATTCTAAAAAGATATATGGTGATTTGCCAATAGTGTGAGTTCGAAAATAGATGGAAAATAGGTGGCCGTCGGATTTGAGTGCTTTGATCTAGAACCGATGGATCTGGAGCTGCAAATAACAAATTTGATTTGCAAATAAAAAAACCCAAAAAAATCCCTCTCTCTCTCCTCAAACCCAATCCAGCATCCCCCCCCCCCAAAAAAAACTGATGCACACAAACTTCCTCCTGGTCGGCGACCTGCCCGGCGCCCAACGACGGACTCGCCGGAGGCCGGCGAGTCCGGGGGTGGGTGTCGGGCAGGCCGCCGGCGGCTCCATCGCCGACCGGGAGGAAGAAAATGGCTGCCGGGAGCGGGGCGGGCAGCGAAGCCCGCCGTGAGGGGCAGGCGAAGCCCGCAGCTGCTGCTCGTGTACTGTCGCGTAGGGCACGAGAATCGGAGACCGGGTACTATGGCGCGTGGTCATCGGCCCGGAGGCCCGTACCTGTCGCTCGTGTATATATATATATACATATATATATATGTATATATGTACATATATAGATATATATATATATGTATATATATATGTACATGTATATATATGTATACATATATATATATGTACATATATATATATATATATGTACATATATACATATATATATATATATATATATATATATATATATATATATATATATATATATATATATATATATATATATATATATATATATGTACATATATATATATATATATATATATATATATATATATATATATATATATATGTATATATACATATATGTACATATATATATGTATATATATGTATATATACATATATGTACATATATATATGTATATATACATATATGTACATATATGTATATATGTATATATACATATGTATATATACATACAAATATGTATATATATACATATATGTACATATATATATGTATATGTACATATATACATATATGTACATATATATATATGTACATATATATGTATATGTACATATATGTATATATGTACATATATATGTATATGTACATATATGTATATATATGTATATATATATATATATGTACATATATGTATATATACATATATGTATACATATATATGTACATATATGTATATATACATATATGCAAGGACGGATCTATTAAGGGTCCAGGGGGGTCAATTGACCCCCCTGAGTTTTAAAAATATATGTTATATAATTGATTAATTTAAAAATATATGTTCAAAATTTGTTGAAAGCTCGGTTCTAGTTAGGTTTAAGAAATAAATCGTGTGAGAAGCACTGGAGATTTCAGCAAATTTAAGGAAAATAGGCGTCCTGGCGCACGATAATGTACACGACGCTTGACGTTTTGAAAATTTAAGGAAAATAAGGAATATACTGCGGTTTTTGCACAAACCGCTGTCTATTCCCCTCAATATTATAATTTTTTTATTTCAAACGGTATTTTTCTTAATTTAAAATGACAAAAAAAATTAATATTTTAGACAGATTTTAGACTGCGGTTTTATAAAACACCGCAGTTTAAAGTATTATATTTTTTTTCATTAAAACTGCGTCTTTTGCAATAAAGCCTACTATATTACATTTTTTGAAAAAGTGTTCAACATGAAAGTTGTAGATCCTGATGAGATCTACAACTTTCATGTTGAACACTGTTCCTAAAAATGTCATATAGTAGGTCTATTATTAAAAATTGCGGAACCCGGGCGGAAATATGCGAATCGCATTGTTCGGCACGGGTTCCGCCCTTTTTGAAATTACACCTATTATATGGCATTTTTAGGAAAAGTGTTCAACATGAAAGTTGTAGATATCGACGAGATCTACAACTTTCATGTTGAACACTTTTCCTAACAATACCATATAGTAGGTATATTTTCTAAAATTATGTTTTAAATGAAAAAAAATTATAATACTTTAAACTGCGGTTTTATAAAAAACCGCAGTGTAAAGTATTATAATTTTTTTTCATTTAAAACATAATTTTTAAAATTAGGCCTATTATATGGCATTTTTAGGAAAAGTGTTCAACATGAAAGTTGTAGATATCGACGAGAGCTACAACTTTCATGTTGAACACTTTTCCTAAAAATATCATATAGTAGGTCTATTTTCAAAAATTAAAGTATTATAAATTTTTTTTTCATTTAAAACATAATTTTTGAAATTAAGCCTATTATATGATATTTTTAGGAAAAATGTTCAACACAAAAGTTGTAGATATCGACGAGATCTACAACGTTCATGTTAAACATTTTTCCTAAAAATGTCATATAGTAGGTCTATTTTCAAAAATTATGTTTTAAATGAAAAAAAACAATTATAATACTTTAGACTGCGGTTTTATAAAAAATCGCAGTGTAAAGTATTATAAATTTTTTAATTGTAATCGCGTCTTTTGACTGCGGTTTATCAGTATAGACTGTGGTTTATCAGTATAGACTGCGGTTTTATCATAAAACCGCAGTATATACCCTACTTAAATCGAAAAAAGTCGCGATTTATCTTTTTCACCGAGAGTTTTTACGTCTGCTGCTTTCCCGAAAAGTTCCTGGCGATTTCTTGCGAAAATTTCGGCCCTCCTTTGCTTAGATTTGGTGAGTGATGATTTTTCTTAAAAAGATTAAAGTTGTTTAATTTCATTTTATGTTGATTCACTTTGTTTTATGTTGTTTTTTCGATTTTTTTATTGTTTAGGGTTTTGGAGTTGTTTAGGGTCAGTTCTGAAATCTGCTCTCAAGTCTCAATGCAGTAGACGATGACTCATGCTAGCCACCTGGCCTTCAGGTATCTTTTGAATCATTTAGTTTTCAATGTTTTGTAGATGCTCTGTTTGTTAGAGTTAGAGACTTAGAGTTTAGTCTTTTATAAACTTTTAGTCTTCATATCATCAAATGTTGTTTGTTGTTGCTCATATTCTGCTTTCAATCGAGACTAGCCTATTAGCCATGGAGCGTTATTTCAAAAAATCGTCAACAACATCTTCGAGCGCACAACTTAAATTTTGTGATTATGATTTATTTCAAATCTGATCTAGTTTTTTTTATGTTTAGGCATTGTACAAAGTAATCAGTTATGGATAAATATTTTAAAGTTTTGCCGAAATCAGGATCACATATTTGTGAGAAAAATGATAGTGAAAGATTGCAGTTTGATGTTAAACGAGCTAGAAAGGACGTTAATATAGATAATAGAGCCTCAGATCCTGGATTGAGATGCCGAATTTCTGATTATCCTATTAATGACCGCGATGATGTGAGAAGATATTATTTATTAAAGGGTCCTTGTCAACCAAAAACACATGAATTTCCAAAATCATCATCGGAAATATTTCAAGGAAATTTAACCCGGCTTGGTTTGAGCATTTTCCTTCATGGTTAGAATACAGTATAGAAAAGGATGCCACATTTTGTTTATTCTGTTATCTTTTTAAGCAAGAAATGAGACAACAATCAGGTGGTAATTCTTTTGTTGTTGATGGTTTTAAAAATTGGAAAAAAGGATTTGCAAAATTTAAAGAACATGTTGGTGGTCCTACTAGCATTCATAATCACGCTGTCATTTTATGCAATAATCTGATGGATTCAAGACAACACATTGATACAAGCTTTCACAAACAGACAGATCAAGCTAAAGAAGATTATCGTACTCGACTAACAGCAACAATTAATTGTATTCGATTTTTGATCAGACAGGGATTGACACTTCGTGGAAATGATGAATCAGATGTTTCATTAAATCAAGGTAATTTTCTGGAATTGTTACGATTTCTTGCGATCATAATGAGTCTATCAATAAGGTTATTCTAAAAAATGCTCCTGAAAATCACAAACTAATAGCACCTGATATCCAAAAAGACATCATTAATGCAATGTCTGTTGAAACTACAAGTTTGATAATTAAAGATATTGACGAGAATTATTTTTCAATTTTATTAGATGAATCAAGAGATATATCAACAAAAGAACAGATGGCTATTGCTTTGAGATATGTTGACAGAACTGGTCAAGTGATTGAGCGTTTTGTGGGTATTGTGCATGTTTTTGATACATCAGCACAATCTCTTAAGCTTGCTTTATTACAATTTTTTTCTGAACATGAATTAAGTATAACGAGAATACGTGGCCAAGATTATGATGGTGCAAGCAATATGAGAGGAGAATTTAACGGACTTAAGACTCTAATTTTGAATGAAAATTCATCAGCATATTATGTTCATTGTTTCGTACATCAGCTTCAGTTAGCATTAGTTGCAGTTGCAAAAGGTAATGTTCAAGTTGCTTGGTTATTTGACATGGTTAGTGCTGTGACAAATATTATCACTGTTTCATGCAAACGTCAGGAGTTATTACATGTCTCTCAGTTTACCAAGATTATTGAAGGCTTACAGAGTGGTGAACTTTCAAGTGGAACAAGAATAAATCAAGTGCGAAATCTTAAAAGACCCGGAGACACGCGTTGGGGCTCTCATTTTGACTCTTTAGTAAGCATGATTGGATTGTTTTCATCAGTTATTGATGTTCTCGAAATAGTACAAAATGATCATCATTCAAGTTCAGAGCAAAAAGCTTCAACATTTGCATTCCTAGATGTAATTCAGACATTTGATTTTGTGATTATTCTATTTCTAATGAAAAATATATTGGGCATAACGAATAGCTTATCACAGTCTTTACAGCGTAAAGAATTGGATATTGTTAATGCCATGAATTTAGTGAGAATATCAAAGCAACTATTACAAAATATGAGAGATGAAGGATGAGAGAATTTACTTAAACAAGTATTTGCATTTTGTTGCAAGTATAAAATTGATATCCCAGATATGGATACTTTGTATATTGCATGCGGTTGTTCTCGAAGAAGGGTTCATGAGATGAAAAATTTGCATTATTATCGTGCAGAATTATTTTATGTTGTGATAGATACACAACTCCAAGAGTTGAATAACCAGTTCATAGAGATAACTACAGAATTACTTCTTTGCATGACATGCCTAAGTCCAAATGATTCTTTTTCATCATTTGACAAACAAAAATTGATACGCCTTGCTGAATTTTATCCATTCGAGTTTTCTAGAATAGATCTCATTGAACTTGAAAGCCAGTTGGACACATACATTCTTGATGTTCGAAGTGATAATAATTTAAGTGATATAAGTGGAATTGATGAGCTAGCAAAAAGTTGATTGAAAAGAGGAAAAATATTTTATATCAATTAGTTTATTTGCTAGTGAATTTAGTTTTGGTCTTACCAGTTGCAACAGCAACAGTTGAAAGAGCCTTTTCAGCTATGAAGATTGTGAAGAATCGTCTGCGAAATAGAATGAGAGATTCTCTGATGAATGATTGTTTAGTTACATATATCGAAAAAGATATTTTGACAGTATTGAGAATGAAACAATCATACAACGCTTTCAAAACATGAAAAGTCGTCGAGGACAACTTTAGAAAGGTACTTTTTCATTTTTTTTTCAATTCATTGATAGAAAACTATTTAGTAATTTATGATGTTAAAAATTTATGTATTTAAGTTTTCCCACTTATGTAATTTGCAGGTGATTATCAACTCTACAAACGTATTCAGTCAATTATAAATCATGTTTCAACTTTCAATGTATTTTCATTTTTGACTTATGAGGTAATTTTTTTCACATATGTTGATATTTTTTAAAATCATTTGTATGTTACTATTTTTTGACCCCGCTGAACAAAACTTCTGGCTCCGTCCCTGCATATATGTATATATATACATATATGTGTATATATATATGTACATATATGTATATATATACATATATGTGTATATACATATAGATATGCATATATATATATATATATATATATATATATATATATATATATATATATATATATATATATACATATGTATATATATATACACATATATATATACAAGCAGTCGTGCACGGGAGACCCCGTGCGGGCAACATTTGTCGTGAATGTGATATTTGTCGAGGGGGCGACATTTGTTGTGGGGGCGAAATTTGTCGTGGGCGCGACATATGTCGGGGAGGCGGCATTGGTCGGGGGCGGTGACAATGGTCAGGGCGACAACATCGATCAAGGCGGCGTCATCAGTAATGGGCGGTGACATTCGGCGGTGCGGCAACATGGGTCGTGTACGACGACATTAGTCGTGGGCGACGACAGTGGTCGTGGACGGCAACATTGGACGTGGGGGTGCCATTGGTCATGGGGGGAGACATTGGTCTTGGGTGGCGACATTGGTCGTGGGTGGAGACATTGGTCGTGGGCGGCGACATTGGTCGTGGGCGGCGACATTGGTCGTGGGGACGACATTGGTCGTGAGCGGTGACATTGGTCTTGGGGGCGACATTGATTGTGGGGGGCAACATTGGTCGTGGGGGGCGACATTGGTCGTAAGGGCGACATTGGTCATGGGGGTGATATACATTAATGGTTGGCGGCACCATTTTCGATGGTTGGCGACATTGGGCATGGGAGAATCAGAGTACCTTAACCCCAATCAATTATTACATTTTTTAATAAGAGTTCATGCAATTATTAGGTGAATCAGAGTACCTAATTAAACTATAACAAACATAAAATTACATAATCACAAAATATATTTAAAAGAAAAACTTAATAACAGAGTAATAAAATATGAGTAAGAAGATGAAGAAAAAAATAGGGAGCCATGGATGATGATGTGGAGATTGAAGAATACTGCTACTTAAAATATCAAAACATTGAAAGTAACATTTAGGAAGAACAATCAGAATATGCAAATGCTGAGTAATTTATAACATTTAATGGTGGTTTTATGATGTTGGAGATGGAATCTGTACCTTTAAATTGAATCTGTACCTTTAAGTTGTTCTCCTGTTCATGGAAGATTTAGGGCCAACTGATTAGGTCTTCCCTTGGAAATGTTAGGTCCAATTATTGTGAATGCCTGTTGTCCAACTGCTTGGGCTTCTTGGATGAAGAGATTTCAAAGAGAAAAAAAGGAAAAAAATATCCCAAAAAATAAATCAGGCGATTGGTTGCATTTCAGTGAGAATGTTATAAGCAGGAGTGGAATTTTTCCTACCTGCAGTAAGGAGATTTTCGGCCTCCAAGCTGAGTCTTCCCACTGGTACAAACATGAATCAAGAGATTAGAGAACTCCTGACAGAGAGCAATCCCGATGTGTATAGAAATAAACAAAAAACACAGAAAAAAAGTTGACGAAGCAAGAAAAAGAAATACAAACCTGGATGAGAGGTGAAGAGGTGGAGATTGCCTGACCTTGCTGATGTATGGGGTTTCTAGGAGAGAGGGATCCCTTTTCATGGAGTATCTCTCACCCCTGAAAAAAAGAAATGCCTCGCCCCTATTTTTTCCCGCTGAACATCAGTTAGGCTAGTGTAGCCCTTCCAAGAAGCAGAGGAAATGACAGATCCCTAGTTAGGGTTCAGAGCGACTGTATCTCTTTCAAGAAACGGAGAAAACGAAGTATGGATGAAGATGGAAGAGGAATAAACTGAGGAATGCCTATGTGCGACGACGATGAAAGCATTTTTTGCTTGTCTGTGGGGATCTTTGTCGGAGGAAGGCTTCGACGTTGGAGGCGGCGGCATGGAAAGATGACTTTGGAGGAGGATCGAAGCCATGTAGATATCGGGGAGGAGTACCGAGCTTCACCTTTCTTGCGAATGACGGAGTTGTAGATATCGGGGAGGAGTACCGAGCTTCACCTTTCTTGCGAATGACGGAGTTGTACGCGGCATTGGAGTGACGTCGTAGGCGATGCCCTACCTGCGCAGAAGAAGCAAGAAAGAAGTGGGGTTTCGCGAATTTGAAGTGGGTGAACAGTGGAGTGAGCGATGAAATGTCTATTAATTAGGTCCTAATACAGCTAAAAGACCAAAATGCCCCAAAATTAACACATCAAAACCGATTTTATGATGGTATTTTGGTCCACCGAATGTTACACCATGAGGGATTATGTCTTCCCTTATAGTATAAAGATATATGTACATATATATATAAATATATATATATATATATATGTATATATACATATGTATATATACATATATACATATATGTACATATACATATGTATATGTACCTATATACATATATGTACATATATATATGTATATGTACCTATATACATATATGTACATATATATATGTATATGTACATATATACATATATGTACATATATATATGTATATGTACATATATACATATATGTACATATATATATATATATGTATATATACATATATATATGTATGTATATATATATATATATAGATATATACATATATACATATATATATATATATTGATATATACATATATGTATATATATATACTATTCTATAAACGAAAAATATCGTATGGTGCAATATTCATAATACCTATAATACCCTCATTCTTTTAGTTAAATGCAACAAACATTCAAAAAAATTCAAATCTTTTAAAAATAAAGGACCTCTTGGATTTTCAAATCAGATAATACTATATATTATAATATAAATTGTTGGGTATTGTATCCACAATTACCTGGATTTGAGGAAGCCACCTGTCAAGCTAAGATGAATTCACAATGTATTTGATGAAACATATTAAGTTGTACTTGCAGCTCCTCCATGCTAAGTGCACACCAATGTCAGGGTGCAGTAGGTCAATATACACGGGTCTGCAAGACGTAATCCCTCGTTGGGCAGATCAGTGTGTTGGCCTACGTGTACTCTCTCTATTGGAGTGCACTTACTTTCAAGTACAGGGCCGTTCATATGCATGAGAAGACAAGGAGCATGGATGGGTCAAGAAGCAGCTCCTGGGTGGAAGACGAAAATTCGTCCAAGGCAAATTCGACGAGAATCACCAAGTGACTCTCGCCGATTCGGCGAGAATCACTAGTGATTCTCGCCGACCCCTTCTGGCTATCTAAAAACGGTGACAAGTAAGATTCAGCGAGAATCACTAGTGATTCTCGCCAAACCAGTGGTTAAGCAGCTCATGAATACCAAGTGAAAATCGCTGAGAATCAATAAGTGATTCGGCGAGAATCACTAGCGATTCTTGACGAATCGTCGAGAATCACTTGGTGATTCTCGCCGATTCGTCGAGAATCACCTGCGATTCTCGCCGATTTTCACTTAGCGATTTCTCGGGATGCAGCTGGACCGGATTCTGCCGCTGGACTAGTTTGAACCGGATTTCGGGTTTCTACTTGTGGGTCCCACAACGGTCATTTTGGAAAGCATCTACAGTATTTATATACGGGTATTTTGAACGGAATACCTAGACAGAAAGAAGCCGAGCAGAGCAAACCCTAAAATCGCGAAATACCTCCGCCGCATCCGTCGCCGCTCGCGCTAGTTGGTCGCCGCTGTAGATCTCTTCTCTTCCCGATCTCCGGCGACAGAAGCTTAGCTAAGCTCTGAGTCTCACGTGTCTATCCGGAGATCTCTTGTCTCTCGATTTGTTGACCGGGAAAAACTCCCCCGTCCGAATCGATCAAGACGACTGATCCTAGAGTGACCGTTGGTAGACCTAGCTTGCTTCGCAACGAAGATTGGATCTCTATTTTCAGCAGCCGCTCATCATCATAGCCGCCGATCCCGAAGCTAGCCGCCGCTCGTGTTGCCGCCGCCGGTTCCGGGGAGATCCTCTCCAAGAGAGACCAAGGTTGTAGACTCTTCGTTGACTTCACGAACACGTCGTTGAACGAAGAGGAACACCATAGTCTCCAAACGAATTTTGTATCTCGTGTACATTCTATATTTACTTTTGTTGTAAAGGAACTTTTGTTCCGTGTTGTAAGGGTTGGGTGCAACCCGATTTGTGGGAGTGTTGACTCTCACGTGTGGAAGGGTTCCTTCCGATAGTGCAGGGATTGGATTTCAATCCTGTTGGAGAAGTGACCGAGTCGTCCCTTGTTGGGAGATAGGTCGAAGGGGGAAAGTGGATGTACCCAAGTTGGGGAACCACTATAAATTGCCTGTGTATTCTGTGTGCTGTGCCTTCTATTTTTATTGTACAGGTACATTCGTAAATTCCGCAAAAGCGCTACACGTCACCTATTCCCCCCTAGGTGCACTTTGCCGACACTAGGTGGACTTTCAAGTGGTATCAGAGGGAGGTTACTCTTCAAAGGTTAACACCTTGAGTAGAATCCTGCCACCAGTGTCAGAAGCATGGATCTGGATTATGAGATACCGCCACTCAAACTCCCCGCATGCACAAAGGATTATTATCCCATCTGGAGAATGAGAGTGTCATTTCACCTTGATGCTATCGATCCTCGAGCATCCTTCATCCTGGAAGAGGGTCCGTTTATTCCAATGAAGACCTCCGAATCTGGGATCTAAGTGCCCATGGGCATTGCTGAGATGTCAGAGACGGAACTATCACTATTTCACTTGGACGAGAGGATTCGTCAAATTATCATGGATATCTGGTCTGGAGCCTCTCGCTCTAGATTGGAAAAATGCAGAACGGCTAAATCTCTGTGGATGATGATCTCAGAGCTGATGGGGGGGTCAGAGAAAGCTGGAATATGCTGTCAATCAGAGGATGAAGCGTATGTGGGGGTCCTCACTTCTGAAGATGAAGGCAAGGATCCCTCGGACTACATCAGAGCTCCAGTGTCCGTGTCAGAGACTGAAGAGGACAGTGAGGAAAGCAGCTCTGATGTGGATGAATCAATAGTCACTGGATCTAATGATAATAACACAGAAGTGCAGGTAACTTCTTCATCCTGCCCCGTATCTCTTGAAATTTCTGAAGACAGGAACTGCCCTCCTTCAGAAAATGCTGATTCCCTGAAGAGAGCCCTTCAGTCAAGCAATCTACTTGCTGAGGAGCAAGCTCAAGAGATTGCTCGACTGAAGGTCTTGTTGGTTCTCCAATTGGCGTCCAACAAGGCCAAGGACTCTAAGATCTCAGCTCTAGAGAGTAGTCTGGAGAATGAGAAAAGAATAGTATCAAACTTCTCCAAGGTTGATGCCATTAAGAGAAAGCAAGAAAACGGGTGGATCTCCCAGATTATCAATTCGTGGAGAAATGGGGAAACGGTATTCCGACCCCCTACTCCAAGCAGGAAGGCAACTCATCATGCCTTCAGGTATGACCACAGGCATAGTCGTGGTCACTGCAAGGGTGATCTGTCCCCATCTGGAGACACCCGGAGTGCAAGGGCCGGCGTGGCCACCCACGAGAGAATACCTAAGGCTCATTCTGAGCCCTTCGTATTCACTGCCACTACCTCAACACAGTGTGAATTTGCATGTCCCCGCTCACAAAATACTTCTCACCACTCGAGGACACGGGGTAGAGAGGATAGAAGTCATGATGTCAGGTTACATGGGGCCTCAGGAAGGGGGATGCCTGAAAGAATGGCACCACCTTCCCAGCCTCATAACGCTCACAACTTGCATTCTTTCCACCCTTCCACGTGTCACGATGGAAGAGGAATTTTTGTGACAAGATCATGCCCTATCCCGTTTAGACCTAGGACCGTGACTGCATCAGTCACTAGATCAGGTCGGAAACGGCGATACAACATTCACCCATGTTGGTGCTGCGGCAAAGTGGGGCACTTTGCCATCGACTGTTGGCACAACCCCTCTGTGCCCACGACAAGGGCTTATTCACATTCTCGGGACAGAGGTAGTCTTCCAGACAGGTTTTCTGAAGGAAGGCAGTTGCGTGCTTATGCTAACAGGAACCTAGAACCCAATATGATTTGGGTTCCTAAGGTAAAGTAATTCTTTCTTGCAGGATAGTCTATGTTCCCGTGAATATGATGGGAACTAGACAGTAGGTGGCTCAAGACTAAATTGGAACAAGCGTCTGAAATAACAGATGTGCTATCTACTTGAGCATACTCACATTGAGCTTCTAATATGTTCTACCTGTGGGACTTAAACGATGACTCTCAAAATCCCAGGTACTCATGATCAGTTCCAAGACTTGAGTCGTTTTCAATTGACAATTACCTATATATATATATCCTTATATACAGATACATCTTTGTATATTAGTGTATGTATGCACATCTAAGGATAGGTTAACACGATACATGCAAACCTTTATACATCAATAAAAAGTTAACGAAGATATGTCATTGTGAATCTCGACAACTCACAATTGACATCAAGAAGTGTTTGGAGAAGCCTCGCTCAAATCCAAAAAGATTGTCTTTACAATAAATATGTATTTATCGTTCTTATTTTGACTTGACATCAGAAGAATTCAAAAATGTTACAATGCTTCCTATCGTGAAAATTCCCAGTAGAGAAACCTTTCAATTTCGGATTAGACAAATCCCGCCGACCCATTATATACTCGGAATCTTGGTATCATTTTTTTTCTTAGTAAAGAAAACCCTTCAATTTTAATTTTTATACTTAAGAATCCCGCCGAAAGGGCTCGCCGACCCTTCGCCTTCCTCAAGAGTCCCGCCGAAGGAGCAAGCTACACAAGTCCCGCCGACTTTCGCAGAATCCACGCCAGGATCCGCAACACCAAAGTTCCCGCAAGGAAGCTCTTCGCAGAATCATAAGGTTTCTTCCGTCGGACCCGCAGGAAGCTCGTCGCACAACCTACGCCAAATCCCGTCGAATCACGCCGACTCTTCCCATTCTCACCGACTCGCGGAAGCACGCCAAACCTCGCCGACTCTCCTCCGCTGGACACTCGCCGAGGGGCAACTAACCGCCGCAAGGGAAACTCACCGGAGGACAACTCGCCGACTCCTGTTGGAAAGCTCGCCAAATCCGTCTCCATCAAAGGTCTCCCGCAAGACTCCCGCCGAATCTTTCACTGACGAACTCTTCAAGTTTCGATTCTTCTCCACTCGAACTAACTCACCGTCTATATCGCTAGGTATCCCCTCACCCGTACTTGGACGCTCTCACTAGTGACGCTTTCTTTTTGAATGTTCATTAACGCTTAGAGTAGGGATTCTCTCTCTAGATCTGCAATGGCCCCAAGGACAACTACTGGGTTGGTCACTGGTTGCGAGCTTGTTCGGACTGGGTTCTCTCACGCCTCGGACGAATTCTGCAACATCGTTCTGATGTTGGAAGAGGTTGGGCTAACATTCGTCCTGGAGCACCCTTGCAAAATCCTGGACAAAGAGGTGCTGGAGTTCTTCGCTACCGCAAGACTCCGAAATGGCGACTCCGTAATCAAAAGCAAGGTGGCTGGGGCAAAGGTCAAGCTGTCTGCCAGCAAGCTGACTCGCTACCTGCAGCTTTCTAGCTCGGAGCATGAGGACTATCTGGAGGACGAGGACAAAACCAGAACTCTCTTATTCTGCGGTCTCCCACGGGGAACTCGGTCAATAAAGAGAAAAGAGATGAATGAAGAAGGGAAGCTCCTGTTTGACATTATTGGAAAGGTGCTCATCTGCAAGCCAGGCTCTCATGACCATATCTCAGGGGATATGTTCAAGATCCTGATAGCTGTTGTCTGCCGCAAGAGGTTTAACTGGGGGGAGTTGCTGTTCGAGAAGATCAAGGACACCTTGGGCTCTCCAAGTTTTGGCTGCATCTTAAGTCTATATCTAAACCAGCTAAATGGAGACAAATTCGACATGAGTAAAGGTGTCCCTCTCCACTACCTGAAGAAGATGGACTCAAGTGTGTTTGATCGATGGGAGAGGCGTATTGGGCAGACTGCAGTGGAAGAACAACGAGGAGTATCTCCAGCAGTCAACCTCAGTGAAGTTCCTGATACCCTGTCTGCAGGAATCGAGGGGGAGCCTCTACCCTCGCATACCAATGTAGTATCTGACATCTCCCAGGTGGCCAGGGATGCGGTGGCCGAAATTCAAGAAGAAAGTGACACTGTATTGGAGCCTACTGACAAAGAATTGGAAGAGACTGCTGACAATGAATTGGAAGAGGCTGCTGATGAAGATGAGTTCATGGATGATGACGAAGAAGATGAAGGGCACATGGGACATGAAGTATTTGAGGCTCCGGATCCTGTTGAACCTCCATCTAACAAGCCTGCACCAGTGGAGGGGGAGACTGAAACATCTAAAGAGGCCGCCAGTATTCCTCCATTAGAGACTGTGATTGTATCCAGCTCTACAGATGCGTCTGCTGAAGAGCAAGGCCACTAAGTGCCTCCGACTATTCCATTACGAGATGAGCTAGCCACTCACACAGTAAATGTCATTCAGGGAATTGTGAATGAACTCAAAGACTCCTTTGCTAACGCTCAGAATAAACTGCTGAAAAGGATTAAGACTTCTGAAAATCTAATGCTCAAGAATATGGTGGAAATCAACCATAAACTGGACGTGATGGAGAAGAAATTTGAAGAGAAGTATACCGCGGCCGGTGAAGCTGTCACACTTCTTATGGCCGGATTGAAGAAGAACACTGACACTCTTGTCGTCGTCAATCAGAATGCACATGTTGTAGCCAACAACATTCAAAAGTTTGACGGTAATATGGTCACTCTTAACGCCAATCAGCAGGCCTTGGTCTCTGAATTCTCCAAGACCACGAAGCATATTGATGACTCCCTACATTCCTATGCCAACTTCATAGCTGTAGAAGCCAAAAAGGGGGAGAAAGAGTATCTAGCTAAGATGGCTGAGCTCCGAGAAGTCATGATCCTAAACTTCGAACAGTCAAACAAGTACGTCTATGACAGCTGCCGGTGGATGCTCCACCAGGCGTTAGGCATCCCCTTGGATGAAAATCCTGCAGATATTCATCCTCCTGAGACATCTATGGCCGCTGAGGGAGTAAGTGCTGCTGAGGGAATAAGTGCAAGTGCTGCAGATGTTCCCATAAGTGAAGCTGATGCTAGGGCTCTCTCCAAAGCTAAACTGAGGAGCATGTTTGATCAAGAGGCCCTAGCAAAAGCCAAGGCCAAGAGAAAAGCTCAGGAAGGGACCTCCAATGAGACACCAGCTGAAAAGAGGATCAGAATGAGTGAGGAGGACGTACGAAACGAAAAATGGAGTCCAATTTCAAGGAACATCATCTTAGACACCTTCTGGCTGCAAGAAAGAGGAGAGATCAATCGAAACGAAGTATATAGCCAGTATGAGTGGGAAACGCACAAAACGTTTGAAGCGAAACGCAACATCTTTTTCAGAAACAACAAGGATGCAGATAAAGTTCCTCCTCCTAGGTATTACCCGAAGCCCAAAGAATACATGGAGAGGCAAAGCAAGAAGTACTTGGCTCAAAATCCTAAGGGTGACTTAGCTAAGGAAAAATAGTCAATAACTTATAGCTTGTCACTTTGTCTTAAGAACATTTAATGATTATTGTTATCATATGAACAATTCTGAGATTATATGTGTATATATATATATATATTGGTATATATATTTGAATTTGTGAATGACTCAAGTCCTGATCTGGTTGCATATATTCTCTTGTGCTGCATGTTTAATTTCTGAATGCTATGTTTATTATTTGATAGGTGTTATTCATCTTAGCTAGTAGGGTTTTGGCTTCGTCAAATAGGGGGAGATTGTTGGGTATTGTATCCACAATTACCTAGATTTGAGGAAGCCACCTGTCAAGCTAAGATGAATTCACAATGTATTTGATGAAACATCTTAAGTTGTACTTGCAGCTCCTCCATGCTAAGTGCACACCAATGTCAGGGTGCAGTAGGTCAATATACACGGGTCTGCAAGACGTAATCCCTCGTTGGGCAGATCAGTGTGTTGGCCTACGTGTACTCTCTCTATTGGAGTGCACTTACTTTCAAGTACAGGGCCGTTCATATGCAAGAGAAGACAAGGAGCATGGATGGGTCAAGGAGCAGCTCCTGGGTGGAAGACGAAAATTCGTCCAAGGCAAATTCGACGAGAATCACCAAGTGACTCTCGCCGATTCGGCGAGAATCACTAGTGATTCTCGCCGAATTGACGAGAATCATTAGTGATTCTCGCCGACCCCTTCTGGCTATCTAAAAACGGTGACAAGTAAGATTCGGCGAGAATCACTAGTGATTCTCGCCGAACCAGTGGTTAAGCAGCTCATGAATACCAAGTGAAAATCGCTGAGAATCAATAAGTGATTCGGTGAGAATCACTAGCGATTCTCGACGAATCGTCGAGAATCACTTGGTGATTCTCGCCGATTCGTCGAGAATCACCTGCGATTCTCGCCGATTTTCACTTAGCGATTTCTCGGGATGCAGCTGGACCGGATTCTGCCGCTGGACTAGTTTGAACCGGATTTCGGGTTTCTACTTGTGGGTCCCACAACGGTCATTTTGGAAAGCATCTACAGTATTTATATACGGGTATTTTGAACGGAATACCTAGACAGAAAGAAGCCGAGCAGAGCAAACCCTAAAATCGTGAAATACCTCCGCCACATCCGTCGCCGCTCGCGCTAGTTGGTCGCCGCTGTAGATCTCTTCTCTTCCCGATCTCCGGCGACAGAAGCTTAGCTAAGCTCTGAGTCTCACGTGTCTATCCGGAGATCTCTTGTCTCTCGATTTGTTGACAGGGGAAAAACTCCCCCGTCCGAATCGATCGAGACGACTGATCCTAGAGTGACCGTTGGTAGACCTAGCTTGCTTCGCAACGAAGATTGGATCTCTATTTTCAGCAGCCGCTCATCATCATAGCCGCCAATCCCGAAGCTAGCCGCCGCTCGTGTTGCCGCCGCCGGTTCCGGGGAGATCCTCTCCAAGAGAGACCAAGGTTGTAGACTCTTCGTTGACTTCACGAACACGTCGTTGAACGAAGAGGAACACCGTAGTCTCCAAACGAAGTTTGTATCTCATGTACATTCTATATTTACTTTTGTTGTAAAGGAACTTTTGTTCCGTGTTGTAAGGGTTGGGTGCAACCCGATTTGTGGGAGTGTTGACTCTCACGTGTGGAAGGGTTCCTTCCGATAGTGCAGGGATTGGATTTCAATCCTGTTAGAGAAGTGACCGAGTCGTCCCTTGTTGGGAGATAGGTCGAAGGGGGAAAGTGGATGTACCCAAGTTGGGGAACCACTATAAATTGCCTGTGTATTCTGTGTGCTGTGCCTTTTATTTTTATTGTGCAGGTACATTCGTAAATTCCGCAAAAGCGCTACACGTCACTTATTCCCCCCCCCCCCCCCATAGGTGCACTTTGCCGACACTAGGTGGACTTTCATAAATAATATATTTATATATATTATATAAATATATATTATATTATATTATATAGGCGCGAAACCCGACGGGGGCGGGCGAAGCCCGCCGCCTCGTCTGGATACTGTCACGCGGGGCACGAGGGCCGGAGGCCGTGCCTGTCACTCATATATATATATATATGATGTGATTTTGTGGAGTTGACTTGATTGTCTTCACTATTGTACTTCTACTTCTTTGGTGATCATTAATGCCGGCAGGATCGACGTCTTGTAGTGGAGACCCTCCCGAGTGTCGGTGTCAACGCAAAACGACGATACTAGGCGTAAGACCTGGTGGCGTAATAAAAAAATGGGGTCTTACACTCCCCACCAAGAACTCCTAGTGAGCTTGGGGTAACAAATTTTTCTACTCTCTTGTGTGTGATTTTTCGTAGGTAGTTTTGTGTGGTGAACGAGGTCGGCGTGCCTTCAAAATCCTTGAATACATCGTGGGATTTAATCAAAACTTTGCGTTGATTTTCCGATCAATCTTGTGATTTAAAGGATTGGGTAAATCCTTATTGTGACTTTGATTGGGTTGGGAAAACCCTTGTTTTGACACTCTAAGGATTGGGGGTAATCCTATGCTATTTTTCTGTTGGGAATAAATTTGACCTCTTTCTAAATCGCTATTTTGGTTTGAACTCTCTTCTTGTTATTGTGCATGTGTTGTGATTTGACACGCTAAATTGGAGTGCCTAACAATTTTAGTACGCTCATGAGTGAACGTAACGGACTTGAGTGAATCGTCACTTATACTATCATAAGTACTTCGACACGTGGACATGCATCACCTCCTCCTAGTCGTTCCTAGCAGACTCAGGGGCACTCCATCATCCTGCAGATCAGGACTTTGTTTGTATATGTAATAAAACATAAACGAACATGAAAAACAATAGGATTTGGTGTCTCAAACATCAAACATGTTTATATGTTGAGCATAAAAATAAAATGGGCATACAATGAAGCATATATGCAAACTCGAGTTTCACCCAAGTCACCATATATCGTGTATGAGTCTAACATATCATCACACATCATCATGTCGTATCAATCACATGGGTACTCTCATTTCCCCAAACACATACAAGCCCAAGGCCGAGAACTCTCGTTGAGACCCCACCCGCACATGGATCACAACACCATTGGGCTTGTCCATCAACTTTTTTGTTCTTGCCAATTTCACGAAGTACACACAACCGATGCAAAGAACTCTCAATTAGACCTCACCCGAACATGGATAACAACACCATCGGGCTAGTCCAAAAACACAGATGTTCTCATTGATTTCCACTTAAGGGAAATTGTCTTGTCGGGACACACTCCACATGTGAATCACAATATCACGGGGTAAGCCAGCAGATCACAAAGACAAAGCCACACCTTCACATATAAATTGACATCACAATCCATCACTTACGTTTCCCCACCCTAGCCAACTTTCATACTCATAAAAAAATAAGGGGTATCACAACGGCGTCTTCGCCACAATCAGATTTCTAACAAAATACCTAAAATGCACGTCAAACAACATCACTGAATCAGACCACCGGTCGCGCTAACAGCTTCATCCACAATGCCTAATTCACTAACGAAATGAATTTATAATGCAAAACATGTCGGGGACGGAATCAATCAATCTGGTGGCTCTCCTTAAACCAAGGCAACCCAGATCCCTCTCACTCGAGAGACCTGGTGCCAAAATTTGCAAGAAAGAAAAAGGGAATAAAGAAAAGTTGTCATGCACTCATCATAAAACCGAGAGGAGAGATGCTGTTACATTGCGGAATCTCTTCCTAGCCATGAAGATCTCTATTTACACAGATGGAAGTATCTGCCGTCAAGCCCTCTCCGCAATTCCAGTCTCGGATCGTGATTCGGAGCTTCAACAATGATAGAAACTAGGTCATCTTCCTCCTCTGTACCTTTCCACTCACGAGTCATCAAAGTCCTGATTAACTTGGGCAAAAAGAGGATTGAATCCCCTCTGCCCTAAATAGGGCTCACCGCTAAAGATCTAGGTCATTGGATCAAGTTACAGGAAGATCGGATGCCCGAAAATATCTATTTACAGTCCAGCTTGTGATGCCTAAAAAAAGAACTCGCTCTGCTCTAGGGCATCGAGTGAACTCGATGACAGTCTATGCCAAGTCTCAAACGTCGAGTGATCTCGACGCCACCCATCGCCAATCTTGTGGCGTCGAGAGATCTCAACGCCACTCAATGACAAGTCTATAGCGTCGAGTGATCTTGACGCCACTCGATGCCAAGCTTGTGGTGTCGAGTGATCTTGACCCCACTCGACGCCAAGCCTCGGGCGTCAAGTGAACTTGACGGCCTACACGACACCTACCCTTAAACTCTATGCACACTTTGTTGGGGTGTTACAAGGCGCAACCAGCGCACAACGCACCAGGCATAACCCGCGCGCGGGCGCTCCTCGCGCACTGGGTGAAAGCCCGCGATCTCCGCTCGCTTTGGCTCCGAACTTTGAGGACTTTGGGGGGCAAATGATAGGGTCAACCTCAATTTATAGGAAAACTAGGATGCACATAGCCAAACCACCCTCTCCCCCCACTAACATCATAGGAGTTACGCAAGTAACCGCCACGTGTGGGATCTGTACGCCAGATCCACGTAATAACTATCGCGCGCCGGATCGCGCGTGTGGCCCGACCGCCGTCACCTGGCGGTACTGGCCCCCCCCGGACCGGGATGACAGCCACCCTCTACCCAGCTGGAGATGGGCGGCCCCACCGCGACTGGCCTCTGCGAAGGTCGACCATCCTCAGGCGGCCTTGCCACGGCCGGCCCTGACAAGGGGCCGGCAAAGGCCGCCCAATCCCAGGCGGCCTCGCCGTGGTCGGCCCCAGAAAGGGACGACCAAGGCCGATTGATCCCGGGCGGTCGCACCGCGGCCAGCCCCGTAAGGGGATGGCCAATGCCGCCTGGATCCGGACGACCTCGCCATTATCGGTCCCCTATGTGGGCCTCTCGAGGCCGCCTGCCACCAGGAGGCCTCTCCGCGACCGGCCGCTCCTCCCGATCGCCCTCCTTGCTGAGGGGCGGTGGTCGGCCGACCGCGCCTTCGTCGTCGGGCCGCCATTATTCGTGAGCGGGCCTTCCTTCGGCCCGAGGGCAAGGTCGTCATTTTGCAAAAGTAGCGATCCACGTGATTATTTCCGATTGATACTATTAGCCGGTCCGGTAGTTATTAAGCAAAATTATCAGACCGCCGTCGTTAAAATCTATAAATAGACCCAGTTCAACTTAAAAATGGTCTTTTTTCGTTTCACTCCTTTCTCTCTCTCACTTCTCTCTGCAGGATCTCCGTCCAAGACTGCCACCGCAAAGCAAGGCGAAGGCCGCAAAAACAAGACGAGGTTCGCGAGAACGAAAGTCAAGAGTGAGACGCGTGAAGCCGCCTCTGCCGTCACGTCAAGACAACTGCGACGAAAGGAGGCGCCCACATCTCCTATGAACAAGCATCGGAAGACCGCAAAAGCAGCACGACGGCCGGTGGCACCCGTTTCTCATTCTCCTCCCATCTCATAAATTGTAACGAGCCACGACCTGTTGCCCTTGCCTTCCTCCCTGACGCTCTGTAAGAAACGCTCATATAGTAGAAGTTACATCGACAACGCACCGGTCGCGTGGTTTTTCAGCCTGATTGCTGGTTTTCCACGTCATCAAATCAACGTCCCAGCATCTAGTTTATCTTTGACTATTGCCACGCTAGACCGCTCACAGGCTAAGACGGTTGAGTAGCCCCTATCTACCAAAAGCGACGCGCCGTTCCCCTACAATCCTATTCATTGATTATAGTTAGATAAACAAGGATATATATAGTGTAATTATTAAAGCATAATAAACATGAAGTAATTAATTAGTCACTTAAATATACACACAGACTAAATTATTTATTGTAAGACTAACATTACCGTAGTTTTCACTCTAATAATTAATCTTTTGTAATTAATCTACAGTCATACATAACTATTTATCCGGCCCGGCGGAGTGTGAGCTTTTGGCCGCCATCTCTTTCACTGCTCCGGCGAAAGAAAGCTTGAGATCAACCCTGGTTCTTCTGTTGAACTTGATGCAGAGCTCCATATGCCAAACCAATGCTTCCTCCATTGAAATCTTCCTCTTCCTCTTCTTCTCCTTCACTGCCTCCGAACAGAGGCCGCAGATCCAGCGGCCGTAGAAGTACTCCCTCACCCGAGTTATGTATGTCGCAGTGCAGTCTTCCTCCATGCCGCAGCACTCGCAGCTGACCTGCATCACCTCATGACAAGCCTGCTTCTCGCCCGCGCCGCCGTCGTCTCCGGTGAACTGCATGGCCCTGTTGTAATAAAAGTGAATGAAATACAATAAAAAAAGGAACAGCTACCTTGCTAGAAATTGTGTGCCTCTCCATGTGGGTGTTAAAACCTACAATTTATAGATAGGATTGACCGTGTGGGGCTCGTAAAATCTTGTCCGTCTGATCTGATATTGGACTGCCCATAAAATCTGAAAACAAAAACATCGGTCAGAAAAGCTCCGTCTGGCACGGTGGTGATGGATCGGGATCATCTCCATTTCAAATGAAATGGAGGGGATCCATTTCATTCTTTAATGATCAAGATCAGTCCAAATAATATCCTGTAGATGAGATTTTTTCGAATAAAAAAAATATAAAAGGCTAGGAATGACTGAACCCGTTTCGTCAGAAATGGAGAGTGCCTAAATGGAGAGGATCCTGAATCGGTGGTGATGGTCATGAACACGGAGGTTAAATTATCATTCATTAACATTCACCTAAGAAATTTCATCCACTTTTATGTCCAAACCGATGATATTTGTTATGTGATTCTTAAGGAAAGATGATTTAACGCATGCGTTTACGACCGCAACCATTGTGCCAAACGAAGTGGTGGCAGATTTTCTTTAAAAAAATATTGTTATTTTATGCATAAATTGAATGATAAAATGATTCTAAGAAGTTGTAATTAGTATTCTATACATTTTTATTAAAAAATTGTTAATAAAAAATGTTTTATTTATTAGGGGAAGAACACCATGTTTATGATGGATTGGGATTCTCCCATTTCAAATGAAATAGAGAGTATCCATTTCATATCTAGTGAACAGAAAAAAATTCAAAAAAAATTTAATGACCAAAATTTTTTTTTTGAATAAAACTGTGAAAAACTAGGTGATGAGGTACACGTCAAAAGAAAGATATTAATGGTTTATCATGTCTGTCTACTTTTTTTTA
Source organism: Platanthera guangdongensis (assembly GCA_039583875.1). Lineage (NCBI taxonomy): Eukaryota > Viridiplantae > Streptophyta > Magnoliopsida > Asparagales > Orchidaceae > Platanthera > Platanthera guangdongensis. The sequence continues at coordinate 37,146,892 of CM077147.1, forward strand.
TTAGAAAGCTGTTTTCATGTGGAGCTTTAACTCTTTGGAAAAGGAAGTTTGAAAAGGGGTGGAGATGCATGTACTAGGGGGTATATAAGTTGTTCTGCCTCACCTGATTAACATGCACTCGTGGATGATAGTATATGCACACAAACTCGGCCCCGCGTGATACAACCTTTGCTACTACATTGCTCCGGAGAGATGGTATTGCCGCCACTCGCAAACTCTTGTACACACGACAAATTCGAGTGACACGCAACTCTTAGAGGGTTGTGAGAGGGGGGTGTGCTGGGGCAATGTTGTTGCCGAAGTATTGTCGTGTGGGGCACGAGGGAGCTCACCGCATTGTCACTGGTACATATAATGTTTTATATAATAGTCATTTATTTAATTGAATTTTTTAGTCCATACATGAATTATTCATTGGCATATCTTAGAAATCAATATGTCATCCGATAGACCTCATCAAACAGATCAGTATTCATAATAAGAACATCGTGATTGGACCACCGGATTAAAAGTTAGGGTATTAGTTTGGATTTAATTAAATAAAGCCAATATTTTTAATAAAAATAATAACAATGACAGGCACAGAGTACTATAGATCGAGTAATTGGGTATATATACACACACACACGAGTGACAGTGCGCAGCCGGAACCCTCGTGTCGCCGCAACAGTACCCCGATCACGATGGTGGTGTCGCGGTGCGACGACAGTCCCACCACTCGCATCCCTGGAGCGCATTAGAAGATTAACCGACAACCGAAGTACTGAACTCTAGGCGAGAGCAAAGCCTCCATGCGGCACTGTCATGGTTGAGGTATTGTCGTAGCGGCACGAGGTTCCCGTCGTGCACTTTCACTCGTAATATTATAAAATTGTATTAATTATAGCTTTATATATATATATATATATATATATATATATATATATATATATATATATATATATATATATATATATATATATATATATATATATAAAGTTATGTTTGTAAAAATTTGTGAACCGCGGAAAACGGAAAATCAGGCGCATGAACACTCCAATCAAAACCAAGCCAAGTAAATCAGATCCAACTAGAAGAGCAAGAATCTTGTACTATAAAAAAATTTTACAAGATAAGGCATACAAGACGAGACATGATTCGTCGATATACATGATGAAAGCAAAACAAGAAAGTACAAAAATAGCCGCGCGGACTCAATGAGTAACCGCCGACTCTGTCGAGCTGCACTCCGGAGTCCGCTGAAGCCTCTAAGCCGCCAAACCGCAACCTACCCACGCAGACAACCAGTTATTCCAATGCAGAAGAACTATGTCCACTAATCTGCAAGCCGCATAACCCGCGAGGTCGCCTAGCCGCCAGATCGCCACGAACAGCTGTTGCCGAACTGAACAAGTCGCCAAAACGGATAGTTTATTGAATTGGGAAAGAGTTGTCAAAGAGATGTCTGGTCGCAAGCTGCGACCTGCTGCTAACCGCCTATTGTAACCGCAGCGTACGCACTGATCCCTGATCAAAATCAGAACCAAGTCAGTAGCTTCTCAACACTCTCCGCATAATCTGCACTACAAAAAACCGGTCAACTCTTCAAACCGCAAGCACACAAAAACTTGTCCGTAGCAACCAACCGAGCTCCTTACTGTTCATTCGGTTATACTGTTGATGTGGCAGGGGGTCCTATTTATAGGCGCGGAGAGGAGTGTGATCACCGCTCTAGTTGATAGGATCACCACCCTATCTCGTGGAGAGTACTGAGTGTATCCGCACAGCCGCAGACACAAAGCAAGTCTGCCTTGCCGCCGCAACTAGGAAAGACAGCCAGTCCGCCATGGTCGCACCACCAAGGCCGGATAAAAATCCTATCCGTCTTGTCGCCACAAGGCCAAGCCAAGAATTGTCTGCTACACCAATAGACACTACAGAAACACCACCAGTTTGCACACAAGCGGACACAGCTCCAGTCCACACACCCCTTTGGACACTGCTACAATTTGCACACCTCGAGACACAACCAGAGCGCAAGGCTGACTGCTGTCGAACTCGTCGGACAAATAAACCAGCCTACTCTAATTGTGCGACCTCCCGGACTGAGCACACATGTGGTACAGATGCAGACCAATTCCACACTACCAGCCATCCCTTATGCGAACACAGCATCAACGGATACGAGGGCCGGTCAACACAAATCGGCGAACTACGCGGTGACATACTTTGAATTGAAGGGTAGTTAATCACCTACAGGGGTGAATAGTTTATTAAGGTTTTTTTATATTCTTTTGACCTTTAACTGATTTAGGCCCTGTTGTGATTGGTTAGTTCAGCTTTCAAGATATTCACACATAGTACACCATAGTTTTATAGTGGTTTCCCAGTATATGTGTACATCCACTGTCCCTCCCGCTTTTCTAACAGAATGTTAGACAAGACACTTCTCCAATAACTTGGCTCCTCAGAGATTACAACACAATCCAACAGGATCACTCAGTCTCCACCGAGACTTACAACACAAGCACACAACTCAACCACTCAGTAATCACCTGATCACCTACCACAGGCACAAATGCCCAACAACACATGCTGAGAAAAACATCCCTATCACATACAGATCCAATATTAGATACTACTACATGGCCTTTATAATTTAGGCTTACAACATAGATCTTGAATAGATCCTACAGAATTTGAATAGAAAAGTTGTTTTGACTCCAGTGAAATTAATCACTAAGTCAATTCCCTCCTGAGCTGAAAGAATCTCAGCCCTATCTTCTTCACAGTAACAAGAATAACAATCTTCAAGAATCTGTCGCTTGTGCAGGAAGTAACTCAGAACCTTGATTCTGATTCTGCTGATGAAGACGAGAGAAGAAAGATCTTCTATCAGCTAACCTATTTTGTAGAACACAGATTGCTCTACCTCTTCTTCACAGATCCAGAGATTGATCTTCAAATTCGGTTTTGCTTGGATCTTGAAGCAACTTCAGCTATGGCTGGCCTTGGCCGATTCTTCTTCCTCAGAGAAATCCTCTAATCTTGTTGTAGCAGATGTTGATTGGCGCAGCTAACTCAGAAACCCTTCAGAATCATCGATATAATCTTCTTGTTTCTGCAACAATGGCGGGGGAAGAAGACGAAATCTCACTCCTCTGTTTCGTAATGAATTGATACCTCTCAGAATCTTGTCTCAATCCAGATCTCATCTTCTGTTTATAATCCTGTCATCTAGCGAGTTGATTGACATGTGTCGCTTCTTTAACAGCTGATTATATCCTTAGTTTTACAGAATAAGACTGACGGCGACATTCATGATGAGTTGTAGCTCTTCCATGATCACTTTAAAATTTTGTTGACTTTTGTTGACTTTGCTGACGACATCAGTTTTGTACTTAGAAAATTTCAGACAACTAACCGGGTGTTGAGTGCGTTGAGTGAACAAGCTTTACTAAACGAATCTGGACTAGAAAATTTCCTGCTCTACTAGGCGTTGAGTGAGTAAGCTCCACTCAATGCTTTTAACTTAGTCAACATTCTGCATCCTTCTGCAACTCTAAGCGTTGAGAGCATTGAGTGTGTAAGCTTCACTCAACATTTTTTGCCTTAGCTTGATCTTCAGCCCTTTCTGTAAACATGGCGTTGAGAGCGTTGAGTGTATAAGCTTCACTCAACGATTCTGGACTTAGAATAATTTTGCTCTGCATGAAGGCGTTGAGAACGTTGAGTGTATAAGCTTCACTCAATGCATTTATACTTAGCCAAATCTCCTTCTGTCTAAAGGAGTTGAGTGAGTTGGCCTCACTCAACGCTTTTTGTCTTTGCCTCTGAAATCTGGCATTGAGTGTGTTGAGTGAACTGACTTCACTCAACGCTTCTAGACTTAGCTGATTTCTTTGTTTCCTCTTAGGCTGACTGCATTAACTTGACTCAAAGCTTTTTGATCTTGGTATTGAGTGAACTGACTTCACTCAACGCTTCTGGACTTAGTCGATTTTCTGTCTCCTTTTCCTTTGGCTTTGACAGAAACAACATGGAATTGAGAGATCAAACTTCACTCAGTGCTTCTGGCTATATGGCGTTGAGTGAGTTGACTTCACTCAATGCTTCTGAATTTAGTCGAATTTCTTTGATAGATTTGCTACGGCTTTGACAGACACTGCATGACGTTGAGTGACCAAGCTTCACTCAACGCTTTTGAACTAAGTATATTTTTTTGCCATAAACCCTGGCGCTTTGACTGAGGCAGCTTTACTCGATGAATTATGCTGCATGGTAATGAGTGAGTTGGCATCACTTAATACATGTGGACTTAGACACTTTTCTACCTTGCAAACACTTAAAGCTTTGACAGCCTGCCATTTCTCAGCGTTGTTAGCTGTATGGTATTGAGTGAACTGGCTTCACTCAACGCTTATGTACTTAGCTGCTTTTTGCCTTTATTTTCATCTGTCCTTGACTTTTGGCATTGAGTGAGCTTGCTTCACTCAACTCCTGTATGTAACGCCCTGAAACTCAAAAGAGGGACGGGCATCATTTAGAACCAAGTTTGGTGCTTGGTAGGGGACACATGGCCAGGGACACGGGCGTGTCCAGGGCCGTGTCGTGCTCGGGTTCAACAATCTTCCCGTGTGGTTGATGAAAATGCAGTTGGCGATTGTCAAGACAGCGAACACGGCCTGAGATACGGGCGTGTCCCAGGCTGTGTCCTGCTCGGGATGTTAGCCGAGCTGTGTCGGGGGAGGTATACGTCCTGGAGCCCAGTGATGTTCGGGTTTGACACGGGCGTGTCGAGTACTCGTGTTCTCTTCGGGATAGTTTTGGTCCTGTGTCGATGGAGGAACACACCCCGCAACATGGGCGTGTATTGATCGACACGGGCGTGTCAAGTGTGACACGGGCGTGTCGAGAGCCCATGTCCTGGTCTGGATGCGACGGTTTTGACATCGATTGAGGTACACGTCCTTGGACACGGGCATGTCACAGGCCGTGTTCGGCCCAGGAAATTGATTTTAAGTGCAAATCGTGGTCGTCTACTTCCTTCTTTTGGGATCCAATGGCCCAGGCTGGTCCAGGCAGGGTTAAGTTCGGGAATAGGGTTTGAAACCCTCATTCCACTTCAAGCTTTCTCTTTCTAAAGCTTTAGAGAGAGGGGATAGCAAGGAAGAAGGAGGAGGAGAGTTCCGGCCGCCGGTGGAGCTTCGGAGCCCCAAATCGCAAGCCGAGTTCGGATCTACGGAGGCAAGGCCATTGCGGTGTTTTTCATCCGTCTAGATCTTCATGGCGCCAAAGGGAAATGCAAGGGTAACGATTCTCATCTTATACATGTGAAGTACTCTTTCCTTTTGCATAGGAAGCCCGCTCTCGCGAGTAAGCGATGAGTGTGAGGTGTTCCTTCTGGTAGACATGAATAGTCCCCGTTGTTTTGCATGTAGAGTCCAGAATCAAAGTACAGACATAGGCATGGTGTGTGAAGCCTACCCGGACAAGTTGGTCTAGATCGGTGATGTTGCATTGCATGAATGGCCGGAGAAGGCTCCGCGCCGATGGTTGTTTTTCGGGTTTTCTACGCGGTAGATTGTAACAGGGAGCCTTGGGGACTAACCTCAAGGTGCACCCAGAAAACTGGGCAGAAACGTGGTTCTGCCATCTTGGTGGCCTGAGAGCCAACTTGTATATAACTGGGTTATGTAATATTGTGTGTTCGATACTCGGGCTTCGGGGAAGCTTGACCCGCGCCGATGACTTAAATTGTCGGGGCGAGGTGAGCAACGGATTGAGTGGAACCGTACCCACTCTATGTGGTTCGGTTTTAGAGGCCTACCGATGGCATAGAGGGTGGGTCTTAGGTTTCGGCTGAAAAAGACTAAAATGCTCAAGTGTTTGCCATCCAAGGGGCGGTGGTGGACCGAGTTCACTGTATAAGTGTCGTGAGAGCACGGGTTGTGTGTCTATGTGTGCCTATGCCTGTGGTAAAGTGTGCTTAAATTGTACTTTCACTCTCTTGCTTGGTTTTACTAATGCACTGCAGGGAAGGAGCATCGCCTCCCTGAGTTTAGGTGCGGGGTCGTTATAATTTGGTCAGCTTTAGCTAACTGTTGCTTTTATTTCCCACCGCTTCAGTGGATTGTACTTGCAGGTGCTGCGGAGCCTAGTGGAAAATAGCGGGCAAAAGCCCTTGTCGCTAAGCCGGCCCTCGAAGGCCTATATTAGAATGTTTACTTTTATTCTCATGTGTGACCGGCCTATGTGCCGAGGTTTGGAAGACACTATTTGTTTAACGTAAACTCTTATAAGGTCATAAGGCCAAGTACTTGTGTATTTGTACATTCATTCCGTTTGGGTTATTATTTTAGCGGACATTCATGTTGTGGTTGAGTTCTTTCTTTGCAACTTTTAAAATGCTTCCGCTAGAATGTGCTTTATGTAGGATGATTATTATTGGAAGGATGGTTCCACTGCATAACCCTTCGGTCTGTCTGTGGTATATGACGTCGGGCCCCGGCCGGACCTACTGCTATATGCTATGTGACGGATAGGGGTGTTACAATTTGGTATCAGACTACTGGTTTCGGTCAACTTAAATGAATTCGTGGACGAATTCATTTAAGGGGTGGTGAGCACATGTGTGTGCGTCATCGTTATAACATAAAAAGAACCCATGAATGCCCACTTAAGAATGAAAATATACATGTTTGTGGAACTGTGTGTTCCTATAATTGGTTTTTGCGATTTTGTTCGATCACTTAATGGTTTTTTGTACGACTATAGGTGACCAGGAGTGGTGCAGGGCCATCAGAACGCCTGGTTTCTGAGGCAAGTAGCACACCGAATGATGTGCCTGCAACACCTCCCTCGGTAGAAACCATAAGATTGGTGGTTGAAGCAGTGTTCGCTATGATAAATGCCCAGCCTGCATGACAAATGCAGCAGCCTGCCCCTGCGGTGAATCAAGTACCGCTTCAAGCGGCGGAACCGAGAAGGAAGGAGCAAGTGGTCGTGGAGCCATTGGCACCTAGGAGGCCAACTGAAAAGCAGTTCAAGCATGTTATGGGCTTCAATCCTCCGGTGTTCTCGGGGATGGGAACTACATCCCAAGCCGAGGATTGGCTCTCCCAAGTAAAAAGAGTCTTGACAGCTACAAAAACGGAGGAGTGGTAAAAGAACACCATAGCTACTTTCCTGTTAGACGGAGATGCAAGGTTGTGGTGGGAAGATTTGGAGCTACATTACCTGAGGGGAAGGCAACTCACGGATGTCTCGATGGAAGATTTTCGAGATTATTCTTGGCAAGATACCTTCCCTCGGCTCAGAGGATCGCGATGGAGAATGAATACCAGAAGTTGACGCAAGGAGAGAGTAGCGTGGACGAGTATCTCCACGAATTTACATGATTGGGTCGGTATGCTAGCTTTACATTTGCGGATGAGGTGTGTAAGATAAACCGATTCTATGATGGTCTGAGGGATGACTTAAGGCTACTGCTCCCAGGGCCTATGACGCATGGTTTCTTGACCCAGGTCAATACGGCCCGGTCGTTGGAAAAGGATCTGAGGAATGTGCAAGCGAAGAAAGACTCTAGTGTAAAGGGGACGGAGTCCAAAATGTCGAACTCCTCAAAATCTGTGTCCTGTAAGTGGAATAAAAAGGCTAGGAGTTCGAGTCCAACCCCTTCTTCTGGTGCATCTGGGGCGACTACAGTCCGAACCCCGAGCGCATGCTTTAATTGTGGAAAGCTGGGACACTTTGCCCGAGATTGTCGAAGCGGATGTCCAAAGTCCGAGAGAAAGTCGGGAGCAACCTATGAGGAGAAGGACAAGGCGGTGGAGTCAACCACATCCCACTATGCTCCTGCTCAACCTATAGTCTATAACCTTGGCCAGCAGGAGGCCATAAAGGAAGCAGATGTGGTGACAGGTATGTTTTAAATTTATAGCAAGTTAGCTTTAAATACTTGTTACCTTACGCATGCTAGCTTATTACTATTTGTATTAGGCTTTGTTTTGATTTGTGATAATCCGGCGAGAGCACTCTTTGATACGGGAGCTTCGTACTCCTTTTTGTCTGAAAGATTCATATCGCGCATTGGAGTACCTTCTTCGATGGCAAAGGACAAACTGGATGTGTTGTTGTCGAATGGTTGTTGTTGAATGGTTGTTCAATGCATGCGGATAAAGTCTGTGGCGTAAAGTTACGTATTGGGAGTCAGGAGTTCGACTTGCAAGCATCGTTACTGCCGTTAGTGGAGTTCGACGTGGTATTTGGTATGGACTGGCTCTCAGAGTAGCAAGCATACATTGATTGCAATCGCAAGGAGGTCAAGTTGGGAACTGGTCGTGAGACGACATTTGCGGGCTTGAAAGGGTCGAGCAAGACTTTGGTGTCTGCTCTTCAGGTGGTTAAGGCGGTTCGTGCTAACGCAGAGCTGTTCTTCATGCTAGTGGAGGCTTCGAAGCCTAAGCCTGGTTTGGACAGCATCCCAGTGGTATCTGAGTACCCCGATGTGTTCCCTGGTGATCTCCCTAGAGCCCCATCTCAGCAGGAGATTGACTTCTCTATTGAGCTAGTGCCAGGTGCTGAACCTGTGTCACGCTCTCCGTATCGGCTAGCACCTAAGGAGATGGCGGAGCTGAAGGTTCAACTTCAAGAGCTGTTGGAACAGAGTTATGTGCGTCCAAGTTCGTCGCCTTGGAGCACACTAGTCTTTTTTGTGAAGAAGAAGAACGGGAGCTTGCTACTCTGTATCGATTATCGAGAGCTAAACAAGTTAACAGAGAAGAACAAGTACCCGATCCCAAGGATTGATGATCTGTTCGATCATTTAGTCAGGTCATCGGTGTACTCGAAATTGGATCTTAAATCCGGGTATTATCAGCTGAGGATAAGAGAAAGTGATATTCCCAAGACAACTTTTAGTACGAGATACAGGCATTATGAGTTTACCGTCATGCCATTGGGCTGACTAATGCGCCATCCGTGTTCATGGATCTGATGAACAGGACTTTCAGAGAGTACCTGGACCACTTCGTGATCGTCTTTATTGACGATATATTGGTGTACTTGCAGAGTGGGGAGGATCACTTTAAGCATCTGCATTTGGTGTTGGAGACACTGAGGAGGAATCAACTATGCACTAAGTTCTCCAAATGCGAGTTTTGGTTGTCCTCAGTAGCGTTCCTTGGTCAAATAGTTAGTGGAGAGGGAATTGTGGTGGATCCGGCGAAGATAGTTGTTATACGGGAGTGGCCTGTGCTGTCTATGGTAGCGGAAGTTTGGAGTTTTCTAGGGCTTGCCGGCTATTACAGGCGCTTCGGGGAGAACTTCTCGCGGATAGAGTTACCCCTCATGACTCTAACGAGGAAAGAGTAGAAGTTTGTTTGGACGCCTGAGAGCGCACGAGCTTTTGAAGAGTTGAAAAGTGGGTTGACCACGACGCCTGTTCTAAGTTCACCGAGTGGGACCGAAGGCTTTGAGATCTACAGCGATGCTTCGGGCAATGGATTGGGCTGTGTTCTACTGTAGCATGGAAGTGTGATAGCTTATGGCTCGCGTCGGCTAAAGGTGCGTGAGAGGAATTATCATGTCCATGACTTGGAGTTAGTGGCCGTTATATTTGCCCTGAAGATGTGGAGGCATTACCTATATTGGGTGAAGGTCGATATTTATACCGACCACAAGAGCCTGAAGTACTTGTTGGATCAAAAGGATCTGAACATGCTGCAGCGAAGATGGATGGAGTTCTTGGGGGACTACACATTCAAGATTCACTATGTGCCTGGGAAAGGCAATGCAGCTGCGGATGCGTTGAGTCGCATGGCCCCAGTGCAATACAACTAGTTGTCGGTTCATGACGAGCATTTGGTTCAGGAGTTGGAGGCATTAGAAATCTCTTGTGTTGACAAGCAGACTAGTGCCGAAGCGCTATTGAACTGGACAGAAGTTCAGTGTGACCTGGCTGATCGGATTCTGCAGGCTTTGGATTTGGATAGCAATATGAAGCAAATCATGGTTGAGGCATTGGATGGATCAAATTTCCAATTTGATGTTATGGATGGATTGTTATGGAAGGACAGTCGTCTGTGCGTCCCAACTGTGGGCAAACTGCAGGCAGAATTGATGTATGAGGCTCATCATACCAAGTACTCGATTCACCTAGGCAGCACGAAGATGTACCATGATATGAAGAAATTGTTCTGGTGGTCAGGACTTAAGAAGGATGTGGCACATTATGTGGCGAAGTGTCAAACGTGCGCCTTAGTGAAGGCGGAGTGCCGGAAGCCTAGAGGATTCTTGAAGTCCTTGCCTATCCCGGAGTGAAAGTTCGACGATATTACAATGGACTTTGTGCATGGGTTGCCAAGGTCGTAGAAAGGAAATGACTCCATCTGGGTGATCGTAGATCGTTTGACGAAAGTGTCGCACTTCATTCTGCATAGGAAGGATGATTCGGTGGAGAAATTGGCAAAACTTTATGTGGATAACATTGTGCGGCTTCACGGTGTGCCCCGCAGCATCATGAGTCACCGAGATGGGCAGTTCACGTCCAATGACTGGAGGTTGGTGCAGCAAATGTTGGGAACCAAGCTGAGTTTCAGCACGACCATTCATCCACAGACGGATGGTCAGACTGAGAGAGTCACCGGGACGATGGAAGACATACTTCGCATGTGCGTCTTGGATTTCGGGAAGTAGTGGGAAGATCACCTGTACTTGGTGGAATTCGCTTATAATAACAGCTACCAAGCAAGCATTCAAATGGCTCCCTTTGAGGCCCTTTATGATAGAAGATATCGCACGTCGTTGTCATGGTTGGAAATGGGTGAGTCGAAGCTATACAAGAGGTAAGAAGTGTAAGATGCAACCTCGTTGGTATGAACCATTCGAGAAAGACTGCTGATTGCTCAGGACCGACAATCTAAGTATTATAATGTCAAGCATAGGAACGTGGAGTACGCTGTTGGTGACTGTGTGTTTTTGAAGATTAAGTCGTTCAAGGGTGTCTCGCGGGTACGACGCTTGAAGAAGCTAATCCCGAGGTACCTTGGACCGTTTGAGGTTCTGGAGCGGATTGCTGAAGCAGCTTATCGATTAAAACTGTCAGCGGAACTGGGTGGTCTACACGACGTATTCCACATATCGGTGTTGTGGAAGGCGGTGCAAGAGCCTTCGCAAGTGATTGTGGTCGATAAAGTAACGGGTGATAATGGGTTGACGATGAAGGTCAAGCCCATTCGCATTGAGGACTCGGAAGTCAAGCGACTACGTAACAAGGACATTAGAATAGTCAAGGTCCATTGGGACAACTACGGTCCGGAGGAGCTCTCGTGGGAGCGAGAGAAGACCATGCTTGAGGAGTACCCAGAGTTATTCCACTCAGGTACCGTTTAATTTTTGTTTATATTTTCCTTTCTTAATTTTGGGATGAAATTCTTTTAAGAGCGAGAGAATTGTAACGCCCGAAAACTCAAAAGATGGACGGGCAGCATTTAGAACCAAGTTTTGTGCTTGGTAGGGGTCACACGACCTAGGACACGGGGGTGTCCAGGGCCGTGTCATGCTTGGGTTCGACGATCTTCCCGTGTGGTCGACGAAAATGTAGTCGACGATCATCGAGACAGCGAACACGGCCTGTGACACAGGTGTGTCCCAAGCTGTGTCCTGCTCGGGCTATTAGTCGAGCTGTGTCGGTGGAGGTACACGGCCTGGAGCCCAGGCGCGTTCTGGTTGACACGTGCGTGTCAAATTCGACACGGACATATCAAGTACTCGTGTTCTCTTCGGGATGGTTTTGGTCATGTCTCGATGGTGGAACACGCCCCACAATACGGGCGTGTACTGATTGACACGGGCGTGTCAAGTGTGACACGGGCGTGTCGAGAGCCCGTGTCCTGGTTTGGATGCAATGGTTTTGACGTCGATTGAGGCACATGGCCTCGAAGACGGGCGTGTCACAAGCCATGTTCGGCCCAGGAAATTGATTTTAAGTTCGAATCGTGGTCGTCCGTTTCCTTCTTTTGGGATCCAAGGGCCCAGGCTGGTCCAAGCAGGGTTAAGTTCGGGAATAGTGTTTGAAACCCTCATTCCACTACAAGCTTTCTTTTTCTAAAGCTTTAGAGAGAGGGGAGAGCAAGGAAGAAGGAGGAGGAGAGTTCCGGCCGCCGGTGGAGCTTCGGAGCCCCAAATCGCAAGCCGAGTTCGGATCTACAGAGGCGCGGTCATTGCGGTCTTTTTCATCTGTCTAGATCGTCATGGAGCCAAAGAGAAACACGGGGGTAACGATTCTCATCTTGGACATGTGAAGTCCTCTTTCCTTTTGCATAGGAAGCCCGCTCTCGCGAGTAAGCGGTGAGTGTGAGGTGTTCCTTCGGGTAGACATGAATAGCCCCTGTTGTTTTGCATGTAGAGTACGAAATCGAAGTACGGACATAGGCATGGTGTGTGAAGCCTACCCGGACAAGTTATTCTGGATCGGTGATGTTGCATTGCATGAATGGCCGGAGAAGACTCCGCGCTGATGGTTGTTTTTCGGGTTTTCTACGTGGTAGATTGCAATTGGGAGCCTTGGGGACTAACCTCAAGGTGCACCCGGAAAACTGCGCAGAAATGTGGTTCTGCCATCTTGGTGGCCTGGGAGCCAACTTGTACATAACTTGGTTATATAATATTGTGTGTTCAATACTCGGGCTTCGGGGAAGCTTGACCCACGCCGATGACTTAAATTGTTGTGGCGAGGTGAGCAACGGGTTGAGTGGAACCGTACCTGCTCTATGCGATTTGGTTTTAGAGGTCTACCGATGGCATAGAGGGTGGGTCTTAGGCTTCGGCTGAAAAAGACTAAAATTCTCACATGTTTGCCGTCCAAGGGGCGGTGGTGGACCGAGTTCACCGTATAAGTTCCCTGAGAGCACGGGGTGTGTAGCCGTGTGTGCCTACGCCTGTGGTGAAGTGTGCTTAAATTGTACTTTCACTATCTTGCTTGGTTTTACACTGTAGGGAAGGATCACCGCTGCCTCGAGTTTAGGGGCGGGGTCATTATAATTTGGTCAGCTTTAACTGACCGTTGCTTTTGTTTGTCACTGCTTCAGTGGATTGTACTTGCAAGTGCTGCGGAGCCTAGTGGCAAATAGCGGGCAAAAGCGCTTGTTGCTGAGCCGGCCCTCGAAGGCCTATATTAGAATGTTTACTTTTATTCTCATGTGTGACCGGTCTGCGTGTCGAGGTTTGGAAGGCACTATTTATTTAACGTAAACTCTTGTAAGGTCATAAGGCCAAGTACTTGTGTATTTGTACGTTCATTCCATTTTGGTTATTGTTTTAGTGGACATTCATGTTGTGGTTGGGTTCTTTCTTTGCAACTTTTAAAATACTTCTGCTAGAATGTGCTCTATGTTGGATGTTGGTTATTGGAAGGATGATTCCATTGCGTAACCCTTCGGTCTGTCTATGGTATATGGCGTCGGGCCACGGCCGGACCTATTGATATATGCTATGTGACGGATAGGGGCTGTTACACTGTTAACTTAGTGGACTATATCTATCTAGCTTCCTTTCTTAAGGCATCTGGCGTTAAGTGAGCTTGCTTTACTCTATGCCTGTGGACTTAGGCAGAATTTTTGTCTCTCCACATGCTTATCCTGTAATCACCTGTGCAATGTCACTTGTACCACCTGTCCAATCAATATGATGTAGACCAACCTATATGCATGAACTTAAACATACATCAAATATAACTATGTGTATACCATTGACTTGTTTGACTTCTTACAAATCTAGTACATTGGGTCAATGGACCCAACAATCTCCCCTTATTTGAAGAAGTCAAAACACCACTACAAAAACCTTTGTCAATGATATACACTAACATATGCAGCAATAATATACAACAACATATTAACACAAGAGAGTTAAGGGTTACCACATTTTCAATTTTTCTGCTAGTACGGTGATCTTCACCTACTCCCTCTGTGTTGCTGCAAGGTTCACCTTTTCCCCTTGTATGGGAACACCACCTGTTCCCCTTATTTTGCTGCATTGACACCTAGTCACCTTTGTCACCTTCTCCCCCTTTTTGACTTCTTCAGACAAATGGAGAAGCTGGCCATCTGTGATTATCTTCTCCATTTTATGTGACGGATAGGGGGTGTTACACTGTTAACTTAGTGGACTATATCTATCTAGCTTCCTTTCTTAAGGCATCTGGCGTTAAGTGAGCTTGCTTCACTCTATGCCTGTGGACTTAGGCAGAATTTTTGTCTCTCCACATGCTTATCCTGTAATCACCTGTGCAATGTCACTTGTACCACCTATCCAATCAATATGATGTAGACCAACATGTATGCATGAACTTAAACATACATCAAATATAACTATGTGTATACCATTGACTTGTTTGACTTCTTACAAATCTAGTACATTGGGTCAATGGACCCAACAATCTCCCCTTATTTGAAGAAGTCAAAACACCACTACAAAAACCTTTGTCAATGATATACACTAACATATGCAGCAATAATATACAGTAACATATTAACACAAGAGAGTTAAGGGTTACCACATTTTCAATTTTTCTGCTAGTACGGTGATCTTCACCTACTCTCCATGTGTTGCTGCAAGGTTCACCTTTTCCCCTTGTATGAGAACACCACCTGCTCCCCCTATATTGCTGCATTGACACCTAGTCACCTTTGTCACCTTCTCCCCCTTTTGACTTCCTCAGACAGATGGAGAAGCTGGCCATCTGTGATTATCTTCTCCATTTTTTAATTACAGATAATCAACTGGTGTTGAACTTGCTCCCCCTCAACAAGAGCATCTTCTACCAAGACTTTGGACATTCCAGCCTTAATATCACTTTCTGGTCTTCACAACCTGCAAGATGATGTTGTTCCTGCAGTATAACAATATGAAGAGCAACTAAATCTACACCAAGTTCAACATACCCAACTCAAACTTGAAGGTGTTGAACTTTGCTTCATCTAGTGGCTTGGTAAAGATATCAGTAACTTGTTTGTATGTTGGGACAAGTTCAAGACTAATATCCTCACATTCCACATGTTCTCTTATTAAGTGATATCTAATCTCTATGTACTTAGTCCTACTAAGTGAGATAGGATTCCTAGCTATAGTGATTGCAGTAGTAAAGTCACAAAATAAAGAACTTTTACTTAACTGAATGTTATAATCCCGAAGTTGATGTTGTATCCACAACAACTGTGCACAGCAGCTCCCTGCAGCTATATATTCTGATTCTGCAGTAGAAATAGAAACACTTGTTTGCTTCTTGCAGCTCCATGACATTAGTTTTTTTTCAGTAACTGACATGAGCCTAATGTGCTTTTCATGTCTTCTCTGCAGCCTACCAAGTCTGCATCTAAAAAGCCTATTAGTTCAAAATCCCTATTCTTAGGGTACCAAAAGCCAAGATCTGGTCTGCCCTTCAGATATCTCAAAATCCTCTTAGCAGCAGAGTAATGAGATTCTTTAGGGCATGTCTAATATCTAGCACAGACACATGTAGCATGCATAATGTTTGGCCTACTAGTAGTTAGGTATAAAAGGGAGCCAATTAGCCCTCTATATAAAGTTTGATCAACAGGTTTCCCTACCTCATCTTTATCTAAAGACATAGTTGACCCTATGGGAGTTTTCATCGTGGAGGCATTCTCTATCCCAAATTTTTTAATCAACTCCCTGGTAAACTTAGACTGAGATATGGATAATCCATTCTCAGTCTGTTTTACTTGGAGACCCAAGAAGAACTTAGGGTCATCCATACTGCTCATCTCAAACTTCCCTTGCATAATTTTGGCAAACTTTCTACAAAGGTTGTCATCAGTAGATCCAAAGATAATATCATCAATATATATCAGGGCTAGGATGATCTTTCCCTTTGATTCTCTTAGAAATAGGGTCTTGTCTATATTCTCCCTTGAGAATTTGTTCTTAATGAGGAAGCTAAACAGGATCTCATACCATGCTATAGGAGCTTGTTTCAACTCATATAAGCTTTCCTAAATATATAAACAAAATTTAATTTGTTATGAACAACAAAACCTGGAGGTTGTTCAACATAGACTTCTTCCTTCAAGTCTCCATTCAGGAAGGCTAATTTCGCATCCATCTGGTGGAGTCTGAAATCTTGGTATGCAGCATATGCAAGGAATAGTCTGATGGCTTCTAGTCTTGCTACATGGGTAAAGGTTTGATCAAAGTTAATACCTTCTTCCTGTCTATACCAATAAGCTACCAGTTTAGCTTTGTTCTTGGTTATAATGTTATTTTCATCAAGTTTATTCCTATAGATCCACTTGGTTTCAATGACATTATGTCTTTGTGGTTTGGGAACCAACTTCTAGTCCTTACACCTCTTAAACTGGTTCTATTCTTCTTGCATAGCTACAATCCAAAACTGATCTCTGTTTGCCTCTTCAAACTTTTTTGGCTCTACTTATGACAAGAAACAAGAGTACATTGCTGTGTTGATACATCTACTTCTTATCACTACACCTTGACTTGCATCACCAATGATCTGGTGGTCTTGATGATCCTTCAAATTCTGACTGATGGTGGCAATCTTCTTTCAATATTCTATGCTTCAAAGTCCAAATCTTGTTGAACATAATCCACTTCATGTGTATCTTGTGCTTCCTCTATAATGCACACACTTTCATCTTTGACTTGAACTATAGGTTCAGCTTCCTTAATAGTCAGCTTGTCCATCATTACTTTTATGCCTGAAGGACTAGAAGATGAGCTTGACAACTCATATTAATCATATTTGACTCATAAAAAACTACATTAACTGACTCCTCTACAACTTGACTTGTCAAGTTATAGATCTTATAGGCCTTACTATGATTGTTGTACCCAACAAAGATACCTTTATAGGACTTGGCAGCAAACTTAGTTATATATGATTTCTCATTGTTAAGTGTTGAAACCGAAAACTCGGTCTTTGTGAAGTTCACCCTTGGGAAAGGGGTGATCTCACAATTACTTCTCCTGCGAGCTAAACAACTAAGGGAAAAGAACTAGGGACAGACCCTAGGGCTCGGCGTAGCGGTCACACCACACACCCGGAAGATCTTAGAGTGCTTCCCCTCCCTATCCAAATGTCGAGCTAAGGATATCTCAGAAAGCGCAAGAAGACTGGGCACAAGTAAGCATGCCCTCTGAGGTACCCCCCGGGGTCTATTAATATATTTCTGAAAACGGCCTGCAAATAGCCAACCTCCGCTATTCTGAATAGCTATGTGCAGCCCAACTAGCTCTGCCAACAGCGTAACTTCGTTGTTTCACCAGGCTACAGGCAGGACAATGGGAGTAAATTGGTAAAAACACATCACAAGAAACTGGGTGAGCGGCCCTCTAGAGCCTCCACTCGTCGGGGGCAGCGAGTCGCTCGATGGAGCTGGCGATCGCCGCCTCTATTCCCCCTTGGGCAACTGCGGGCCCGGCCTGCCCCACTCGTTCTCTGCCTACCGAGCCTCCTGGGGTGAGTGCGTGTCGGCCTGCTCCACTCGCCCGTTGCTCGTCGATCCCCTGGGGCGAGTGTGAGCTGACCTGCTCCACTCGCCCCTCAAATGGTCCACCCCACGTGGATGAGCCAGACTGTCGATCTTGGCTAATCTGGTTCCTATCGCCCACTACTCGCCGGATATGGGGTTATATACAATCCCCTCTATTTGCAAGGTTGATCCAAAGTCGGAAAGAAATATCCAACCTCGTAAGATGCGGTGAGTGCATCAGGAACCAGAGAATCTTTTGGTGGGATCCACCAACAGTTATAAATACTTGCTCGCGTACCTGGATGGACTTCGCCATTCTACGTACTTAAGTTTTGATGAGATGCCATTCTCTAAAGAGCTCCAAGAGAAACTTATCCATGCCCGCGAGCTCAACGCCGCTCGTGTTGATGCGCTAGTCAGCATGCCTCCCAGTACTGCACATCGCAGGCCGAAGAGATCCAATCCTGCGAAGAAGGCGAAGTCCATCCCAAAGTATGCTGAATCCATATATCGCGACCTGGAGTCCACCCTGACTCCCAAGCTTGCCTCCTCCAAACTAGCTGATGACCATAAGGGGGAGATGGTCATCGACATTCCCGCCGATCCTGAACGCCGCCAGACTAACGCCGAGAGCTCCAAGTCGTAAGTCCACACCCCACGCGGTGACTCACGTCCTCAGAATCCCCCCGACGCTTGCCTTCAGAACAAATAACCTCCCATTGGGACCACAGGGATGTACTCACTGAAGTCCTGGTCACCAGCCTGCATTCCTTCTCAACAGCCCGCATCTGCTCCTGCGCTCGTGGGGGAGAGGGTCGAGGACATCCTGGTTCCCAGCTTCAACCTCATCTTATCGGGGGCCCATCCCTGTGTCCGTGTTAAGAACTTGGCCTTGCCGCCTTCGCATACCCTCCAGTAACTGCCGAACTCATCCCATAATCCCTACTTGTTAGAACATCTCTCCCTTGCATCTTTACTGTGCTCGCACCCCTTCCCTACCAGAGTTGGTCATTTTTGCAGGTCTCCCTGCTCCATCTGAGATCAAGGAATCTTCAGAATAGGCTCGCCACTCGCCACCCCTGACATGGGGATGGAGATCTTCTTGGACGACTCATTGGATCACGCCGAGTTGAGACGGAGAATGATAGAAGTGCTGAAGAAACAAGACGCCGCCCAACGTCAACTTCGAGTGGATGGCGCATGTCGCGAGCAGAGGCTGCAGGCACTGAAATGGCACTAAGTGTTACACGCGAATAAGGTGGAGCATGGCTCGGCGGGCGAGAAGATGTCCTCCACCCCAGTTATGGGGAGGATCCATGAGAACCTGCAGACCTTCTGCTGCGACCTAGACCTGGTCCACGAGTTCCTCACCCCGCGCCGACCTCGTGGGATGGGGGAGGCCGGGGTAGATGGAGATGGCTCCCCAGTTGAGCCTACCGGCCCTCGTCACCAGCACCCTAGGTCACGCGGGCTGACCGAACTGCTTCTGCTTGTTATGAACTTCTTTATTTTCGGGGTTGCGATAGTCCCTGTCTGTAATAACTTAAACATTTTTTAGAATTTTATATGGTATTAGAAATAATAGGATGTGCCAACTAAATCTCTGCTCGCACTAGGATAGGTCAGGTCGCCGGAATGGCGAGCTGGGGCTGGCGAGATAGGATTGGCGAGCGGGGGCCGGCGAGCTGGACTGACCGGTCAGCTCGGCCATAAATTCTGTTTTCTATAAATAGGCCCCTCACCAACACACTAGCCCATAGTCTTTACTACATTCAGACCCCTCCCTGCTGCCCTTCTCTCTACCTGTTCTCGCACCCCAACCCCTTTCGCGAGCATGCGCAAAGCACGTCTTGATGCCGACGTGCGCTCCAAGTGTGATCGACAATTTGCCAAGTACATGTTTTTGACGGGAATACTATTGAGCGCGAGCTCACCACCTTTAAGAAGGAATACTTTCCCCCCCCCCCACCGGTTATGAGGCGCGTTGGACGACAAAGGGCGAGGACATCTATACCTTTTACCAAGATGAGCTCGCCTTTCCCATCTCGCATATTGAGGTGGGGTTGCGCTTGCCCCTCTGGCCGAAAATCCATCAAATCCTCAAGTACTTTGGCGCGGTGCCCGCGCAACTGAACTCGAACGCGATCGCCATGATGGTCGCGTTCGCCTGTTACCTCTGTCGCGAGCGTATTGAGTTCAATCTCACCGTCTTCCACAAACTCTTCACTTACCACGTGACCAATGACGGGGTCGCCTACCTTATGGGCTCACACATCAAGGTTCGCAAGACCGTGAACAAGAACCACAACTAGGTGTCCAAGATCGTCTTCATCAAGGGCAACCTGGTCAATATTCCCTTCTCCCCAACAGAAGAGTGAGGAGGTATATCAGCCTCCCACTCTATCTAGCGATGATGCTGAGTTGTTGAAGTTCTTCCTGGAGAAGGACTTTGAGGTCGCCTACCTTCGAAGGGGCCTCGACTCGCTCCTCCCAGTCCTGCCCGGCGAAGGTATGCATCTTCCCTGTCTTCTTACCAGCTCGCTTACAATCATCAATGTTTCTAACTCATTTCCAACAGAGGAGCGATCAATTCTCGAGCATCCTCCTCATGCGGACTTGGGACTCACCCCAGACCCGCTCGTGCGTGAACGGGTAGCAGCTGCAGCCTGCTGAGGCGAGCTGGAGTTAGGTGGACCCTCCTCCAGCTGGAAATGACCTGGCCTCGAAGGGTCCAACTCGCCTCGCTGCCCCCCGCCGCCAAAGAAGATGAAGGTGACGGTGGTCACACGGGGGAGAAGACAATAACAACAAGTTTGGGGGAGACAATAACAACAAGAACATATCTTCATGAGTTTGCCATAGACCACCACCGAAGGATCGCCAGCTAGATTGCTTAAGGGATCGCCAGAGAAGGACCAGGAGGGTGGAGAGCCCTATTTTCCTGCTACTATGGAGGCTGCTATGCACCACATTGTGGTCCACCTAGGCTTCAACCTCAACAACCTCCTGCTGAAGGACAAGCAGGAGCGAGACCTCATAAAGGATGATGCTACCGACCTGGCGGGGCTACTAAAGGTCGCTGAGAATCTGCTCGCAAAAGCGGCCGGCGAGATGGTAAGCGCCGGCTACCCCATTTCTTTTCCCCTTAGGATTTTTCAAACATATTAATCATACCTTGCCCTTCTTTACAGGATGTCGAAGCGCTGGTAAGCTGCAGGCTCGCACCGTCGAGCTGGAGGCTCGCGTCGTCGAGCTGGAGGCTCGCGCCGTCGAGCTGGAGAAGGATAATTCCACTGCACAATAAAGGAGGAGAATAAAGGACTCCGAGGCGAGCTGACCCGACAATATGACATCTTCTTCCACCCATCCGGAGGCGAGCCGAGCATTCCTCCTATGTGGTCAAAGGTCTACAGCGAGGCTGAGGTCACCGAGAGGCTGTGGGTCAACTCCATCAACACCGCTGACTATACCCTCCAGATGATGAAAGATATGGAGGTATTGGTGGAGGGATGCGAGGAGATCTCAGCAAGGGACCTTCTGCCGAATCTGTTCCCGCCGGCCACCCCTCCCAGCGAGAAGGAGGAAAGCTTCGAGTCCCTTTTCAAGGATGTCAAGGGCTACAAGGATGGACACACATCCGGAGGAGAAGGTGAGGAGGATCATCCATCTGGAGGGGAGGGTGAGAGCTGACTCGCGGCCCCCACTTTTTGTTTTCTTTTTTGCTGTAATTCTCTTCCTCCCCCTTTTGTAACTTCGCCGAGGCTTGCTTCCCCATTTAAAAATATTTGTAAGTAAAAATAATACTTTTGCTTCCCCTCTGTCTCTCTTTGTTGTTGTTGAGTTCGCTGTGGTGTACTTGCCACCCTCCTTCATAGAGCGACCTCGCTAGGATAGAACTTGCCGCTAGAATGCATTTGAGTTAGGATTCGCGCCCGAAGAGAATCCTTGAGTGCTCAGCAACCCCTGACGATTAAGCGAGGATTACTCACCGCGTTAGGCTCGCGACTAGCCAGCTCGCTCGCGAGCTGTCCTCTTTCTTACCAACGCCAAGCTGAAATCATTAGAAACTCATAAGTAAAATTTTAGGAGGGTGGAGATATACTGCTGAGGACCACCTCCGTTTGCTTTCCTCAGCAGATGTCGAGACTCCAGCTCGCCACCTTTTATCTTTCCCATGGCAATCGGGCTGGTGGCTTTCCGTGATGGGTCCGCAGATGCACAGCTCGCCTGCCACGGCTCTCCTTCTTTAAGACTTGGCAGAAATCCAGGAATCTTCCAAGTAAGATTTTGGTTGGATGAACAGTAATAGACGACAGTAGTCTCAGCTCGCCGACCTGTCGAGGTCGCGGCTCGCCACTTCCAGCTTGCCGACCTACCGAGCACTCGGGTCATCACTTCTGGCTCGCCAGCGTGCCGAGTTCAACCTATCACCCCTGCTATCTTTGTCTCTGAAGTTCGAATGTCTGGGTCCTAGCTTTAGATGTCATTACGCCCATCGAGAACCCCAGCCCCACCAGTAAGATGGAAGTCTGACAGCAGTTGCATCTCAAGACTTCCCTCATGGTGAGAAAACTTACCATCCACCAACCTCTGGGCTACCACCGGCCCAATCAGCTAGGTTAGAGCCTGACGGTAGGTGTTGAGAATCCACCGGACTCAGCCATCCAGGGTCATAACGACATCACTCGAGGATCCCATCCCTGCCAGCTATGTGGAAGCCTGGCTGTGGGAGCATCTCGAGACCTAACCCCAGAGCAAGAAAACTTGTCATCCATCAACCTACAGGCGCTACCACCAGCCCAATCAGCTAGGTGAGAACTTGACGGTGGGCATTGAGCATCCATCGGACTCAGCCCTCCATGGTCATAACGACGTCACTTAAGGATCTCGGCCCTGTCAGCTAGGTGGAAGCTTGGCAGCTGGAGCATCTCAGGACCTAACCATAGAGCGAGAAAACTTGTCATCCATCAAACTCTAGGCGCTACCATCAGCCCAATCAACTAGGTGAGAGCCTGATGATGGGTGTTGATCATCTACCAGACTCAACCCTCCAGGGTCATAATGACATCACTCGAGTATCCTGGCCCTGCCAGGTAGGTGGAAGCCTGACAGCGGGAGCAACTCGGGACCTAACAACAGAGCGAGAAAACTTGTCATCCATCAACCTCCGGGAGCTACCACTAGCACAATCAGCTAGGTGAGAGCCTGATGGTGGGTGTTAAGCATCCACCGAACTCAGCCCTCTATGGCATAATGATGTCACTCGAGGATCCCTGCCCTGCCAACTAGGTGAAGCCTGGAAGCGGGAGCATCTTGGGACCAAACCCCAGAGTGAGAAAACTTGACATCCATCAACCTTCAGGCGCTACCACTAGCCCAATCAGCTAGGTGAGAGCCTAACAGCAGGTGTGGAGCATCAATCGGACTTAGCCCTCCATGGTCATAATGACGTCACTCGAGGATCCTGGCCCTGTCAGCTAGGTGGAAACCTAACAGCGGTAGCATCTCAGGACCTAACCCCAGAGTGAGAAAACTTGCCATCTATCAACCTCTAGGAGGTGCCACCGGCCCAATCAGCTAGGTGAGAGCCTGACGGCGAGTTTTGAGTATCCACCGGACTCAGCCCTCCAGGGTCATAATGATGTCACTCGAGAATCTCGGCCCTGCTAGCTAGGTGGAAGCCTGGCATCAGGAGCATCTTGGGACCTAACCCCAGAGCGAGAAAACTTGTCATCCATCAACCTATCTCCAGCCCTGCCAGCTAGATGGAAGCCTGGCAGCGGGGGCATCTCATGACTTAGCTTGATAAACACTTGCCACCAGCTCAATCTGCAAAAGAATCTGATCATCAAAGTATTTCATATTCATTAAAGAAATGGACGTACATACTTTCACGGGTAGAAGCATTTCAAGTCATCACCTCTCCAGGTCTTACTTACGGTCTCGCCCTCTGCATCTCGGAGGAGATACCCTCCTGATCTTAGAATCTCCCCAACAATGTACGGGACTTCCCAGTTAGGGTTGAGCTTTCCCACTGCCGCTAATCTCCCTGCTGCATCCACCTTCTTCAGGATCAAGTCCCCTTCCGCGAACCGTTTGATTCTGATGTACTTGTCAAACTACTTATCCATTCTCAGTTTCACCTTTTCCTATCAGATGGCGGAGAGATTACTCAGCTCCTCTGAAAGTGCAGGTTAGATCTGAAATACTCTAGAGGGGGGGGGGGGTGAATAGAGTATTGTGCTCACTACAAACTTTTTACAACTTTTGTTGTAAGCCTAGGTGAACAAGTCAGCAAGTAAAATAAACTAAGCACAGCAACCTATTAATCACAGAACAACACATCCAAAACAAAAAGAAGGGCAACCAGACGACACAAGATATTTATAGTGGTTCCACAACCTGGGTACATCCACTCTTCTACCACCCTGGTAGGAATCCACTCAGGTTTTTGATCAGGTGCCTGACACCAATGAGCTTTTGTTCAGGTGCTCAAAAACCAAAATCTCAAGTCTTTTGGTAGGAGACTTGTAACCAGGAATAATTTTGAAGGGAATTAAAACACTGTATAGAAATTGGAAATAAGGTGATGGTGTCTTCTCTTTCTCAAAACAGCTGAGAAGACTTGTGGATTGATGGTAGCAGATTTTTCTCCCCCTGAGATCTTGAATGTATCAGGAAAACTGGAGCACTGCTTCAGGGTGATAGGTCTTCAAAGACCTAAAATGCCTGGACCAGAAATTTGCTTCAGGAACTTCTTTAACAGATAGTGTTTGTTGTCCTTTGAAGTTGTCCTGTTGAAGGAAGAAGACTCTTGATAGTATTTGAATGTTCTTCTTCTTCTTCTTCTTGATGAAGTTGTTCTCTGGTCAAGGCTGATTGCAGTAGAACTTTTGATGTTGTGTGTGATTGTTCTTCTGTGCAATCTGAGTGTGTCTGTCTGATTATCTATATTGCTTCTGGTATCTCTTCTGATTAATCCTTTTCTTTCTGTGTATCTATTTCTAACTGAGGAACATTCAAAATTTTGAATGTTGAGCAGTAATTGCAGTCGGCCTTGGAAAGAAGCGGCAATCAATAATTTCCCTAACTGTCCCATGGAAAAATGGCATGTAATAGTCCATAGTCAATGCGCGTTCCAACGGTAACATTCCGAGAAGATCTGGCATTAATAACTCCGGATTCATCGCCAAGAAACGGGACGGGAAACTGAAGAAAACCTAGTCTGGAATCGTCGAACGAAGAACACAATTCGTC
This sequence comes from Platanthera guangdongensis, assembly GCA_039583875.1. Lineage (NCBI taxonomy): Eukaryota > Viridiplantae > Streptophyta > Magnoliopsida > Asparagales > Orchidaceae > Platanthera > Platanthera guangdongensis. Next base: position 37,171,641 of record CM077147.1, read on the forward strand.
GAGCTGAGTTTGAGTTCGTCGAGCTGAGCTTGAGTTTGTCGAGCTGAGCTTGAGTTCGTCGAGCTGAGCTTGAGAGAGTTCGTCGACCAGAAAATCTTCATTCGTCGAACAGACAATCTTCATTCGTCGAGCTGACAATCTTCATTCGCCGAGCTAACAATCTTCATTCGTCGAGCTGAGATCCAAATTCGTTGAGTGAAGAAAGATTGTGGACTTAGCCAAATATTCTGCATCTGCTGATATTCAGTGTCGACATAAGTTGGTGTCAACTGATTGATCTTGGTGTCGACTCAAATCTTCTGGTGTCGACATGAGCTGGTGTTGACTGATATCCTGGTGTCGACACAAATCTTCTGGTGTCGACATAAATTGTCTGGTGTCGACACATGCCCTAAGTGTCAACACAAATACTCTGAGTTCAGAAATTGTCGAGTGGTGTACTGTATTTGTCGACCTGAGAAGTTGACTTCGTCGACCTGACAAGCTGTGAACTTGAGGTCCAGGTTCATCGAGCTCAGAATCTAATTCGTCGACCAGATCTTGAAGCTGGACTTAGAAAAATTCTGAAGTTGTCCTAACTTTAGCTTGATGTAGAAACTGAGTCTTCGTTGAATAGAGAAGTAAGATCGTCGAGCTCAGCACTAATAATTATCTCAAGATCGTCGAGCGCAGAACTCCTTTCGTCGAGCTGAGTTCGACAAACGTCGAACTCACTTCACTTAGTCTTGAAATCTTCTAAGTCTGGAGTCTCTGATGGTCTTGTTGAAAGCTGGTCCATCTGAAGTTGACTCTAAGGACTTGACCTAGACTCTAGGACACAAACTTGACCCTGGCTATACAAGATGGGTCACATCCTAAGCTAGTGAACCTAGACCAAATCAACTAGGGATCCAACAATCTCCCCCTATTTGGGTGAGGTCGCTAAGAGACTCAAAATAGAAAAAAAGAAATAAACAATGCAGGAAAAGAGATATATCTGGCAGAGAATTACCAACACATGCAGCAGATATATATACACAGCTTTGTTTAAACAGATAACATAGTTTGAAAAACAAAAACAGACAGAAATTGAAACAACATGAAGATTACTTCTTTGGCTTCTTCTGCTTGGACCTATCTTCAAATGGTTGCTCTCCTGGCTTCTTGAAGATGATTTCTCTCTTTGGATCTGAAGCCTGATCCTTTGTCATAGTCATATCAGCTGCCCCAATAATATTCAATGATGTAGCTCTGGAGACAATTGCTTCTGGATGGAGCTCCATATAATCATCAACATTAAACAGTTTATTTCCCTTGTCAAATCTTTTCAATTCTTCTTTTCTGTACTTTGACATTGTTGAAAATCCAGAGATATCTTTACCTTCTGCTTTGGCTTTGTTGATCAAGGATAGTCCAATTAGCTCCTGGTACCTAGCCATTCTTGCAGTATTTGCAGTTTCAGGATCTTCAAATGGAATTGGAGGAGAGTAGGATCTTTTTGGACTGTCAGCTTTTTGTACTTCAGGGGTATGTTGTTGCTGCTGTTGATGCTGTTGATGCTGATTACCTGAGGATGATTGCCTCTGTTGGCTGCTTCCAGATGATCTCCCTGACTATCTCAGATATGTTTGCATTAGGGCAGATCTCTGAGAGCTAGAGCCACTAACACCAGCTGCTGGAGGAGGAGGAGGAGGAGGATCCTTCCTAAATCTATGAACTGGAGGAGGAGAGTATCTACTACTTCTCTTCCTTTCCTTCTGCTAGTTCTTGGATAGCCACATCCAAGCAGACATTCCCTTATATGGAGTAACATTGTGCAGAATGTAGTAAGGAGTGTCTGCAGTGGGATTTGTCTTAGGAGCTGGAGGAGGAGGAGCCTTCCTTTTTTTGATAACATCTTATTTTTCTTACTGGTAGCATATTCATCAGAATCGTCATCATCATCATCTTCACTGTCACAATTAGAACCCTGAGGGTTATCATACAAGGCATCCAAAGCTTTTAAAGCTTTATCAGAAATAATAGCCTTTTCTGTAGAAGCAGGGGCAGAAGTTGAGGTTTCTAGAACTGGAGTTTCAGTAATAATTGAAGAAGTAACTGTACAGGAATCAGAAACAATGGGGACAGAGCTTTCAGCTACTGCCTTATTCTTTTCTTCAATGTCAGCCTGGATAAGCTCATCCAAATTTGGCAGGGGAGAGTCATCCATAAAAAAACTTGGGGCTGGAATATCTTCTGGAATGACCTCTGGGCTAGCTGCAGAGATGGAAGCTAAAGCTGAGATAGCAAAATTATCACAAAGTTGCTTAGCAACTGCTGGACTAACTGGAGAGGTGTAGGGTACAATATTCAAATGTGGCTTAGTAAAATCTGCTGGGAGAAACTGCATATGTACAGTATCAAAAACTTCCAGTAATTCTGGTAGATTAACTATGGGATTCATAATGAAGTCACCAACAGGTTTTATTGGCTCAACTGACTCATCCAAATCAATATCAGTGTCCATAAAATGACTCAATTCAATCATCTCAGAATCAAATTCTGTCAAAATTTCTGCATCTTCATCTGAATCTACATCTGCTGTAGAGAGAACTGCTGCTGTGACTGCTGCTGCTGCTGCATCTGCATCTGCTGCAACTTCATCACTGAGCATCTCCCCTTTCCTGGGTTCAGGAGAACCTGGAGCCAGGCCCCTAAATGAAGTGGGGGCAGTAGAGAGAAGAGAAACTTGTGCAGATAAAGAATTGATGGAATTCACAAGAGGTGTAATGGCCTCTGCGATTAGGGATTTTATGAGGGGAGTGAGCAGGGATATGAGTGTAGAGACAGTGGGGTATTCCAAGGATGGAGAGATAGTGGATGAAGGTAGATAAGTAGATGAAGTTGGAGGAACAGATGGAGGGGATAGAGGAGGAAGGACATCTGGTGTGGCAGAGTCTGTGGGTATCGTGTAAGATGGAATGGAGGATAAGTACTGGGGAAGAAGAGACTGAGGAGGTGTAGGAATATGTGAGTGAGGTGAAGCTGGAGGTGTTGGAATGTTGGTAATGTCAAGTGGTGGAGATGGAGGAGGAGTAGGCACATGAGTATGTTGTGGAGATTTAGGTGTGGTAGAAGGAATGGAAGAGGAGGGGAGTTGTTTTGCTGGAAGTTGTGCATGAAGAGATGGTTGAGATGGAATGACCTCTTCTGTAGGGAGGGGAGTGGCCTTTACAGCCCTGGTGCTCTCAGAAGGTGGGATGGAAGAGGAAGAAGGCTTGGAGATCATCCTCTCCCATCTACCAAACAAGGCGCAGGTGAGGCGCTTGCTGGCATTGATGAAGATGGTCGGGGAGACCATGAGTTCACCAGCCTTTTCCTGAAGAAAAATTCCCAAAATTCTGCCAAAGCAGACTTCCATCTTACTATTCTTTTTCTTTATCAGATCGAAGACGATCTAGCTCCAGTCAACAGAACGCTTATTCACCACGGCACACATGATAAGGAATTGATGCCGGGTTATGTAATCGTGCGCTGAGTGCTTACCCATCAGCACTTTTCCGACAATGTCCGCCAGGAACTGGTAGGCGGCGGACAGTAGCTTCTTCAACAGCTTGTTAGGGTTGCTTCCTGAGAACCCCATTAACTTCAGCATATCACCAAATTCTTCAGAATCCATTTCCATGTTATCTTCTTCATTTACTAGTCCAAAAATCTCATAAAGAATTGTGGGAGACAAAGGGACAGCACGACTCCCGATATTGCCTGTCAGAACATCTTCCTCAGAAACAGTAGATGTGTATACTCATTCTCTTATTTCAGTCGCATGCAGTTTGATCCTTCTGGTCATGAAATCCTTTAGATGAAGTTCTTCCAGGAGTTCCAAGATATAGAGAAAAATGGGGTTAGAGTGTTGGAAAGAATCGAAATCCATATCAAAACCAGTATCAAACTTCATCGCGGCCAAAGCTCCTGCTGGAATTGTCATTGATGACCTGCAAGAAAGACACAGAGAAAAAACGGCAATCAAGAGCAAAGGAACTGAAAGCGCGGGATGGAGGTCGAAGAAAACCTAGATATAAGATTTTCAGAATATGAATCGAAAATCTCCGTTCCACGAAAAAGAAACAATTCTTCGAACTGAGCTCGACGAAATAAATTATAGACAAATAATTCGTCGATCTCATCCAGAAAGAATCGAAAACAGTTCGTCGAACTCCATTCGACGAAATGTCTTCTGAAGCAATGTTCGTCGATCTCCGGTCGACGAAAATTGTTTCCACACAAAGAATTTGTCGATCTCCGTTCGACGAGAATCTCTCAAACTTTCCCTAATTCGTCGAACTCCGTTCGACGAACTCTGGAAAATTCGTCGAATACATACAGAAACTAAGTTAACTCTTCTCCATTAATCATTCCCAGTTGATTTATCAAGAACAGATGAGTTTTCTCATCCAATAGCTTGGTGAAAATGTCTGCTCTCTGTAAATCAGTAGGAATATGGATTAAGTTAATTTTCTTTTTGTCAACATTATCTCTAAAGAAATGATGTCTTATTTCAATATGCTTAGTCCTAGAATGGTGAACTGGATTCTGTGCTATAGCAATAGCACTAGTATTAACATAAAATAATGTTGAATTATTTAAGTTGACAACATAGTCTAAGAGTTGGTTCTGTATCCATAGCATTTGTGAACAGCAGCTGCCAGCAGCCATGTATTCTGCTTCTGCAGTTGATGTAGACACAGATGTCTACTTTTTACAAAACTAGGAGACAAGTCTCATACCCAGGAACCGGCAAGTTCCAGAGGTACTCTTCCTGTCCACTCTACATCCAGCATAGTCAGCATCTAAGTATCCAGTTAACTCAAATTCTGACTCTGCAGGATACTAGAGTCCTAGATTAGGGCAACTCTTTATATATCTCAAAATTCGTTTTAGGAAAATAAGGTGAGATTCTTTAGGGTTCACTTGGAACCTAGCACAAAGGCATGTGGCAAACATTATATCAGGTCTGCTAGATATTAGGTATAATAGGGATCCAACAATTGCCCTATAATGCTTCTGATCTACAGGTTTCCCTACTGCATCAGACTCCACAACAGCATTTGTAGTCATAGGTGTTTCCATTCCTGAAGCATCACTCATCCCAAACTTTTTGATAAGCTCTTTAGCATACTTAGCTTGGGAGAGGAAGATACCATCAGGGAGCTGCTTCACTTGGAGACCAAGGAAGTAGGAAAGCTCACCCATGCTACTCATCTCAAATTTAGAATGCATGAGGTCAGCAAACCTCTTGCACAATTTGGGATCAGTAGACCCAAAAATGATGTCATCCACATATATTTGTACTAATAATATTTGGTCCTTATGATGTCTAGTAAAAAGTATTTTATCTATGGTTCCTCTTGTAAATTTATGCTCTAAAAGAAAGCTTGTTAAGGTCTCATACCAAGCTCTTGGAGCTTGCTTTAAACCATAGAGAGCTTTATGCAATTTAAATACAAAAGAGGGATAAGTTGGAGAGATAAAACATGGAGGTTGTTCTACATAAACCTTTTCTTGAAACACTCCATTCAGAAATGCACTCTTGACATCCATTTGGAAGACTTTAAATCTCACGTGAGCTGCATAGGCAAGGAATATTCTTATGGCCTCTAACCTTGCACAGGGGCAAAGGTTTGGTCATAATCAATTGCTTCTTCTTGTCTGTAGCCTTGAGCAACAAGCCTAGTCTTGTTCCTCACTATGTTCCCTTGAGCATCTACCTTGTTCCTGTAGACCCATTTGGTTCCAATAACTGGGTAGTTATGGGGTCTTGGAACCAAATCCCAAACTCTATATCTCTCAAACTGATTTAGTTCTCTTGCATTGCAATGATCCAGTGGGGATCTTGCTCAGCTTTATGAATAGTGAGAGGTTCAATTTGAGAGAGAAAATAGGCATGCATCAAGTCTTGGTTGAGTTGATGCCTTGTTTGTACACCTGCTGAAATGTCTCCAATCACTTGGGATCTGGGGTGATCTCTAAATGTGAAAAGATCAGTTGGTGGAGTTAGTTGAGCAATAGCTTCTGTATTTAATTCCTCTTGAGGAATGGTAATAGCTGTTGAGGGAAGTCCAGCCACTTCCTCTTGACTTTCTTCTTCACTATCTTTAGCAACCTGTGGAGTAGGATGGTTTGATACCTCTTGGGTAAGGTTTAGTCCATCCATAGACTCACACAGTGGTGGAACCTGCAAAGAGCTTATGGTAGAAATCTCTTTCTCCTTATATGACATGTTAGCTTCATCAAAAGACATATGGACAGATTCTTCGATTTTAAGAGTTGATTTATTAAAAACCTTATAGGCCTTGCTTACTGGGGAGTATCCTAGAAAAATCCCTTCTTCAGCCTTAGCCTCAAACTTTCTAATGTTTCTCTTGTTATTTGTGTGAATGTAACAAATACAGCCAAAAACTTTAAAATAAGTGATTTTAGGTTTCTTCCCTTTAAGTAATTCATAGGGGGTCTTATTTTTCAGTTTATGTATAAGGCTTCTATTCAGGACATAGTTGGCAGTATTTACAGCTTCTGCCCAAAAGGATAGAGGCATGTAAGCATCTGCTAATAATGTGCTTGCAGATTCAATGAGTGTCATATTTTTCCTTTCAGCTACCCCATTTTGTTGGGGAGTTCTAGGAGCTGAGAAGCACTGTCTGATACCTTCCTTCTCATAGAACTCATGCATAAGAAGAGACTCAAACTCTGTGTCATGATCACTTCTGATCAATGCAACATGAGTAGAGAACTCAATCTGTATGGTCCTGAGAAAATCTGTAAGAACCTTGAATGTATCTGACTTAGCTCTCAGAAAGGCTACCCAACTAAATCTAGAGAAGTCATCAACAATTACTAAAGTATAAGACTTCCCTCCTAGGCTTTGTACTGCAATGGGTCCAAATAGATCCACATGAAGTAAATACAAGATCCTAGGTGAATCACTTTTATTAATGGATTTAAAACTAGTTTTGCTTTGCTTGCCTAATTGACAAGCCCTGCATAGGTGTTCCTTCTTGTAGGGGCTAGAAGGTAAACCTCTAACAAGGTTGTCTTTAGATAACCTAGATATATTCTTAAGGTTTACATGTCCTAATCTTTTATGTCATAACTCATTTTGATTACTAGTAACATTCAGTAAGCAGATATCTGTTGTGGCAGAAATAAAATCTACTAGATATATGTTGTCTTGTCTAAGTCCAATTAAAACAGTTTTGTTTTCATTATCAATAATAGAGCAAGAGGTAGAGTTAAAATGTACCTGATAACCTTCATCACATAATTGACTTATGGATATTAGGTTATGTTTAAGTCCTCTTACATATGTTACTTTCTTGAAGGTCACTGATCCAATTTTCACTGCTCCATATCCTTCTGACTGGCCACTTTTTGAATGTCCAAAAATCACCTTTGGTCCTAGCTTGGACTTGTAATTAGATAAATTTTCCTTGCTGCCTGTCATGTGCTTGGAGCAACCATTGTCCAAGTACCAGGTCTGACTCATCCTTGGACAGCTCTTCACCTGTACCTGTAAAGAAAAACAAAATTCAATTATTCTTGACCCAGGTTACCTTGGGTCCTTTATTTGGTTGGAAAGAAAAACTAGATATAACTGATAATGCAGGTTGAGATTTATAACCTAAGGGGTGATATCTTCTAGGTGGAATAACCCAATCAGCTACTGGATTGAATGTCTTATTGGCTGGTTTAAACTTTCTGTAAGAGAAATAGTTTAAGTTTGGTCTTTCTGGGTTCGACAAATTGCTGTAAGTTCGTCGACCAGAGTTCGACGAATAGGGATGAGATCGTCGATCTCTGCTCAGAGAATGACAATAGTCATTTTCTGTGCCCCAAGTTCGTTGACCTCTGATCGACGAACCATACACAGTTCGTCGATCGCAGTTAGACGAATTGTTGTAACTAAAGTTTGCGTTCAGTGTTCGTCGATCTGGGTTCAACGAACTGGCCACATTTCGTAGATCTACGTTCGACGAATGCTGCTGAACCTTGTTTTTATTAACTGCTTTCTGATTTCTGTTTCTCTTGTCTATAGGTTTAGGACTGTTTTCAGACAATGGTTTGTTTGTTAACTTTTCTTTTCCCTTTGTAGAAATAAACTTGATGGGGGTTGTAAGAATATTTTTCTTAATTATGGGTGGCAAACTTGATGAAGCACCCAAGCCCAGCTTGTCATTTAATCTGGCATTCACTGTGCTTGTTATGTCCATCAGCTTGAGGCTTCTCCCATTGAGAGATTGCTCAAGTTGTTTGGCCTCACATAATTCAAATTTTAATTTAATTATTTGTTCATTAGCTAAGATTAGTTGATCTTGTAGTTTAATGTTTTCTGAGTTAACTGATTCAAGATTTGCTAGTATTTCTCTAAGAGTTTTTATTTCTTTTTCTGAGTTGATTAAGTCTATGCACATAATTTTGAATTCAGTTTTAAATAAATCAGAATTAAAATCAAACCTAGAAATAATCTGATCTGCCTCTGAGTCTGAGGCTGCTTCATCTTCAGATTCTTCTTATGATCCAGAACAGCTCCTGGTGGCATCAATTGCCATTAGGCAAACCTCCTTGGATCTTACTTCTTCCTCTTCTTCACTTGAACTGGAGGAAGAGGTTTCTTCTTTTGTATTACTCCATATCTCAGCAACAAAACCCTTGTCTTTCTTTTTATATTTGTTGGAAGATGGTCTGCTGCTGTGTCTTCTCCTGGAGTCCTTTTCTCTGCTCTTGTCATTCTTCTGTTTTTTTGGACATTCTGAGATGTAGTGTCCAGGCTTTCTGCAACTAAAGCACACAACCTCCTTGGTTGGTGTCTTGTCAAACTTGGGCTTATCATCCTGGCTGGATGATTTCCTTCTGAAATCCTTCCTAGCCATCTTGTAGAACCTTTTGGCAAAGAGGCTCATGAGTTCCTCATTGGAAGTTGATGTCTCACTTTCCTCAAATGCTTTGAAGGTTATGCTGTGATCCTTTCTAACTAGAGTTGTGGCCTTCTGTTCTGCTGCCTCTCTTGATTTGATCAGTTGCTCATAGGATTTTAATTTGCCTAGTAGAGATTCAGTTGATATCTCATTTAGGCTTCTGGATTCTTTGATTAGTCGGATTCTGGAATCCCAAGAGCTAGGGAAGCACATCAATATCTTGTCATTCACCTCTGTCAAGGTGATGTCCTTATCCAGGGTTTTGAGCTCACTGATGATTAAACTCAGCCTGTTGTACATGTCAGCCACTAATTCATTCTCATCCTTTTTAAAGTTCTCATACAGGGATATGAGATTGGATCTTCTGTCCTTTCTTTCATCTGCAGAGCCAGCTACCATTTGGTTGAGGGAATCCCAAATGGCCTTGGCTGAGGTGCACTCAGCCACCTTCTGAAATATGTCATCTGACATAGTTTGAGCCAAGATATTCATTGCCTTTGCATCTGCCATTTTGGCTTTCTTGTAAGCTTCATTGTTCTCTGGAGGAGGAACTGCAGTCATGTTTGTTGAGGTGCTTGTAGAAGCTGTAGGTGCTGGAGGTACACCTGTCAAGATAACAGAAAAAATATCCTCATCAATAGAGTTCATGTATAACCTGATTCTTGCCTTCCAGATGGTAAACTTGTTAAGATTGCAAACTGGAGGTCTGATGCTTTCATAATCTTTATTTTGGGCCATGTCTGTGAGGAAATAAATCTAATAACAAAATCAAAACAAACAGATCTAACTAGATGGATCTTTGTGGTTCAGGTGTTAGCCTGTATAACCACTTAAGGTGTGGTATTTTAACCAACCTCCCTCTGATACCAATTGAAAGTGCAGGTTAGATCTGAAATACTCTAAAGGGGGGTGAATAGAGTATTGTGCTCACTACAAACTTTTTACAACTTTTGTTGTAAGCCTAGGTGAACAAGTCAGCAAGTAAAATACACTAAGCACAGCAACCTATTAATCACAGAACAACACAGCCAAAACAAAAAGAAGGGCAACCAGACGACACAAGAAATTTATAGTGATTCCCCAACCTAGGTACATCCACTCTTCTACCACCCTGGTAGGAATCCATTCAGGTTTTTGATCAGGTGCCTGACACCAATGAGCTTTTGTTCAGGTGCTCAAAAACCAAAACCTCAAGTCTTTTGGTAGGAGACTTGTAACCAGGAATAATTTTGAAGGGAATTAAAACCCTGTGTAGGAATTGGAAATAAGGTGATGGTGTCTTCTCTTTCTCAAAATAGCTGAGAAGACTTGTGGATTGATGGTAGCAGATTTTGCTCCCCCTGAGATCTTGAATGTATCAGGAAAACTGGAGCACTGCTTCAGGGTGATAGGTCTTCAAAGACCTAGAATGCCTGGACCAGAAATTTGCTTCAGGAACTTCTTTAACAGATAGTGTTTGTTGTCCTTTGAAGTTGTCCTATTGAAGGAAGAAGACTCTTGATAGTATTTGAATGTTCTTCTTCTTCTTCTTGATGAAGTTGTTCTCTGGTCAAGGCTGATTGCAGTAGAACTTTTAATATTGTGTATGATTGTTCTTCTGTGCAATCTGAGTGTGTCTGTCTAATTATCTGTATTGCTTCTGGTATCTCTTCGAATTAATCCTTTTCTTTCTGTGTATCTATTTCTGACTAAGGAACATTCAAAATTTTGAATGTTGAGCAGTAATTGCAGTCGGCCTTGGAAAGAAGCGGCAATCAATAATTTCCCTAACTGTCCCATGGAAAAATGGCATGTAATAGTCCATAGTCAATATGCGTTCCAACGGTAACATTCCGAGAAGATCTGGCATTAATAACTCCGGATTCATCGCCAAGAAACGGGACGGGAAACTGAAGAAAACCTAGTCTGGAATCGTCGAACGAAGAACACAATTCGTCGAGCTGAGTTTGAGTTCGTCGAGCTGAGCTTGACTTCGTCGAGCTGAGCTTGAGAGAGTTCGTCGACCAGATAATCTTCATTCGTCGAACAGATAATCTTCATTCGTCGAGCTGACAATCTTCATTCGTCGAGCTGACAATCTTCATTCGTCGAGCTGACAATCTTCATTCAGCGAGCTGAGATCCAAATTCATCGAGTGAAGAAAGATTGTGGACTTAGCCAAATATTCTGCATCTGCTAATATTCAGTGTCGACATAAGTTGGTGTCGACTGATTGATCTTGGTGTCGACTCAAATCTTCTGGGTGTTGACATGAGCTGGTGTTGACTGATATCCTGGTGTCGACACAAATCTTCTGGTGTCGACATAAATTGTCTGTGGTGTCGACATAAATTGTCTGGTGTCGACATATGCCCTAAGTGTCGACACAAATACTCTGAGTTCAAAAATCGTCGAGTGGGACACTGTATTCGTCGACCTGAGAAGTTGACTTCGTCGACCTGAGAAGTTGTGAACTTGAGGTCCAGGTTCATCGAACTTAGAATCTAATTCGTCGGCCAGAGCTTGAAGCTGGACTTAGAAAAATTCTGAAGTTGTCCTGACTTTATCTTGATGTAGAAACTGAGTCTTCGTCGAACAAAGAACAAAGATTGTCGAGCTCAGCACTAAGAATTATCTCAAGATCGTCGAGCGCAGAACTCCTTTCGTCGAGCTGAGCTCGACGAACGTCAAACTCACTTCACTTAGTCTTGAAATCTTCTAAGTCTGGAGTCTCTGATGGCCTTGTTGATAGCTGGTCCATCTGAAGTTGACTCTAAGGACTTGACCTAGACTCTAGGACACAAACTTGACCCTGTCTATACAAGATGGGTCACATCCTAAGCTAGTGAACCTAGCCCAAATCAACTAGGGATCCAACATCCTCCACCATGTCAAGAGAGAGTCGTAGCTCCTCCTCATTTTCAGCTTGCCATTCTTCCCTACCTTCCTCTGCCTCGACCACCCAAGGCGTCCGGACCTCGAACTCTATTGGAATCATTGTCTCGCATCTATGGGAGTGCTTGAAGGGGGCCTCCCCCGTGGCTGTGTTGTGAGTTATTCTTAGGGCCTAGAGAACCGAAGGAAGCTACTCCACACAGCTACCCTTCAAGTTTTCCACTTTCTTCTTAAGGAGCTTCACGCTGATCGTATTTGCCACCTCCACCTGCCCATTGCTCCTGGGATGGTGGACCGAGGCAAACATTAGGTCGATTCCAAGTTGTCTGCAAAAACTGATGAACTCGGTGCTGGAAAACTAAGCCCCATTGTCCGTGACGATGGCATTCGGTAAACCATGATGACAGATGATCTCCCCCCAAACGAAGTTCCTGATAAACTGGGAGGTCACCTTGGCAAGCGCCTTCACTTCCAACCACTTAGACAAATAATCTATCGTCACCAGCAGGAACCTCCTCTGCCCGTTGGCCTGGGGAAAGGTCCTACCAAATCCATTCCCCAAATGGCGAAGGGCCAAGGGGCCGTGATACTCCTGAGTCGCTGAGCAGGTTGAAGTTGGAAGGGGCGAATAGCTGTCACTTGTGGCATTTCCTTATAAATTCCCCGGCATCCCGGCTTAGGGTCGGCCAGAAGTACCCCTTCCCTCCAAAGTTCTTCTTCCCGAGTAGCTTCCACACACTCCTGAGTAGACCTCTACAAAGATCCTCTGAACCTCCCTCTCGGCCACACAACGTGTAATCATCCCTGAGAGAGTCTTCCTGTACAATTTCCTGTCACGCATAAGATAATATACCGACTTGTGCTTGAACTTCTTCTTGCCCATCTCTTCCGGGAACTCCCCTGTGGATAGGAATGTTATGAAAGGATCCATCCACGAGGTGTGTTGGTCCACCTCCATTAGCTTCCCTTCTTTGATGGATGGAAGGAATAGGTCGGTGATGGTACCCCCACCCAAGGACCATGCTTGGCCAGCTTATCAACCTGCTCATTCTCCTCCCACAGCACATGTCAGATGGAGAAGGTCTGGAACATGCTGATGACCCCCTTCACCTTTGCCAAGTACAATTGGAGGGTAGGCTCCCTAACCTCAAACTCCTCATTGATCTGGGAGGCCACCACCATGGTGTCAGTGAGGACTCCACATCATTCACCCCTAGCTCCCTGTCCAGGCACAATCCTGCTATCATGGCCTCATACTCGGTCTGGTTGTTGGTGATGGGGAAGTACGCCATCACTGTTTGTTCTATCCTCATTCCTTGGGGGCACTCTAAGATTACCCCTACCCACAAAAAATGTCTCCCAGATGCACTTTCTACCATCACCTTCCAGGGAACTGGGCGAGTGAGCTTCGCCTCCGCCACTTCGAACACATAATCTACGAGAAAGTCCGACATCGCCTGGGCCTTGATCGAGAGGCAGGGGACAAAGGAGATATCGAACTCGCTCAGCTCCACCGACCACTTTGCCAACCTTCCTGAATGCTCCGCCCCCTTGAAGATGTTGTGTAGGGGATGTTCAATCACCACTCGAATGGAGTGTGCCTGGAAATAGGGTCGAAGCCTCCGGGCCGAGATGACCAGAGCAAAAGCCAGCTTCTCCAAGATGGGATAATAGAACTCTGCCTTCCTCAGGACCCGGCTCACGTAGTGTATGGGCAGCTACTTCTTCCCCTCTTCCCAGACCAGGACAGATCTTAAGGCCTCTGCTCTGACTTCGAGATACAAAAATAGGTCTTCCCCCTACTTCGTCCCTTGGAGCAGGGGGCCTGAGTTAGCTGCTTCTTCAAGGCATGGAATGCCTCCTTCTATTCCTTAGTCCACTAAAACTTCTTGCCTCCCCTCAATGCTTTGAAAAAGGGAGATCACTTCTCCCTAGCCTAGGAAAGGAACCTGCTCATCCCTGCCAACTTTCTTGTCAGCCTCTGCACCTCCTTAGCATTCTGAGGCGACCCGAACTCCATGATCACCTTAACCTTATCGGGATTTGGATCCACACCCGCGGAGGTGAGAAGATGGCCCATGAACTTGCTCCTGCTGCCCCCGAACACACACTTCAAGGGGTTCAGGCTCATCTTGTATTTACACAGGGTACCGAAGGTCTCCTCTAGATCCTGAAGATGGGAGTCCACCCCTCGGCTATTGATCATCAGGTCATCCACATACACCTCGATATTTCTCCCCTTCTGCTCTTGGAAGACCCAATCCATCATCTTTTTATATGTTTCCCTTGCATTCTTCAGCCCAAACGGCATCATCCTGTAGCATTAGCACCAATCCCCAGTGATGAAGGAGACATCTTTTATGTCAAGAGGTGCATCATGATCTGATGATAACCTGAGAAAGCATCTAAAAAACTCACTATAGGAAAACCGATGACTGAGTCAACCAGCGAGTCGATTCAAGGCAAGTGGTAACAATCTTTGGGACATTATTTATTAAGTAAAGAGAAATTAACACACATTCTCCACCGGCCATCTCCTTTTTTAACCATTACCATATTAGATTTTGGATACAAATCTAGCCTGTAGGATCTTGGCCACCTCCTCCCTGATGGGCTCAGCCAGCTTGTCCGCGATGGACCTCTTCTTCTGCTGGATGGGGCGAGCTTCTGGGTCCAGGTTGAGGAGATGGCAGGCAATGTCCGCATATATCCCTGACATCTCCATTGCACTCCAAGAGAAGATGTCCATGTTACTTTGGATACATGCCAGCATCCTCTCCTGGTCCATCGGAGTCAGCACCCACCCCCCCCCCCCACTCCCCCCCCCCCCCACACCCCCCCCCCCACCCCACCCCCCCACCCCCCCACCGCTTTTGTGCACCTTCTCCACCTTGCCTCCAAGGGTGAGAACGTCCATCTCTGCTACCTCCTTTGTAGTCCTGAAGCAGGACTGCTCTACCCATTCTCCCGCGTCTCCCTCTCCTGAGATAAGGACCTCCTCCTCAGCCTCCTCCACGGCCATTATTTCGGTCGGCTCTTTCTGGACTCCCCCCGCCACCGCTACCTGGGTGCAGCTCTCCTCTACCTCCATCTCCACTACACCAACTTCCTGCTCTGCCTCCTCCATCCTCTGCTCCATCTCCTCAGCTCCCTTCTGCCAAGAGATTGATTTCACGGCATTGATGTAGCACTCCCTCTCCACCTTGGGGTTACCCCAGACCCAGACCTAGATCCCCTTGGCGTTGAACTTTAGACATTGGTGGAAAGAAGTGGGGATGCAGCGGAAGGCGTTGATGAGGGGTTGTCCGAAGATGGCGTTGTAACTACTGGGGGCATCCACGATGATGAACCTGCAGTTTCGGGACTGCCCCCCCCCCCCCCCCCCACCCCCACCCCCACCCCCCAGAGTGACATGGAGCCCCACACACCCTTCAACCTCCTTCCATTATCCCGATAATCCGAACAGAGGCCTGTCTGAGGCCAGCACCCTCTTAGCCACCACCCTCATCGCGTCAAAAGCCTTCTTGAAGATGACGTTGACTGCGCTCCCGTTATTAATGAGGATCTTGGAGACAGTAAACCCTTCGACCGCTGTCTGGATGACCAGCACATCGTAGAATGGATCCTCATGATCTGGTATGTCCTTCCTTGAGAAGGTCATCCTCTCTGTCGGGGGTGGGGTCTGGCATGTGGAGCCAATGCTCCTTCTGTATATGGTGTGGAGGCTTGCCTTCCGGGAAGACTCGACCCCCACCCCCCATGTATCACTCTAATCCCTCCTCGGGCTCCCACATCAGCCTGGTCCTCACACTTGTCCTCCTCTGCCCGAGGCAGTAATTCCTCGATCTGCACCTCCTGACGGTCCTGTTGTTGTTGCTACCTGTCTCCTCTCACCTCGAGGAGCTCCGAGCACATGGTCGCAGTGTGCCCCTCCTCCTGGTGGAAGTCACAATAGGGTAACTCCACCATGAATTCCCTTCTCCTCATCTACTGGCCCCTCCTCCATTGTATGGCTATTGTCATAGTCTGGTGTTGATCGGGGAGGGGAGGTCTCTAGCCCTACCTCCATCCTGGAGGGTTAAACTGAACCCAGCTACCCTGGTGGTAGTCTCCTCTGTGGAAACCTCTCTGCTAGCCTTGGTATTGCCACTTCGGCTACCTCCAGTCGAGTCGGTTGTTCTGCTCCTGATGCCCCCACCTGGGCTGTGCTGCTGTTGCTCCCTTTATTGAACTTCGGCTCTCCTCACCTCAATAGCTCAGCCACCTCCTGGCCCGTTCTCCTCTTCAGTGGCCCACCTAGCAAACTTCTTTGCAAACTCAGGGTTTGACGCCTCCCCGTCAACTTCTCTTGCCTCCCTCTCCATCGGCTCCTCATAAGAGAGGGGTGGCACCCTCTTCAGCTCCATCTTGAAGAAGCCCTGTTATAGACCAAAGGTGAAGACCATCATCATGGTATGCCCTGGCATCTCCTGGACCTGGGTGACCTCCTCCTGGAACCGGTCTACGTAGCTCCCCAAGGTCTCATTCACACCCTGTTGGAACACCCTATTACTGATTTGGGCAAGGATCACTATGTCCTTAGGAAAATTGTTTTGACCTCCTTGTATAGTTTTTAAGGTCAATTAGATTGAGTCTAAGGGTTAGAATTTAGGCATGAAAGCTGCCCCCAAGAACCTCAGATCAGATATTCAAATTTAGGAGACTAAGTCATTTTCGTCGAGCTCAGATCGACGTTTCTGTCTCTAGCTGTTTTCCTAGTCTCTGAGCTCAGGTCGACGATACTTGAGCTCAGATCGACGTTTCTGTCTCTAGCTGTTTTCCCAGTCTCTGAGCTCAGGTCGACGATAGTTGAGCTCAGATCGATGATTTCTGTTTCCAGTCTAGTTCCAGTCTCTGACCTTAGGTCGACGATAGTTGAGCTCAGGTCGACGATTTTCTGGAGAGATCGACGATTCTAAAGATTCAAATTCAGACAGTTATGGAATTCTATCTTATTTATTCCCAGCATTTATTTCAAGGATCTTGTAGCCGTTTCAATTAATCTGGAGCAAATTTCAAGGGAGATTTAAAGGAATGTTTTCTAGAACTTTCCTCTAGAGACAAAATTCATTTAAGGAAGTCATTAATGAGTGGCTAATGGCTATCTTGGAGACAGAGAATCAATTCATTCTTTTCAGATCTAAGGAATAAAAGAGGATTTTATTCTGCTACTCCTAACAGTTACACTTAGAAAGAGAACAGTCACAGACAGACACACAGACAGAATTCATTCAGAACACACACCACTGAAGGAGATCAACATACAGAAAAGAAGATTTTCTAGATTTCTTTTGACTCAAGTGTTCAAAGGCTTCATCCATCAAGACTCCAGACACTACACATTTCAGCAACTGCTGGAATCATCCTTTGCTGGAGATCTCATCTACTGAAGGCCTATCACCCTAGTGCAAAGCTTCTTTTCCTGAACAACTTCCAGATCTCAGGGGGAGCTTTGACAACATCATCCACTAGTCTTCTCTCTGATTGTTGACAGAGAAGAACATCTCACCTCTTTCTTTTTTTGCTGTAAAAGGGTTTCTCAAAACTCCCTTCAAAAGTTTTGTGTTGGTTTCTGAGACCTTGTCAAAACTCAGTGGTGGCAAGACACCTGATCAAAAAATCTAGTTTGGTTTTTGAGCACCTTATCAAAATCTCATTGGTGCCCAGGACACCTGATCAACTCAACCTGCAGTGGATTCCTACTTATGGTAGTAGAAGAGTGGATGTACCCAGATTGATTGGGGAACCATTATAGCTCCTTATGTCTTCTGATTGCTATATTTTGTTTGCTGTGTGTTGTGTTTTTATTTCTTGTTTTCATAATTTTTATTTACTGCAAGCACCTTACACATATATTTAAATTAAGTCTTCCACTGCAAAATAATTTTTAAATTGAAAATTATTTTAATATACTCTATTCACCCCCCCCCCCCCTCTAGAGTTAAGGTAGATCTTATCCCCACTTTCAATTGGTATCAGAGCCAGGTTGGTTAAACTCCATAACTTACCAAGTTCCTTTGGTTGTTATTCAAACTAAATCTTCATCAGATTAGTTGTTCCTACAGGCTAACACCTGAACCAAAAGATCTCTGATAAGATAAATCTTTTATAGAGGGTTATTATTTTTATTATTTGTATTATATTTATCTTTATATAAAACCATGGCACAGAACAAAGACTATGCTATCATCAGACCTCTAGTGTGCAACATATCTAAGTTTGCACTTTGGAAGGCAAGGATAAGATTGTACATGAATTCTATTGATAAAGATATCTTTAATTCTGTTTTGATAGTGTGTCCAAGACCCCCAGCAAATACAAGTTCAAGTGTTGTTCCACCTCCTTCAGGAACAGATGCATAAATCAAAAAATGGAAAGTTGCAGATGCCAAAGCAATGAACATTTTGGCACAAACCATGTCTGATGAAATATTTCAAAAAGTAGCTGAATGCAACTCAGCAAAAGAGATATGGGACAAACTATCTGAAATAGTGTCAGGATTCGCAGATGAAAGGAAAGATAGAAGATCCCATCTCATAACTCAGTATGAGAACTTCAAGAAAGGAGAAACTGAGTCAGTTGCTGATATGTATAACAGACTCAGTCTTATAGTCAATGAACTGAAAACCTTGGACAAGGAGATCTCATTGACTGAACTCAATGACAAAATCCTAATGTGCTTCCCCAGCACTTGGGACTCAAGGATCTGGCCAATCAAGGATGCTAGAAGCCTAAATGAGATCACCACTGAGGCTCTTTTGGGCAAGCTCAAGTCTTATGAGCTGCTCATCAAGAACAGAGAAGAAGAGCAGAAGGCTGCTTCACCAGCAATCAGAAAAGAGAAATCAATAGCATTCAAAGCTATTGAAGATCAGCCTGAAGATAAGGTCACACGCAATGAAGAGCTGCTAAGCTTACTGGCCAAAAGGTTTTATAAAATGGCCAGGAAGGACTTCAGGAAAAAGTCAGTCAGAGGGCATGAAAAGCCAAGGTACGATAAGTCCAATAACAAAGAAATTATTTGTTTTGGATGCAGGAAAGCAGGCCACATTGTGTCTGACTGTCCAGAAAATCAGAATAAGGACAAGAAGGACAGGAAAGAAAGGAGAAGAGACAAAGACTTCAGGAAAAACAGCAATGACAAACCCTCCTCCTGCAAGAACAAACATACCAGGAAGGGGTTTATAGCTGAAACCTGGAGTGAAACAGAAGAAGAATCAGAAGCTTCATCCAGCTCAAGTGATGATGAAGATGATGCTGAAGAAAAGGAGTTCTGCATGATGGCTATCAATGCCTCTCAACACAATACTGATGCAAAACAAGAGTCAGAGTCTGAATCAGAAACTCAGTCTGAAGAGGATCAGGTAATAGACTCATTTGATTTTAATTCAGAGGACTTCAAATGTGAATTTAAGGCACTTTGTTTAGATCTATTAAAATCTGAGAAAGAAATTATTTCTCTCATAAATCAACTGTCTGAATAAAGCACCTTAAAATCAGATAACCTCAAACTCTCTGAGGAGTTGAAATGATGTAGGGAGCAGATAGCCTCACTGAAAAGTGAACTATCAGAGGTCAAGAAGTTTGAAGAAACCCTCAAAGGGAGAAGTATCAAACTAATGGACATCACAAGCACAGTGAACTCAAGATTCAATAGTACACTGGGCTTGGGTGCTTCATCCAGCCAACCTATAGTATTAACAACCCCAATCAAGTTTATCTCAGATAAAGGTAAGGGAGTTGTAGAGGTGGCTAGGAAGAATTCTGATTTACCTAAGAAAATAAAAGTTCAACAGAAAACGTCGAACGGAGCTCGACGATCGCCGAATGGAGCTCAACGATCTCAGGATGAATCGTCGAACTCAGGTCGATGATCTCTGAACCCTAAACTCTGGCATAGTCGATCTTTGAACGGAGCTCAATGATCTGACCCAAGATCGTCGAACTCAGCTTAGATATCGTTGAACAGAGCTCAGAGTTTTGAAAAATCTTTCAAAGGTAAATCAAACTTCAATCCTAGAGGTCCTACATCTCAGAGGTTTAACCCTTATACTGAATGGATAATACCTCCTAGGAGATATCATCCTGAAGGTTATAAGAGTCAACCAGGGGTGTCTTTTATTTTACAATTTAAAGGTTATCAACCTAGGCCCAAGGTAAACTGGGTCAAAAACAAATAAATTATTTTATGTGCAGGTGAAGACCTATCCAACATCAAACCAGCAATGGTATCTGGATAGTGGGTGCTCAAAGCACATGACAGGAAACAAGGAGAATTTCACATCCTTCAAAGCCAAACTTGGACCCAAAGTAATATTTGGTGATTCAAACTTTGGACTAAGAAAAGGATATGGTGCAGTCCAGATTGGCTCAGTCACATTCAAGAAAGTAGCTTATGTGGAAGGACTGAAGCACAACTTAATCAGCATCAGTCAACTGTATGATGAAAGCTACCAAGTGACTTTCAACAAATCCTCATGCAAAATCAAATCAGAGGACAACACAACTGTGTTGACAGGTAAAATTAAAGGTAACATTTATCTTGTAGATTTTCTTTCAACTAAGCTAGATATATGCTTGTTCAATTCCATTTATAGACCTAATGAACTATGGCATAAAAGATTAGGACATATAAACCTTAGAACCATTGCTAGGCTATCCAAGGACAACCTTATTAGAGGACTACCTACTGGATCCTATAAGAAGGAAAGACTTTGCAGGGCTTGTTAATTAGGCAAGCAAACCAAAAATAGCTTCAAGTCATTTAATAAGAGTGATTCACCTAGGATTTTGTATCTGTTACACATGGATTTCTTTGGACCCATTACAGTACAAAGCTTAGGAGGGAAATCTCATACTTTAGTAGTTGTAGATGACTTCTCTAGATTCACATGGGTGTTCTTTCTGAGGAAGAAGTCTGATAACTTTAAGTGTTTGACAGAGTTTATCAAATGCATACAGAGTGAGTTCAATACTCACATTGCCCTGATCAGAAGTGATCATGGGACAGAGTTTGATTCTCTTCTTATGCAAGAGTTCTGTCAAAGTGAAGGGATCAGGCACACTTTCTCAGCTCCTAGAACTGCTCAACAAAATGGGGTAGCTGAAAGGAAAAATAGAACCCTTATTGAATCTGCTACTACATTGTTGTTAGATGCTCACCCTCCTCTATCCTTTTGGGCAGAGGCAGTGAACACCTCCAACTATGTGTTGAATAGAAGTTTGATACATAAGCTGAAGGGTAAGGCTCCCTATGAATTACTCAAAGGGAAGAAACCTAAAGTAGATTATTTTAAAAATTGTGGATGCATTTGTTACATTCACAATAATGACAAGAAATACATAGCAAAATTTCAAGCTAAAGCTGATGAAGGAGTGTTTCTGGGATACTCCATGATCAGTAAAGCTTATAGGGTATATAACAAATCTACTCATAAAATTGAAGAATCTGTTCATGTATCCTTTGATGAATCTAACATGTCCTTTGAGGAGAAGAATGCTTCTACCATAAAATCTTTGCAGGTACACTCTCTTGCTGAAAATTTGGACAGGTTACATATTATACAAAAGGATGAAAGCAGTGAAGATGAAGAAGATATTCAACATCTTGGAGAGAATCTTCTTGAAGAGCCAATTGTTGTTCCACAAGATGAAACAACAACACAGGTTGGTGAACAATCAACACCCCCCTGTTGTTTTAGTAAAATCAAGAGACCATCCAATCTCCCAAGTGATTGGAGACATCTCAGCTGGTGTGCAAACCAGAAATCAGGTCAACCAAAACCTGATGCACACCTGCTTTCTTTCTCAAATTGAGCCTCAATCCATTCAAGATGCAGAACAAGATCCACACTGGATCATTGCAATGCAAGAGGAATTACATCAATTTGAAAGGAACAAAGTTTAGGAACTAGTGCCAAGGCCAAAGGATCACTCCATTGTTGGAACAAAATGGGTGTTCAGAAATAAATTAGATGATCAAGGAGTCATTGTAAGGAACAAGGCAAGGCTAGTTGCTCAAGGATACTCTCAAGAAGAAGGGATAGACTATGAGTAGACCTTTGCACCAGTTACAAGGTTAGAGACCATAAGAATCTTCTTAGCTTATGCAGCACACAAAGGATTCAAAGTATATCAAATGGATGTAAAGAATGCTTTTCTCAATGCAGACATCAAGGAAGAAGTCTATGATAGACAACCCCCAGGTTTTATTTCTCCAACTCATCATGATCATGTTTTCAAATTGCATAAAGCATTATATGGTCTAAAACAAGCTCCTAGAGCACGGTATGAGACCATACCATGCTTTCTTCTGAAAAATGATTTTATAAGGGGTAGAGTAGACCAAACTCTTTTTATTAGAACCCATAAGTCCAATACCTTACTAGTATAAATCTATGTAGCTGACATTATCTTTGGTTCTACTGATTCAAATCTGTGCAAAAGGTTTTTCAACCTAATGCATTCTAAATTTGAAATGAGTAGCATGGGTGAGCTTTCCTTCTTTCTAAGATTGCAAGTCAAACAGCATACTGAAGGCATATTCATCTCTCAAACCAAGTATGCAAAAGAACTGGTTAAGAAATTTGGTATGTCTGAAGCATCATGTATGAAAACACCTATGCCTACTAATGCTGTATTAGATGCTGATGAACATGGGAAACCTGTTGATCTTACAACATATAGAGCAATAATTGGCTCTCTATTGTACCTTACAGCTAGTAGACCTGACATAATGTTTGTTGCATGCATATGTACTAGATTCCAAGTGAGCCCTAGAGAGTCACACTTAACCTTAGTAAAAAAGATTCTTAGGTATGTGAAAAGTTGTCCAAATCTAGGTCTCTGGTATCCAAAAGACTCAGCATTTGACTTAACTGGATTTTCAGATGCTGATTGTGCTGGATGAAGAATATATAGGAAAAGCACCAGTGGAACTTGCTAGTTTCTTGGTGACAGACTTGTCTCCTGGTTTTGCAAGAAACAAACATATGTGTCCACATCAACTGTTGAAGCTGAATATATGGCAGCAGGTAGTTGTTGCTCACAGATCTTGTGGATTCAAAATCAGCTCCTAGACTATGGCTACAACTTAGAGAAGTCAAAAATATTTTGTGATAATACTAGTGTTATTTCTATAGCACAAAATCCAGTCCTCCATAGTAGGACAAAACATATAGAAATTAGGCATCACTTTTTAAGGGACAATGTTGAGAAAAATAAAATTGAACTTCAATATATCCCAACTGACTTGCAAAGGGGAGATATTTTCACCAAATCATTGGATGAAAAGAAACATACATTCTTCCTGAATCAGTTAGGAATGTTAGATGGAGGAAGTTTAAAATAAGATCCAAGATTTTAAAACTCTAAAATTGACCAAGACTAGGCAAACAATTTGATTTTTCTAGTGTCTATAGGTTGTTTCTGGTCTCTGAACTGCGCTCGACATTTTTTTTAAGATAGTCGAACGGAGATCGGCGTTCTTAGAAGTCATCGAAAGGAGTTAAGCGCTTTCGAGATAGTGCTAAGCTATCTTCCTCCGGTCAGCGAACATCGAATGGAGCTCGTCGCTCTCCAATATCATCGAACGGAGATCGACGATGTTGAATACCTTTCAGATTCCTTTAGAAGCCCAGATCGTCGAACGGAGTTCAACGATCTTTCCTTTTCTGCGTCGAACCCTAATATAAAATTTATTTTTTCGACCGTCGTTCTCCCTTTGCGCTTTCATACTCTCTGTAGAGTTTCCATTTCCCTCCAAACTTTTCTACACTTGGTCTTTTGTTTGTTCATTTTTGCAGGTAAAAATGGTCGTTTCTGTTGCAGTTTTGGCAGCAATGAAATTTGACACCGGATTCGATATCGATATGGACTCGTTTGAGAACAGTGATCAGATTTTCAAGGATATTCTGGATTTATTAAAAGATCAACAGCTAGTACACATCATGACCACAAGGATAAAACTGGCTGTGGATGAAATCAAAGAATGGGTGTATACTGCTCACAATCAAGATCAAAATACAGTGATTGGAACTATATCAGGAAATCAGGTATCTCTTACTCCTGCTATATTAACAGAAGTTTTTCAATTAAGTACTGGTCAAGATTCTCTTGAGTTGTCAGGAGAAGAGTTTGCAAGTATGCTTGATAGGATGAGTCACTCAGCAGCAAACCCTAACAAGCTGCTTAAGAAAAATCTGTTAATGGAATACAGGTTTCTAGTAGATGTTGTTGAAAAGGTCCTGTTAGCAAAACATTCTGCCCATGATACCATATCCAGGTATCAATTCTGTTTAATGGGTGCTTTGGTGGATAAGAAACAGTTGAATTGGGGAGAAGTTTTCTTTGACCTAATTAAGAAGAAAGTGAATAAGAACTTTGTCAATTTTGGAAGGATTCTAGGTCTATTTCTTCATAGCAGATGCCCTGAGCTGCTTGTTTCAAGTGGGATGCATATCAGTGCCTCTAAGAGGTTAACCTGTGCCCTTTTGGCAAATGGGACAGGCAAATTGCAAAGCCAAGCAGAGCCTCTGCAATCATCTCATCTTCAGGCACCAGGACTGATCCAGTCACTTCCCCTCAGGCAACTGCCCCATCAGAAGAACTGTCTGCCTCCTCATCTCCACCTTCTCCACCTATTGTTCCCTCAACAATTATCACATCCACCATAACCATCTCAATTTCATCCCCCATATCCATTCCATCTCCAAACTCAATTCCTTCACCAACATCAATATCCACTAAAGATGTTTTCCATCCATTACATCATTATCCACATATAACCATTGACTCATCAACTCACCTTCCATCCTTCACTCTCTTAAATGATTCCTATATGGATGATTCTCACTCCTCACCCCTTGAGCAACCATCTTCTTCTACATTATATCAACAACTACTACAAGAAATCATTGCTCAACCATCCTTCACCCCATCTATCTCCATTCCATTAACTTCCATCTCCACCATTCATATATCTCAACCATCAAT
Organism: Platanthera guangdongensis; assembly: GCA_039583875.1. Taxonomy (NCBI): domain Eukaryota; kingdom Viridiplantae; phylum Streptophyta; class Magnoliopsida; order Asparagales; family Orchidaceae; genus Platanthera; species Platanthera guangdongensis. The sequence goes on from CM077147.1 coordinate 37,196,477, forward strand.
TCTACCATCCACATTAACACTTTCTCCAACCACATCTACAGCTCCTCCTACATCCATCTCTGCCACACTCATCTCTACCTCTACTCAAGCACCACTTGAGCAAGTAGATCTCTCAGCCATAGCAGATAAGCTCTTTGAGATGTTAGCTCCAAGGCTATCACTCCTGCTGGAGACCTCCCTGGCTCCACTTCTGAAATCAGTTCAGGAGTTATCTTACAGGCTTTCTTCCCTATATCCTCCTTAGGCAATCCCTTATGTTGGGTGCCTTGATCCAGTATCTACTGAATCTAGGCAGGGGGAGATGCTATATGAAGTAGAGAGATTGCCTGCTTCAGAGATTCCAGTTCCAGCTCCAGTTCCAGTTATAACAGTTGACCTCAGGTCACTGCTATCAGAGTTTGATACTGTTTACCTCAGCTGTCTTCCAGATCAGAAAAGTGAAGATCTTACTAAGGTCATTGTGCCTATTTCTAGCTGTAAGCCCAGCATAATATATTCTTATATAAACTCTTTCAAGGCTGTGGACAGTGCTCCTTCAGTTTCTGTTGTTCCTGCTGCTGCTGCTGATGTTGTTTTAGTTTCTGATGATGTGCTTATGACAGAGGCTAATGACTCTGAGCCTGCTGTTTCTATTGTTATTATTTCTGAATCTATTGTTCCAGTTACATCTGTTAGTGTTTTTTTTGTTACTGCTGCTGATGCTGTTGTTTCTTCTGTTCAATCCCAACAACAAAGAGATTACATCAAAAGGATTGATGAACTATATGACAATCCTCAGAGCTCGGATAGTGATCAATTTAGAACTGATTCTGATGATTCCTCTGCAACCATAGCAAGGAAGAGGAAAGCTAGAAGCAAGGCCCTAAAGAAAGTTCCCCAGGAGAAAATTAAAGATGTAAATGATATTCCATACTATATTTTGCATGATTGTCCAATTTCAGAACCATGGATGCAGTTTTCCAGGAATCAACTAAAGGCAGTGAAGAAAAAGAGGAAATATGATAAAGGATCATCTCACTTCAATCCTCCTCCTCCTCCTCCTTCACCAGATGTAGGTACTGGTGGAAGTTCTGCTTATCAGTCATCTGTTGCTAAAAGTCAAAGCACCTCTCAGTTTCAAGGAAGATCTCAATCAAGAGGATGTCAATTAAGAGGCTACCAGTCCAGAAGAGGACAGTATAGGGGAAATCAAAGAGAATTTAGAGTTTATTCCAAAGGTTATTTTAGGCAGTATCCTTATCATAGGGAAGGACAAGGTCCCACTGACTCTACATCTGGTCCTTTCCCTTATAAGTTAAAAGATCTAGCTTCTTCCAGAGCTATTCCTGATGATTCATCAAACAGATATGAACCTCCTGTTCCATTTGGAGACCTAGAGAATAATCCTACTTCTTGGACAGCAAGAATGAAAGAGTTGGCTGCACTAGATCAAATTAAAAAGGCAAGAGAACAAGGAAGAGATACATCAAATTTCACCACTCTATCAGAACATAGAAAGAAAGAACTTGAAAGATATTCTTCCAGCAAATTCTTTGACTCAGAAATCTATATGAAGCTACACCCAGAAGCTGTAGTCCCCAGGACAAAACATCAAACTTCTCTAGGTGCAGATGATGACAGAAGATCCAAGAAAGAAGCTCTTAACCCTAACATAAAATAGTTCTCAAAAAGATCAAGGAAAAGGAATGATCATGTAAGCTGACAGTGTTATCTATTTTGACTCTCTGATGTGATTTTATTTGTGTTTCTACAATGTTGTTTTCGATTTTATATCTGCATTGTATGCTTTTATTTCCTATGTCATGTAAAAAGTAATCCTAACCCAAATAGGGGGAGATTGTTGGAACACCCTATTACTGATTTGGGCAAGGATCACTATGTCCTTAGGAAAATTGTTTTGACCTCCTTGTCTAGTTTTTAAGGTCAATTAGATTGAGTCTAAGGGTTAGAATTTAGGCCTGAAAGCTGCCCCCAAGACCCTCGGATCAGATATTCAAATTCAGGAGACTAAGTCATTTTTGTCGAGCTCAAATCGGCATTTCTGTCTCTAGCTGTTTTCCCAGTCTCTGAGCTCAGGTTGACGATAGTTGAGCTCAGATCGACAATTCTGTCTCTAGCTGTTTTCCCAGTCTCTGAGCTCAGGTCGACGATAGTTGAGCTCAAATCAATGATTTCTGTTTCCAGTCTAGTTCCAGTCTTTGAGCTCAGGTCGACGATAGTTGAGCTCAGGTCGACGATTTTCTGGAGAGATCGACGATTCTCAAGATTCAAATTCAGACAGTTATGGAATTCTATCTTATTTATTCCCAGCATTTATTTCAAGGATCTTATGGCTGTTTCAATTAATCTGGAGCAAGTTTCAAGGGAGATTTAAAGGAATGTTTTCTAGAACTTTTCGCTAGAGATAAAATTCATTTAAGGAAGTCATTAATGAGTGGCTAACGGCTATCTTGGAGACAGAGAATCAATTCATTCTTTTCAGATCTAAGGAATAAAAGAGGATTTTATTCTGCTACTCCTAACAGTTACACTTAGAAAGAGAACAGTCACAGACAGACACACAGACAGAATTCATTCAGAACACACACCACTGAAGGAGATCAACATATAGAAAAGAAGATTTTCTAGATCTCTTTTGACTCAAGTGTTCCAAGGCTTCATCCATCAAGACTCCAGACACTACATATTTCAGCAACTGCTGGAATCATCCTTTGCTGGAGATCTCATCTACTGAAGGCTTATCACCCTAGTGCAAAGCTTCTTTTCCTGAACAACTTCCAGATCTCAGGGGGAGCTTTGACAACATCATCCACTAGTCTTCTCTTTGATTGTTGACAGAGAAGAACATCTCACCTCTTTCTTTTTCTGCTGTAAAAGGGTTTCTCAAAACTCCCTTCAAAAGTTTTGTGCTGGTCTCTGAGACCTTGTCAAAACTCAGTGGTGGCAAGACACCTGATCAAAAAATCTAGTTTGGTTTTTGAGAACCTTATCAAAACCTTATTGGTTCCCAGGACACCTGATCCACTCATGCTGCAGTGGATTCCTACCTAGGGTGGTAGAAGAGTGGATGTACCCAGATTGATTGGGGAACCACTATAGCTCCTTGTGTCTTCTGGTTGCTATATTTTGTTTGTTGTGTATTGTATTTTTATTTCTTGCTTTCATAATTTTTATTTACTGCAAGCACCTTACACATATATTTAAATTAAGTCTTCCACTGTAAAATAATTTTTAACTTGAAAATTATTTTAATATACTCTATTCACCACCCCCCCCCCCCCTCTAGAGTTAAGGTAGATCTTATCCCCACTTTCACCCCCTTTTTTATGTGGAACAGGGACTCCGACTCCATCTTCCTCTTCATGGAAGTGGTGAACCTTAACATGAATCCCCTAGCGCAGGTCCTCGAAGCAGTAGATAGAGTTAGTTGGTAGCTACTGGAACCACTCTCTCGTCTTCTCCTTGAGGGTGATGGCGATAAATCTACACTTGAAGACATCCGAAATCTGCCTTATTGAAACCATATCCTCGAACCACTAGATGTGCTGAACTGGGTCATCCTTCCTGGTATAGTATGACATCTTTGGCTCCCTGAACCCCTCTGGAACTGTGGCAGAAGAAACCAACTCGCTGAATGGGCTGCCTCCCCATACTAGGTGAGTCGGAGGATCTCACACCCACATATTGCCGAACCAGCCTCCGCTCGCCGAGTCCGGGAAAAGCACTCGCCCCAAGAGCTCGCACCCTCTCCCCTCCTCTACAACCTCCTTCCCAGCTAGCCGAGCTGGGGAATCCTCACCTAGAGCCTGAGTGGCGGCGATTGTATTAGTTGGTGTCGAGCACTTGGCTCGTGCGCCAAGTGAGAACCTGACGAGGCCGAGCACTTCCTGCCTGAAGCCTTCGAACATCCCCACTATGGTGAGAGGGGGAGGGGATGGCGAGTCGGCCCTATCCGAACCTTTCCCTTCTCCTCCAGTCATCTAGCATGCTGAAGATTTTCTGTATTGACCACGCTCCATGCTCACCGCACCAAAAATATTGAAACTGAAAACTCAGTCTCTGTGGAGTTCAACCTTGGGGAAGGGGTGATCGCACACTTACTTCTCTCCTGTGAGCTAAACAACTAAGGTAAAAGAACTAGTGACAGACCCAAGGGCTCGGCGTGGAGGTCCCACCACATATCCGGAAGATCTTAGAGTGTTTCCCCTCCCTAGCCAAATGCCGAGCTAAGGATACCTCAGAAAGAGCAGGAAGACTGGGGCACAAGTAAGCATGCCCTCTGAGGTACCCCCTAGGGTCTATTTATAGATTTTTGAAAATGTCCTGCAAATAGTCAACCTCCGCTGTTCTGAATAGGTATGTGCAGCCCAACTGGGTCTGCCAACAGCATAACTCTGATGTTCCACCAGGCTACAGGTAGGCCAATGGGGATAAAATGGTAAAAACACATCACAATAAACTGGGTGAGTGGCCCTCTAGAGCCTCCACTCGTCGGGGTGACGAGTCACTCGATAGAGTTAGTGTTTGCCGCCTTTATTCCCCCCTGAGCGAGTGCGGGCCCGGCCTGCCCTACTCTCCCGCTGCCTGCTGAACCTCCTAGCGCCAGTACGAGTAGGCCTGCTCCACTCGCCCGCTGCTTGTCGAGCCCTTGGGGAGAGTGCGAGCCAACCTACTCCACTCGCCCCTCAAATGGTCCACCCCAACTATACGAGTCGGACTACCGATCTTGGCTGATCTGGTTCCTGTCGCCCACTACTCGCCGGATATGGGGTTGTACATTAAGCATATAGCATTTGCTCCCAAAAATTCTGAGATATGCAAAGTTTGCTTTTCTGCCCTTCAATATCTCATAAGGAGTCTTTTTATGGATCTTGGTGATAGAATCCCTGTTGAGGACATGACAATCAGTGTTTACTGCCTCAGCCCAGAAATATACTGGGAGAGTTGTGTCATTCAATAAAGTCCTACAAGCTTTTATGAGAGTCATATTCTTCCTCTCGGCAATCCCATTTTGTTGTGGTGTTCTTGGAGAGAAAAACGCTTGATGAATCCCAAGTTCTTCACAAAACTTTATCATGCATTCAGATTGAAACTCAGTTCCATGATCACTTCTGATTCTGACCACAAAATTGTTCAATTCATTCTGTATTTGTTGGGAAAATGTCTTGAAGACATTATAGGTTTTAGACTTTTTCCTTAAAAAGAAAATCTAAGTAAATCTGGAAAAGTCATCAACAACCACAAAGGTGTAGACTTTCCTACCAAGACTATGAACTGGTAGAGGACCAAACAAGTCCATATGCAGGAGGTATAAATACCTCACAGAGTCTTTAGTCTCAATGCTTTTAAAAAAAGCTTTGGTCTTCTTGTCCTTTTAGCATGCAGAGCAAATGCCTTCCTTAGTGCATACCATTTTAGGACCATTTTTAACGAACTCTTAACTGAAGAGCTTGCATATGGTCTTATAGTTCAAATGAGCTAGCCTCTTGTGGCATTTGACATAGCGTGAGGCTTTCTCATTTGCAACTAGGTATATGAGAGAGTCTGAATTTACACAAAGAAAATTTAAACAGTACACATTCCCACTCCTACTGCCTGTCAAGATGACCTCTTGGTCACGTGACTTCTTTATATGACACTCATCCTTATGGAATGAAATGTCATAGCTGTTGGATCTTACGATGCCCTTAGAGGGGGTGAATAATGGTTGACAATATTTTTTTTCTTAATCTTAATTTACTAGGTGAAATAATTAAAGAACTCAAAACTAATTTTTCATAGACAAACTAAACACTTAAAAACAAATAAGAACAGAAATGATAATCTATTATTTAATAAGTGATAAAATAGAATACAATATATCTCAATGAAGCTATAGATTAAGGCTATGAAAAATATGCTCTACTTTTTATTTCGTTGGTCCTTCTACAAGAACCGTTAGGCTAACGTGTATATCTCCCTAGATCTTGCTACTAGCCTCCCCCTACATCTAACCACGATCTAGACAATACACACAAGGAAACGATTTCTCCCTAAGACGCACAAGGACTTGGACGCCACTCACAAGGCGGCGATTTTCTCCTAAGCCACACAAGAACCTAGATGCCACGCACAAGGCGGCAATTTCCTCTTAAACCACACATGGACCTAGACGCCACACACAAGGCGTCAATTTTCTCCTAACGATTACAATGAAAATAATGATAAAATATAATCTTTAGAATTAATAACTCCCTCTAAATGTAGCGCTAAAGATGACGACGAATCCTTGCCAAGATTGCTTCAGATGTCGTGTATGTGTCGTCGCTTCGTTGCTCTTGAACTATCTGGGGAAGATGGAGTCTTTTTGGATGTTGGAGCTCTCTAGACCAGTTACACAGGAAGGAACACTCCAAATTCTATAATCCTTAATCTCCACAAAAAAATGAATCACTTTTATATTTAGCGATATCACGTGGCGACACTAGCTGTCGCCAATCAGCGATATCCTATCTGGTTGCCACATGTCCCACGATTCTGAGGTTTCTGCGAGATGATTCAATCATGGAGCTATTACCGAGCGATAGCGGTTATCTCCTGGCAATATCTCCTTTTCACTTTTGTTGTCTGAACCATTTCCAGAGTGTAGATGACTTCGATCTCATTCTGGAATGGGGTGGCACGTTTTATAACTCCTCCTAGATTGAAAGTTATGGTTGTTTGAAGTTTTTCATGCAAAGGCATCATTTTGTTATTTTCTAAAGTGTACACACCCTTGGATTATGCCCATGACTGATGACTTGTCTCCTCATTAAACCTATACAACCAGCACACTATAAACACACAAAAGAGTAGATCAAATACACCACAGTATTTGTTATTCTCAAACCAAGAGATGCAGAATGCATGCTCCAACAATCTCCCCCTTTTGATAATAATAAATACCTATATGAGAAATTCGTGAGTTTAAGACAATTTATGTTTATAGGTAAGTGTGGTAAAATATATGCATGAATAATAAGTTTATAACATGGTAGCTTTAAAGCAAAGCATACTCTTCTTATATGAAGGCTCACCCTACATAAGTGTTCCATATATATTTTGCTCCCCCTAAATATCAGTTTCACTAGATTTCTCAGTTTATTCTCCCCCTTTTGTTATTAACAAAAGTGGGTAGGGATGAATATATACCTTTTAAGATTGATAGGGATAACTTACTGGAAGATTAATCATGATCGAGCAATAAGATAATATATGTACTTCTTATATGATTACTCCACCTATATAGATATTTCCTATGAAATTTTCAATGTACTCCCTCTAAAATTTAAGTTCATGCAAGTTATTCTACCCCTTTTGATTGTATCAAAGGAGGGTAGAGGTGAGTGTATGCAAAAAAATTTAGTTTGTTCTACGTAGAGAAGGAAAATATGACACTATAAAAAGCTTGTTATATACCACTTGTTAGAAATAAGCATGGTGGAGCATAAAGTAGTAAGCAACATAAATGAAATGATAGAGTAAGCATTTTTAGTTTAAGATACCATTTGTTGAAAAAATAATCATGAATAAGTGCAAGTAATAATCATATCAGAAAGTATAATAAGCATTCTTAAAAACAAACATCTTTTTAGAAAGTAAGAGCATACAAAGGATAATGAGTTTTGAAACTGAAAAAGTTGATGTTTGAGTTAAAGTCTCAAAAGATGCTATTCTGTTGAGATATAATTGTAAGTATGATTTGAAAATATCAAGAAAAGATACAAAGCTACAATGTAATAAAATTTGCATTTCAAGTAAATAAAAACATTGAAGTGGTCATGCTTTGCTATCTACTGCATTTACTTAAGTTTGTAGAGAATTGTGTAAATATGCATTAGGATCCAATTCTCATGAGTAGAAGTTTTATATATGATAATAATGTGTGCAAAAGTGATTTAATAAAGTATACAAATGTATTAATCAAAATGAATGACATATATAATGAAATGATATAATATTAAAATACACAAATAAAATTATTTCCACGATATTTCAATGCACATACATAAAAGGTACAACTACCAAGGTGCTTCACACATACAATGCTCATGAAGACGTATCAGGGAGCAAAGTAGTGCTTGGGGGATCACATTTATTCTTTTTAACTTTATTTTTATTTTTGTGATCCAGTGTACTAAGAGAAGTTGTGAATACTTTTGTTTGTTACAAGACACTTTACAATCATTTCCAAGTTGTCCAACCTCATAATGCTCATTAAGACTTATCAGGGGGGTGTGTAGTGCTTGGTGGAGTTTTCCTTGTCATTTATTCTATGATTTTTATGCTTGTGACCAAGGACTCCGAATTCACTTGTTTTGCGAACAATATCATTTAAATTTTTTAAACCACTTTTCTCTAATGGATAAGTGCATGAAAAATAAAGAATTAAAATAAACAATTCAATGTATTGTAGGTAATCTATTTATGCATTTTAATTATTATGTTATTACACTACATAACCACGCAATTATATGATTAAAAACACTTGTAGGTTATCAAAATAAGTGAGTGAATGGATAATTATCAAACATAAAATATTACTTATACTTAGAGGCTTACTAAACAATCCTACACGTGCTTTTTTACAATCGATTTCATTGCACATAACAAGATAATAATCAAGACATGACATAAACAACAATGTTGTATGAAACTTGAAAATTAAATTAAACATTATATTAATCTTTAATAGATATAATTAGTCATCCTTGATAATGACAATGAATAACAATCATTTTTTATATATATATAGTTTCTGATTTTTTTTATAACAATACAAGACAATAAACACACATACATAAACAATAAGTAAATAAAACATATTTTGTTTTTTTAATGATTTTATAATTCTTTAATTGGTTTTTTTAATATCTTTAAAAATTACTAGTATAAAATAATTAAAGAACTCAAAACTAATTTTTCATAGACAAACTAAATACTTAGAAACAAATAAAAACAAAAATTATAATCTTTTATTTCATAAGTGATAAAACAGAATACAATATATCTCTATGAAGCTAGAGATTAAGGCTATGAAAAATATAGTCTACTTTTGATTTCGTCGGTCCTTCTATAAGAACCGACAGGGTAAAGCGTATCTCTCCCTAGATCTTGATACTAGCCTCCCCTAGATCTAACCATGATCTAGACGTTGCACACAAGTCAATGATTTCTCCCTAAGCCGCATAAGAACTTGGACGCCACTCACAAGGCAGCGATTTTCTCCTAATCCACACAAGGACCTAGACGCCACGCACAAGGCAATGATTTCCTCCTAAGTCACACACGGACCTAGACGCCACACACAAGGCGGTGATTTTCTCCTAATGATTACAATGAAAATAATGATAAAATATAATCTTTAGAATTAAGAACTCCCTCTAAATGTAGCGATGAAGATTACGATGAATCCTTGCCAAGATTGCTTCAGATGTCCTGTACGTATCATTGCTTCATTGCTCTTGAACCGTCTTGGGAGGATGGAGTCTTTTTGGATGTTGGAGCTCTCTAGACCAGTTGAACGTGAAGGAACACTCCAAATTCTATAATCCTTAATCTCCACGAAAAATGAATCACTTTTATATTTTAGGGATATCGCCCAACGACACCGAGAGTCGCCAATTAGCGATATACTATCTGGCTGTCATGTATCCCATGATTCTGAGGTTTCTGCGGGATGATTTAATCGTGGAGCTATCACCGAGCTATAGTGGCTATCGCCTGGCGATATCTCCTTTTCACTTTTGCCATCCGAACCATTTCCAGAGTGTAGATGATTTTGATCTCATTCTGAAATGGGGTAGCACATTATGTTACTCCTCCCGGATTGAAAGTTGTGACTGTGTGAAGTTTAGCACACAAAACTCGTCATTTTGTTTTTTTCTAAAGTGTACACACCCTTGGATTATGCACATGACAGAGGACTTGTCTCCTCATTCAACCTATACAACCTGCACACTATAAACACAAAAGAGTAGATATAATATATCCTGGTATTTGTTATTCTCAAACCAAAAGATATGAAATGCATGCTCAAACAATAGTCAAGATCACAAAGTTTGCTTATGCTTATAAGGTTGTGTTGCAACTCTTCCACATAAGCTACTTTTGTGAAAGTGACTAAGCCATTTAATATCTTACCATAACGTCTAGTAATCCCTTTATCTGATCCACCAAAGATCATCTTTGGTACATCCTTCACTGGAAAGAACTCCCTCAAATTGCTCTTTATTCCAATCATGTGCCTGGAACAACCACTATCCAAGTACCATATAAGGGTATGGAAACTTGGACTAACCTGCAAAACATATTTATTTTACTACCTTAGGACCACAATATTTATTGGGTCCTAGCTGCTTGTTAGTCTCAAAATGAACATGTCTACCAGCAATTTTTCTAACTGGTAGACTTACTTTAGCTTTGGGCGCACTAGAATTATACCAACAATCAATGGCAAAATGTCCTATCTTGCCACAACACCAGCACTCGTGAAGGTTATACCTTCTTTTCTAAGCTGGTTTAGTGACTGTGTTAACAGTAGAAACCTTTCTAGAAGGAACAACATTAGTCTTCTTCAAATTCCTTTCAGCAATTATTTGGCTGAAGAAAAGTGTTTTAGCAGCTTTATTTAGCTTTTTCTGAGTGTCATCAGTAGCAGTTTTCTTTGTAGAAATCATGCTCCTGATTGCATCAGAAACACCAAAATCATGCTTGCTATAAGACTAACCTTTAGTCTGACTCTTTGCTGATTGAGTCTGATGTTTGGTCACTGCCCCATTCTTAATAGTTGGAGCTAGAACACCAAAGATAAATGGTCATGGATGGGGCATTTATATTTCTTCATGAGCAGCCTCGAAGGCACTAATTCCCATTCCTCTTCTCCTTATATTGGAAGATACATTAGTATCCTTTCAGGAAGAATTCTCATTCTTCCAGTGACCATACAAGGAGTCCTGGTTATACCTGTTAGTAGGGAGTATTACCCTTTTAAAAAGGAATGGATTACTTAGCTGGAGCTTTTCCCTTTCCTTTGAAAGGGGCAGCTCTGGTGTTTCCCTTGAATCCAACTCCTCTCTTGTTTCTCTACGAGGTGAAGGAGTCAATAATGGGTAACACTGAATTGAGCTTAGAAAAACTTGCCACAATTCTCTTATCCCTTTGGAGCTTTTCTTCTAGATCCCTAATAAGATCATTCTTATACTTTATGGTGTCTATCTGTATCATAATAATATTCTTCAACTGACTGACTTTCCTAATTTTATATTCTTGCATGATTGCTGTCTCAGAGTGCTGGGAAGCAGCAAGTTGTGGAGATGCAATCTCTTGAGCCTGCTTTTTAGTCAGTTGCTTACTTCTTTTGAATGCTTCCAGAAGTTCACCATACTTATCAATCACTTGATTGATGTCTTCCTCAGACTCAGAATAGCTTTTATTCCTGGATGATGATGCTTCTGAACTCAAACCAGTCGTATAACTTAACTTAGATGAAGAGTTGAATAGAGAGTGTACCTTAGATGGTCCAGGCTAATCCTGCCAAGATTCCTCATCTAATCTAGCCATCATCTCAATGTAGGCTTCATCATCATCATCTGAATCTGATGAGGATGAGTCAGTCCAGCTTTTCTCCTTCTTAGCAATGAAGGTTTTCTCCTTCTTACCCTTCTTATGGTGATGATTTTTCTTATCAGTCTCCTTCTTCACAGGACATTCAGCCACAACATGTCCTGGCTTGCTACAGCAAAAATAGATAATCTTATTTGTAACATGTTTACTAGGATTTGAGTCATACCTGCCTTCCTTTGAAGGTTTCTTCTTAGTTCTGTAGTATTCCTCTTTATTTTGTAAGGAAGAAGAAGGTCTTCTCCTCCACCCCTTCTTTTTCATAGGCTTCATGAACTACCTTGAGAAAGCAGCAAATTCCTCATCAGACATATTGTATTCTGATGTATTTTGATCTGAACCTTCAGAGTCAGCTGGCCTTCATGGGAGAGAAGGATTTTTCTCTTTGCTCCTCTTAGAACTATCTACCTTGAAGGCCACAGTTGATTCTTTGGCCCGAGCTTTGCTAGTCTTCTCTTCCTCCTTCCTTGCAGTCAGTTGTATTTTATATGATAGCAACTTACCAAATAAAGTGGATGGTGGAGTATTTGCCAACTTTGACACTTCTCTAATGGCACATATCATAGTGTCTCAGTCTCTAGTAAGAGACCTAAGAAACTTATCATTTAGCTCATAGTTACTAAAGACCCTGCCATAGGTCCTTACCTCATTTGCAGTTCTAAAAAAGCTTTCATAGCAGCTAGCTATTGTCTCCTCTTTGATCTGTCTGAAAGCCTCATATTCTTGATTGAGCATAGACTTCCTATCATCTCTAACTTCCTTAGTACCCTCCATATATATCATCAGAGTGTCCCACATTTCCTGTAAGGTATTGCAGTGCACTAGGTTTGAAAAGTAGAGTCATCTATGACACTAACTATAATGTTCTGTGTCATTTTATCCATTGCAGCCAAGATGATTTCATCTTTAGTCATTTCTGCATAACTCTTAGGAGTCTTGATATTTGCATCAAAAACTGACACCTTCAGGGAAATGAATGGTCCTTCTTGTACTGTAACATAAGTCCTAGGGTCTGATGCTTTTATAAACAATCTGACCCTTTCTTTTCAGATTCCAAAGTTTTCTTTCTTGCATAAAGGAAGCTTCATAGAACCTAGTTCCTTATGGTTCTCTCCTGAACTCATACTTATCTTTTATCGGCTACCCTTTGAGATCTACTCAGACTATTAAGCCTTTCTTGAGCAACCTCCCTCTGATACCACTTGAAAGTTTTTGAATTCAAGGGTAGTCAATCACCTAGCGGGGGGGTTAATGGGTTATTAAGGTCTTTTTATATTCTTTTGACCTTTAACTGATTTAGGCCCTATTATTTTAGCTTTCAAGATATTCACACACAGTACACCATAGTTTTATAGTGGTTCCCCAGTATATGGGTGCATCCACTGTCCCTCCCGCCTTTCTAACAGAATGTTAGACATGGCACTTCTCCAATAACTTGGCTCCTCAGATATTACAACACGATCCCACGGGATCACTCAGTCGCCACCAAGACTTACCACATAGGCATACGGCCCAACCACTCAGTAATCACCTGATCACCTACTACAGACACAAATGCCCAACAACACAGCTGAGAGAAATAGCCCTATCACATACAGATCCAAGACTGGATCCTACCACTCAGCCTTTATAATTTAGGCTTACAACACAGATCTTGAACAGATCCTACAGAATTTAAATAGAAAAGTTATTTTGACTCAAGTGAAATTAATCACTGAGTCAATTGCCTCCTGAGCTGAAAGAATCTCAACCTTATCTTCTTTACAGCAACAAGAATAACAATCTTCAAGAATCTGCCGCTTAGGTTCGAAGTAACTCAGAACCTTGATTTTGATTTTGCTGATGAAGAAGAGAGAAGAAAGATCTTCTATCAGCTAACCTGTTTTGTAGAACACAGACTACTCTACCTCTTCTTCACAAGATCTACAGATTGATCTTCAAATTCGGGTTTGCTTGGATCTTGAAGCAACTTCAGCTAGGGCTGGCCTTGGCCAATTCTTCTTCCTCAGAGAAATCTTCTGATCTTGCTGTAGCAGATGTTGATTGCCACAGCTAACTCAGAAATCCTTCAGAATCGTTGATACAATCTTCTTGTTTCTGGAACAATGGCAGGGAAAGAAGACAAAGTCCCACTCCTCTGTTTCGTAATGAATTGATCCCTCTCAAAAACTTATCTCGATCCAAATCACATCTTCTATTTATAATCCTGACATCTAGCGAGTTGATTGACACGTGTCGCTTCTTTAACGGCTGATTATAACCTTAGTTTTATAGAATGTGACTAATGGTGACGTTAGTGATGAGTTGTAGCTCTTTCATGATCATTTTAGAATTTTGTTGACTTTGCTGACCTCATCAATTATGGACTTATAAAATGTAACGCCCCCGATTTTTCGATGATTTTATTCGATTGAGCAGCGTCATATTCATGACGTCGTGGCGTTACTTTTAGCGTCGAGTTGACGACGCAATGCCGTTAAGGCATTTTCGCGTCTGTGCGCTCGAGTCGGCCGAATTCTTGTTGTAATGGGAAATTTTGCAGTTGGAATTTAAGTTGAGTAATTTTGGACTTGCTCGTCAAGTTTCATCGCAATCTGAGTATTTTTGGAGTCTCGGCGCGCGATTGAAGTTTTGGATTGTTTATGTTCGTCGTATACTTTGAAGATTAATATCTCGGGAATGGCTCGTCGAATTTTGGTTTTGACTTCGTCGTTGTGTTTGTAGCATCAGTGTTCGTATACGGTGCGAGTTTCGTTCAATTCGGCGCGCGTTTGGGGCCTCCGTCTGAATTTGTGTTTTCTTATTCAAAATATATAAATATGATTATTTTAATATTATAGTGTCATTCAAAAATGTCTTTTACTATTCATTCATATAGTTTGATCAAAAAAGGTATATTTGTAAAAGAATTGTTTTTCTTGCAATTATACTCGAGTGAATTCTATATGACTCGTGTAGGTCTTTCTACTACTCCAGTAGGTCATTCTGCAACTCGAGTAGGTCAATTCTACTACTCGAGTAGGTCATTCTGCAACTCGAGTAAGTCAATTCTGCTACTCGAGTAGGTCATTCTGCAACTCGAGTAGGTCAATTCTGCTACTCGAGTAGGTCATTCTGCAACTCGAGTAGGTCATTCTGCAACTCGAGTAGGTCAATTCTGCTACTCGAGTAGGTCATTCTGCAACTCGAGTAGGTCAATTCTGCTACTCGAGTAGGTCATTCTGCAACTCGAGTAGGTCAATTCTGCTACTCGAGTAGGTCATTCTGCAACTCGAGTAGGTCAATTCTGCTACTCAAGTAGGTCATACTGCTACTCGAGTAGGTCATTCTGCAACTCGAGTAGGTCAATTCTGCTACTCGAGTAGGTCATTCTGCAACTCGAGTAGGTCAATTCTGCAACTCGAGTAGGTCAATTGTGTTTATGTTCGGATGCATTAAGGGTCAAAACCGCATCGTATGGAAAAATGGTAAACATGAATTTTGTTCGTCTCGACGAGATCTACAACTTTAATGCTAGGTACTTTTCGATCAGGAGCCATCTTAGGCCTTTATGTTTTATTTTCCCAAAACTGCTCATAGATAGCACGTTCGACTGATCCACTCGAGTTCCATGCCCTCTATCTCGAGTAGACCTGATCTACTCGAGTTATATGCCTTTTATCTCGAGTCCCTATGACTATCTCGAGTTCCCCAAGCCTCCAACTCGAGTCTCCATCTCGAGTAAGCCTCTCCAACTCGAGTAAACCAATTTCTACACGAGTAGTCTGTGCAGTCTGAGTTCGGGCAGTGTTTTGAGGGTCAAAACGGTGTCGTACGAAAAAATAGTAAACATGAAATTTTTTTCGTCTCGACTAGATATACATCTTTCATGTTGAGCCCCTTTTGATTTGGAGTAATACTAGACCTCTATTTTGGGTTCCCGCGAAACCGCTCGAAATAACCAGTTTTTTTGACAAAACTTTTATAAACATTATATATATATTCTTAAACTTAGGTTTAGAACCGAACTTCATCTTCTACGATATTTTTTCTCTCGAACTAGAGCAGCGAGCGAGAGAGAGAGTTTCCTTATCGTGAATCTTCCGGTGGCCGCCGACGGTGCTTCGGTGCTCGAAATCTTCATCCGAACATAGATCCGGAAAGCTCTCGCTGAGAGCTACGCCATCGTAGTAATATCTTCCCCATTTCTTTAGATTTCTCGTTAGGGTTTTTCGGCCCTAACCTCCTTTTCAGCCGTTTTTGTTCAGATTTCAACTCCTCCCGCATCTTTTTGCCCCGATCTACGACGTGGAGTGATTCGGCGGACTTTTCCGGTTAAACCAAGGCAAGTGGTGGTTTCCCCTCGTTTCTCCTTGTCCGATTTGATGGTAACGAATGAGTTTTATTCCTTGATCTTTTTTCCAAGTTATAGCTATGTCTAATTTTTTGATCACTTGAAAATTTCTAAATCTTGTTTCGCTAACTGAATCTGGTAACTTCATATTGGTTTGATAGAATGTTTTTAGTGTTGGCGTTAATTGGCTTATTTATCGTTATCGAACGTATTAGAGTTTATCTAAGAATGTAAATCGCTCGTAAGGGTTGATCAACCGCGTCTCGAATCTAGTAATGTCAAGTAGAATCTATCGAGCCAAATCCCGAGATATTTGTGTTAAGGTTTCTTTGGGTTTCTTGAATGCGGGAGTTAGTGGACGATTCCACCTCCGCAGTGTTTGTTACCTTCATTAGTGCCCTGCGGAAGTCTACCTGGTTTTTGGATGTCTGCGGTGTATGGTGGAGAGTATAAAACTCCCTCGCAGTTAGACGGATTATATATCCATTTTATTTTTGGGTGGTGTGTCCAAGAGTGAACACCTCGCCCGTATTTGTGGGCGGTGTGTCCAAGAGTGACCACTTTGCCGTGTTTTTGGGTAGAGTCGACCACAGGTGCCTAATAAAGGTGTTGTATTTTCCTTTCTGGTGAAATATTCATGTAGTCACCTTGTAGCCTTGTGCGTCTGGTGTACTCTTGTGGAACGTGACAAATCACGTAGGAGTTCTTTTCCTGTTGATGCCCTATTTCTTTTGTACTTTACTTTAGTGCTTTTGGTCTTGGGTTGGTACCCCTGTTGACCTTCGTTTATTTTGGCTTATTAATTTTTCCTGCCACCATTTATACCTTCTTGTTGAGGTGTTCTGTTTTTGGAATGCCTCAGATTCAGAGCAGTAGCAGTTAGCAGTGCTGGTTTTGGAGTTTTCTGGGTGGCAGTGTTGGTCGTGGTTGTTGTCTCGTCTTAGCGAGGTAGTTTGTTGTTTGTTTAGTTTTACTAGTTCAGACATACCTTTGTTCGTGGGTTCGTGTCAGTTTGTTGGCGTCCACTGAATTGTTAGTTGTTTGATACTTGCTAGCTGCTCGTTTCTTTAAATGTGGATGTGGATTACTTGTTCTCTGGGAGGATTTATGCTAGGAATGCATGTTAGGTATTTTCAACTATAAAACCCACTACTATTACGTCATGCATTGCATAATTTGAAACTCTAACTTGTTATTTTTAGCGACCGTAAAAAATATATTTCCTACTATAATAAATTTAGAGTCTTGCATAGCATGAGTTGTCCTTTTGGTACGTTTTGCTCATGTAGGATGTTTGAGTTAATCTAATCAAGTATTTTTCCGCAGCGTATAATATATTTTGATTCGTGTACTAGATGAGCCACTAAGCCGAGGGATACGGCTAACTTCTGCACTTAATTGATTTTCCTTAAAATAACTAAAAAAAGAAACTTTCTTCATGATTAGTTTGGTGTCTGCCTGAGCGTCCGCAGTTATCCCCTGCTGACGTGGCATCATGACGCGCATTTTCCCTTACTCTGATAAGCTTTATTTGCGGTGAAAATGCGGGTTGTGATAGTTGGTATCAGAGGGAGGTTGCTTGACAATTTGTCGGGCAACCTTTCCTTGTAGGTATTAGGTGTTTAGCATCATATCATACACACACCGATATGTCATCAGCACATCTTGGCTGAAGCACGAACACTACACTCATAGCATAACATGAAGTATACGGGGCATATTATGTAGTATGGGATGCATAATATGTGTCTGTATATGGATCCACCATAGGGGCAACATGTGAGGGTTATATTGTATGAGATGCATAACCTCACCACATAAATGCGACTAGCACGTTTCTTTTTTGTTGCATGAGAATGTCATGTAGTATGGGATGCATAACATTTTCATGTGTACGTCGCTCATAATATGCATTAGGGCCTTTTTAGGATGCATAGCACAATCATGCATAGCATAACATTGCATAAGCACAACGTGTCAAGCTAAAGATTTGTGGGATGACATATGTACACACATGGTTTTAAATCAGAAAACAAATATAAATACATGCATTCATGTCATAGGCATAAGAGTCAATAGAATGAGAGGATATCATCCTAATTAGGACATAGCGTCATTATAAAATCCCAGAGCAAGTTGCAGCATAAGCAAGTGCCTTTTAAGTATGGTCTGAACTAGTCATGTGGCTTTGTTGTAAGCTGGGATTTTGATGAGTTGTTCGTTTGCCATTTATAAATGCCGCCAAAGCATCCTGTGATGAGCTCGACTCCCCAGTCGGAGGGTGAGTCATCTGGTGCACAAAGTGATGCAATTATCGAGAGTCTGCATCAGAGCAATGAGGATCTGTCAAGACAATTGGTTGCGATGCAATCGCAAATTGAGTCTTTGTTGTTTGCCGCTCCCGCGCAGCAACCTTCAGCGCAAGAGCCCGCCTCGGGCCAAGCCGTGCCCGATACCCCTGCTCCTCTGGTGCCCCCGATGGCGATACCACCAGAAATGAATTTCATATCGCACTTCCAGCGGTTGGGACCTCCCACCTTCGACGGGAGTGCTGACTTTATGATTATAGATGATTGGATCATCTCCATCGAGGAGATGTTTTCGTATTCCGGAATTATAGAAGCCCAGAAGGTGATGATTGCAGCTTATCAGTTGAAAGGTCTGGCAAAGAGTTGGTGGATTCGGGAAAGAGAGAGCCTCAAGGAAGGCTGTACTTGGGAATCTTTTAAGAATATGCTGCTGAAGAAGTTTCTACCCTCGGTCGAGCAAGACCGCCTGATGAATAACTTCCTACATCTGAAGCAAAGACAGCACACTGTGAGCGAGTACGAGATTGAGTTTAGCAAGTTGAGCAGATTTGCCCCCGATTTGGTAGCTTCGGAGGACGGTAGAGTGAAGCGTTTCCTTGGAGGACTAAGAAGCGATGTCCAGCAGTTGGCATGCGCTTACCGGGCTAAAAGTTATGCTGAAGCAGTGGAAGCCGCTTTGAAAGTGGAGGCGATTGAGAACGCCAAGAACCGCGGTATTGCAGCAAGGAAAGAGAAAAGGAAGGGTGTTGAGGATGGTAGCTCCAGGGCATCTGGCCCTTCTTCAAAGAAGAAAAGTAAGGAAGTGTGTAGCTTTTGTGGTCGTCCTGGCCACCCCTATGAAAGGTGCTTCAAGAGGACTGCCACCCTGAAGCAGCAGCAGGTGCATGTCATCCAAGGTGCACCTAAGGGAGAGCTTGTGTGCTCGTTCTGTGCAAGGAAGGGTCATGACGTGACTCGCTGCTGGATGAAAGAAAGGGTTTGCTTCCAGTGTGGGCAGAAGGGACACAAGAAGTCTTCGTGCCCCCAGGCTCAGTCCCCACTGCAGCCTGCCCCACTTCGAGCTCTGCCGCTGCCACCAAACCTGGATAAAGGAAAGGGAAAGCTGAACGTGATGACCAGTGAGGAAGCCCAAACCTCTACGCAAGTGATATCAGGTTAGCCTCAGTTTAATTTATCCTTGTTATTTATCATTGTTGCCTTAGTTGTCGTTCGTTTAGTTATGTATGTTACGGTTTTAGGAGAGTTTAAGGTGCGGAATAGGTGGGCTTGCGTTCTCTTCGATTCAGGTGCCACCCATTCCTTTGTGGCCCGGAGATTTGTTGATAAACATCGCCTGAGTGTGGACCATTTGGGAGGCTCCTTTAATGTCAAGCTCCCTACCGGTGATTCTGTGATATATAACCAAGGAGTTCTGAGATGACCTATTTATCTTGGCAATTTTCTAGCCTTTGCGGATCTGATGATTTTGGAACTGTCAGATTTTGACGTAATTTTGGGCATGGACTAGCTGTCCAAGTATGATGCGGTCATCCAGTGCAAGGATAAGCGATTGGATTTCAGAATGGACGACGGACAACCTATGAGCGTCTATGGATTTCAGGACAGAGTTTCTCCTATCATTTCTGCGGTACGTGCTTGTCGTGCCATAGAGTCTGGTTGCGAGGCATTTTTGATTTCTATTTTTGTACTGGAGACAGCTTTTGTTACGCCACGTCTTGAGGATGTCTCGGTGGTGCGAGAGTTTACAGATGTTTTTCCTGATAGTCTTCCAGGACTTCCTCC
The DNA here is from genome assembly GCA_039583875.1 of Platanthera guangdongensis. Classification (NCBI taxonomy): domain Eukaryota; kingdom Viridiplantae; phylum Streptophyta; class Magnoliopsida; order Asparagales; family Orchidaceae; genus Platanthera; species Platanthera guangdongensis. Next base: position 37,216,541 of record CM077147.1, read on the forward strand.
TGAAAGGGAGATAGAGTTTGTGATAGACCTCGAACCAGGTACTCATCCTATTTCTAAAGCACCGTACTGTATCGCTCCGCATGAGTTGGACGAGTTGCGTACTCAGCTCGATGAGTTGCTGAAATGTTGTTTTATTAGACCCAGTACTTCTCCATGGGGTGCTCCTGTTTTGTTCGTCAAGAAGAAAGATGGATCGATGAGACTTTGCATCGATTATAGGGAATTGAACAAGGTAACCATTAAGAATAGATATCCCCTGCCAAGGATTGATGATTTATTCGACTAATTGCATGGTAGCTCGGTGTTTTCAAAGATCGATCTTCGCTCAGGCTACCACCAGTTGAGGATTCGTGAGATAGACATTCCCCGAACCGCTTTCCGTTCGCGACATGGACATTATGAGTTTTTGGTAATGTCTTTTGGTTTGACCAATGCACCCTCTGCTTTCATGGATTTGATGAATAGGGTATTTAAAGATTTCTTGGACCGATTCATTATTGTGTTTATAGATGATGTCTTGGTGTATTCCCGCAATGTTGAGGAGCATACTCAGCATTTGCGTTTGGTTTTGTCGACCTAGAGGGAGCATAAGCTATATTCGAAGTTGAGCAAATGTGAGTTCTGGCTATCTCAGGTGTCCTTTCTGGGTCATGTCGTAAGCAAGGACGGTATTTCTGTAGACCCAACCAAGATTTCTGTCGTGATGGAATGGGAGAGACCGTCTACACCTAAGGAGATTAGGAGTTTCTTAGGCCTGGCCGGCTATTATAGAAGATTCGTGGAAGTATTTTCGGTGTTGTCTGCTCCTCTAACTAGACTTACTCAGAAGAATACTGCTTTCATTTGGAGTGATAAGTGTGAAGAGGCTTTCCAAGAGCTGAAGAAGAGATTATGTACTGCTCCGATTTTAACCTTACCTACTGAAGGAGTTGAGTATGTTGTGTATGTTGATGTGTCACACGTCGGACTTGGTTGTGTTTTAATGCAAGATGGTAAGGTGATCGCGTATGGATCGAGACAACTAAAGATCCACGAGAGAAACTATCCTACGCATGATTTGGAGTTTGCTGCCGTAATTTATGCGCTGAAGCTTTGGAGACACTTATTATATGGCGCGTTGTGCAAGATCTATACGGATCATAAGAGTTTGAAGTACATTTTCACTCAGAAAGAACTACATCTGCGCCAGCGTCGGTGGTTAGAATATGTGGCGGATTATGAAGTGGAAATTCTTTATCATCCAGAAAAGGCTAATGTATTAGCCGATGCCTTGAGTAGAAAGACCGCTAAGATTTTTAATCTATCGGTGCAGTCCTTGGTAGAAGAATTTTTGTTGATAGATATTGAGGTTGGGAGTAGTACCGTGCCTGCTAGTCTAGAAGCAGAAGAACCCTCTTGGATTTCCCTTACTCGAGCACATCAGAAGGATGATCCTGATTTGTTGCATCTCTGGAATAGAACTGTGAAGGGAGAGCTACCTGATTTCTCTGTGGATGAGTTGGACACCTTGAAGTATCGGGGTAGATTTTGTGTCCCCGCCTTTGGCGATATTTGAGCTAAGATCTGTACTGAAGCTCATGGTTCCAGTGTAGCCTACCACCCTGGTTCCACTAAGATGTATAAAGATCTAAAGCAAATTATTTGATGGTCAGGGATGAAGAATGACATCGCAAGGTTTGTATCGGAATGTTATACTTGTCAGCGTGTTAAAGATGATCACAGAAGTCCTAGTGGTAAATTGACACCGCTTGATATTCCAAGTTGGAAATAGGAGAGTATTTCAATGGATTTTATCACCGGTCTGCCAAAATCTCCCCGTGGGCACGACTCTGTTTGGATGGTAGTCGACAGATTGACAAAGTGTGCTCACTTTGTTCCATTTAAGATTGGATACTCGATGAAGAAGATAGCTGAGTTATATCTTGAAGAGGTCATCAGGTTACATGGTGTGCCTGTTAGTATCATATCAGATCGGGACTCTAGATTTATGTCTCGCTTTTGGAAGAGTTTACAGAAGGGGTTGGGTACTGATTTAAGGTATTCCACCGCCTATCATCCGCAGACTAATGGTCAGACGGAAAGGGTAAATCAGATCGTAGAGGATATGATCAGGTGTTATATTTTGGATCATGGTGGTTCTTGGCATGAGCATCTCAGACTCATGGAGTTTGCTTACAATAATAGTTATCAAGAGAGTCTGCAGATGGATCCGTTTGAGGCCTTGTATGGGAGGCGTTGTAGGACTCCATTGTTTTGGGCTGAAGTTTGTGAGAGACCGTTGTTAGGTCCAGAAGCCCTTGAAGAGATTCTGCTACTCGAGTAGGTCATTCTGCAACTCGAGTAGGTCAATTCTGCTACTCGAGTTGGTCATTCTGCAACTCGAGTAGATCAATTCTGCTACTCGAGTAGGTCATTCTCCTACTTGAGTAGGTCATTCTGCAACTCGAGTAGGTCAATTATGCTACTCGAGTAGGTCATTCTGCAACTCGAGTAGGTCAATTCTGCAACTCGAGTAGGTCAATTGTGTTTACGTTCGGATGCATTTTTGAGAGTCAAAACGGCATCGTATGGAAAAATGTAAACATGAACCTTGTTCGTCTCGACGAGATCTACAACTTTCATGTTGGGTACTTTTCGATCTGGACCACCTTAGACCTTTATTTTTTATTTTCCCGAAACTACTCATAGATAGCCCATTCGACTGATCCACTCGAGTTCCATGCCTTCTATCTCGAGTAGAACTGATCTACTCGAGTTATATGCCTTTTATCTCGAGTCCCTATGACTATCTCGAGTTCCCCAAGCCTCTAACTCGAGTCTACATCTCGAGTAAGCCTCTCCAACTCGAGTAAACCAATTTCTACACGAGTAGTCTGTGCAGTCTAAGTTCGGGCAGCGTTTTGAGGGTCAAAACGGTGTCGTACGAAAACATGGTCAACATGAAATTTGTTCGTCTCAAATAGATCTACAACTTTCATGTTGAGCCCCTTTTGATTTGGAGTCATCCTAGACCTCTATGTTGGATTCCCGCGAAACTGCTCGAAATAACCCGTTTCTTTTTGACAAAACTTTTTATAAACATTATACATATATATATTCTTAAACTTAGGTTTAGAACCGAACGTCATCTTCTCCGATATTTTTTCTCTCGAACCAGAGCTGCGAGCGAGAGAGAGATTTTCCTTGTCGTGAATCTTCCGGTAGCCGCCGACGGTGCTCCGGTGCTCGAAATCTTCATCCAAACATAGATCCGGAAAGCTCTCGCCGAGAGCTACGCCATCGTGGTAATATCTTCCCCGTTTCTTGAAATTTCTCGTTGGGGTTTTTCGGCCCTAACCTCCTTTTCAGCTATTTTTGTTCAGATTTCAACTCCTCCCGCATCCTTTTGCCCCGATCTACGACGTGGAGTGATTCGGCGGACTTTTCCGGTTAAACCAAGGCAAGTGGTGGTTTCCACTCGTTTCTCCCTGTTCGATTTGATGGTAACGAATGAGTTCTGTTCCTTGATCTTCTTTCCAAGTTATAGCTATGTCTAATTTTTCGATCACTTGAAAATTTCTAAATCCTGTTTCGCTAACTGAATCTGGTAACTTCATATTGGTTTGATAAAATGTTTTTAGTGTTGGCGTTAATTGGCTTATTTATCGTTATCAAACGTATTAGAGTTTATCTAAGATTGTAAATCGTCCGTAAGGGTTGATCAACTGCGTCTCGAATCTAGTAATGTCAAGTAGAATCTGTCGAGCCAAATCCCGAGATATTTATGTTATGGTTTCTTTAGGTTTCTTGAATGCGGGAGTTAGTGGACGATTCGACCTCCGCAGTGTTTGTTACCTTAATTAGTGTCCTGCGGAAGTCTACCTGGTTTTTGGATGTCTGTGGTGTATGGTGGAGAGTATGAGACTCCCTCACAGTTAGATGGATTATATATCCGTTTTGTTTTTGGGTGGTGTGTCCAAGATTGACCACCTCGCCCGTGTTTGTGGGTGGTGTGTCCAAGAGTGACCACTTCACCGTATTTTGGGTAGAGTCGACCACAGGTGCCTAATAAAGGTGTTGTATTTTCCTTTCTGGTGAAATATTCATGTAGTCACCTTGTATCCTTATGCGTCTGGTGTACTCTTGTGGAACGTGACAAATCACGTAGGAGTTCTTTTCCTGTTGATGCCCTGTTTCTTTTGTACTTTACTTCAGTGCTTTTGGTCTTGGGTTGGTACCCCTGTTGACCTCTGTTTATTTTTGGCTTATTAATTTTTTCTGCCACCATTTGTACCTTCTTGCTGAGGTGTTCTGTTTTTGGAATGTCTCAGGTTCAGAGCAGTAGCAATTAGCAGTGCTGGTTTTGGAGTTTTCTGGGCGGCAGTGTTGGCTGTGGTTGTTGCCTCATTTTAGCCAGGTAGTTTGTTATTTGTTTAGTTTTACTAGTTCAGACATACTTTTGTTCGTTGGTTCGTGTCAGTTTGTTGGCGCCCACTGAATTGTTAGTTGTTTGATACTTGCTAGCTGCTCGTTTCTTTAAATGTTGATGTGGATTACTTGTTCTCTGGGAGGATTTATGCTAGGAATGCATGTTAGGTATTTTCAACTATAAAACCTACTACTATTACTTCATGCATTGCATAATTTGAAACTCTAACTTGTTATTTTTAGCGACCGTAAAAACTATCTTTCCTTCTATAATAAATTTAGAGTCTTGCATAGCATGAGTTGTCCTTTTGGGACGTTTTGCTCATGTAGAATGTTTGAGTTAATCTAATCAAGTATTTTTCCGCAGCGTATAATATATTTTAATTCGTGGACTAGATGAGCCACTAAGCCGAGGGATACGACTAACTTCTGCACTTAATTGATTTTCCTTAAAATAACTAAAAAAGAAACTTTCTTCATGATTAGTTTGGTGTCTGCCTGAGCGTCCGCAGTTATCCCCTGCTGACGTGGCATCATGACGTGCATTTTCTCTTACTATGATAAGCTTTATTTGCGGTGAAAATGCGGGTTGTGACAGAAAATTTCAGACAACTAACCAGATGTTGAGTGAACAAGCTTAACTCAATGAATCTGGACTTAGAAAATTCCTACTCTGCTAGGCGTTGAGTGAGTAAGCTCCACTCAACACTTTTTAACTTTGTCAATGTTCTGCATCCTTCTGCAACTCTCGGCATTGAGTGCATTAAGTTTATAAGCTTCACTCAACATTTTTTGCCTTAACTTCATCTCTGCAACTATGGCATTGAGAGCGTTGAGTATATAAACTTCACTCAACAATTCTGGACTTAGAATAATTTTGCTCTACATGAAGGCATTGAGAACGTTGAGTGTATAAGCTTTACTCAATGCTTTTATACTTAGCCAAATCTCCTTCTATCTAAAGGTGTTGAGTGAGCTGGCCTCACTCAATGCTTTCTGCCTTTGCCACTAAAATCTGGTGTTGAGTGCGTTGAGTGAACTGACTTCACTCAATGATTCTGGACTTAGCTGATTTCTCTATTTCCTCTTAGGCTGACTACATTAGCTTGACTCAAAGCTTTTTGATCTTGGCGTTTAGTGAAATGGCTTCTGAAAGTGATAGATCTTAACTTAAGCTGATTAGAGTTAAAAATATCACAGCACAAAAACAAAACTAAAATAAGAAATGCAGAAAGAAATCAAGCAACACAGAAGAGAAACAAGGATTTTATAGTGGTTCCCCAAATCTGGGTAGTCCACTCTTCTACCACCCTGGTAGGAATCCACTCAGGTTTTTGATCAGGTGTCTGACACCAATGGGTTTTGATCAGATCCCCAAAAACCAACTCAAGTCTTTTGGAGGGAGACTTACAACCAGGAATCACTTTTTAAGGGAGATGACAACCCTTTATACAGGAGGGGGGAAAGAGTGATGGTGTCTTCTCTGTCAACAATCAGAGAGAAGACTTGTGGATATTGATGTTAGCAAATAGCTCCCCCTGAGATATTGAATGGTTCAGGAAAGATCTGGAGCTTTGCTTCAGGGTGATAGGTCTTCAAGGTGATGATGTCTCCAGCAAGCTTCTTAGACTGAAATTGAATGGTTGTCTCTTGAAGCCTGGAGCCAATGAAGAACTCTGATGATTATTCTGATTAATGCAGAGTTCTTCCTTCTCTATAGAAAACCTTTTCTTTCGTTCTGTTCACTGTTGTCTATTCTCTATGTATTTGAATTCCTTAATGTTGATGGCGGAAGGAACATTCCCGAGAGTAGAAGATGCTTTGGAAATTGATCCTCACTTAATTCTTCTGTAATTGTCCGTTTGAACGGCTATTTTTACTGGAAACTTTGACTGTAATTAATCCTCAATAAATTCTGTCAACTGTTACTGATTCCACAGAAATCGTCGACCTAAGCATTCGTCAAGTTCATCAATCGTCGACCTAAGTTCGACATTTGTCGAACTCAGTTAGATTCGTCGAGCTGAATATCTAGCCTGCGTTCGTCGACCGGAGCTTGCAATTCGTCGAGCTCAGTTTCTGTATTCGTCGATCGGAGCTTGCAATTCGTCGAGCTCAGTTTCTGTATTCGTCGAGCTGAGAGAACTGTTGAGTGTCGACACAATTGTTGTGATGGTGTCGACACAGCGTTGCTAGAGTCTTGATATCGTCGACTTGAGTTCAGAGAAGCAACTCAGAATTCGTCGATCGGAGATCGCCGTTCGTCGAACTGCGTTCGACGATCGTCTATCTGATTCTCTGACTGTGTCTTAACTGCATTCCTTTCAGCAATTCTGGAATTCTTCTGAATGACCAATCCTGGGAAAAATCCTATGACCCATGACTATACATTTTGGGTCATTTTAAGCAACTCTAATAGTTTTCCTTGCCTAAATCCTAACTGGGGTTCCAACAACTTCACTCAACGCTTCTGGACTTTGTTGATTTTTTGTCTCCTTTTCCTTTGTCTTTGACAGAAACAGCATGGCATTGAGAGATAAAGCTTCACTCAATGCTTCTGGCTATATGGCGTTGAGTGAGTTGACTTCACTCAATGATTCTGAACTTAGTTGAATTTCTTTAACAGATTTGTTGTGGCTTTGACAGACAATGCATGACGTTAAGTGACCAAGCTTCACTCAACGCTTTTGTACTTCGTACATTTTTTGCCAGAAACCCTGGGGCTTTGACTGTGGCGGCTTTACTAGATGAATTATGTCGCATAGCGTCGAGTGAGTTGACATCACTCAATGCTTGTGGACTTAGTCACTTTTTTACCTTGCTAACACTTAAAGCTTTGACTGTCTGTCCTTTCTCAGCATTGTTAGTTGTATGGCATTAAGTGAACTGGCTTCACTCAACGCCTATGGACTTAGCTACTTTTCTGCCTTTATTATCATCTATCCTTGACTTATGGCATTGAGTGAGCTTGTTTCACTCAACGCTTGTGTACATAGTGGAATTTCTCTATCCAGCTTCCTTTCTTAAGGTATCTGGCATTGAGTGAGCTTGCTTCACTCAATGCTTGTGCACTTAGATAGAATTTCAATCTCTCCACATGTCTATCTTGTGACCACCTATCCAATATCACTTGGACCACCTTTCCAATCAATATTACATAGACCAACCTGCATGCATGAACTTAAACATACATCAAACACAATTTTGTATATACCATTGACTTGTTTGACTTCTTACAAATTGGGTACATTGGGATCAATGGACCCAACACTCGGTTACCACCAAACCACACCAGGGCAAAATCAAGGCACAAGGCCATGCCGATCTCCAAAGCTCCATACCAGTCCGCAACCTGGACTCAACGAACTCCGCAGATAAAAATCATATCCTCCTGGTTACATCCAGGAACAAGCCAACTGCAGAACCACTGGCAAACCTGACTAGTTGTCAATCATGTCTGCATAAAACGCACAGTCAGACCGCCAAGACCGCCACGACTATCCTCCCAGACCGCACGGACAGTCCGCTCAGGCTGCCACTTTCACTTCAAAAAATTCAACACTTTCCCTTGAAGTGAGAAGTAGAAACCAGCCCTAGCAGTCCCCGTAACCGTGTAAATGACCCCTTCGATAACGGCTTCGTGAATATGTCTGCGATGTTGTCCTCTCTCCGCATATGTACAACCACAAGAGACCCCTCCAACACCTTCTCCCGAATGAAATGGTGCTCAATCTCAATGTGTTTGGTCCGCCCGTGATAAACTGGATTATTATCCAGTTTAAGGGTACTTTCGTTGTCCCCGTGTTGCAGAGTGGGACCGCACACTTCTTCATGGACGTCATCTACTAGCCTCCTAAGTTAGATGGCTTCCCGAGCTGCCAAGGCGGAAGACTTGTACTACGCTTCGGTAGTAGAGACAGATATAGAATCCTGCTTCTTACTACACCATGAGATACCCGCTGGTCCACATGTGAAGACATATCCAGACGTCGACTTCCAGTCGTCTAAATCGACCTCATAATCAAGATCTGTGCAACTGTGTAGGTTGAAGCTCGCATCTCTCCCATAAAGTAGACCCATAACATAAGTGGACATTACGTACTTCAGAATGCTCTTTGCCGCCACCAAATAAGGCTTCTGAGGTTCCTCCATATACTGACTTACTCAGCCTACATCTTAAGCAATGCTTGGCCTCATAATCGTCAAGTAAATAAGACTCCCAACCAAAGCCTAGAACACTAAAGGATCTGGAAGTATCCTCCCCTCTTCTAGTCGAAGTCTGATGTCAACATCAAGTGGAGTAGAGCTACTCTTATCCTCTTGTATACCAAACTGCTGAACGATTCGTTCTGCATAACCCCTTTGGGAAATGAGTATATCAATCTCTTTCCTCTCAACCTCGAGTCCAAGGAAGTGGTGGAGCTCACCCAAGTCCCTCATCTTGAACCGAATAGCTAGCTCTGCCCTGAGCCTAGCTACCTCCTCCTAGGAGTTTCCCGTGATTATCATGTCGCCCACGTACAACAACACCAAGACATGAAGCTCCCCCCTCTTCTTGATGAATAGGCTTGAATCTGAATCAGAGGCAAAATAACCGCAGAACTTGAGGTATTCTGCGGTCTTCTATTGGAACTCCTTATTACTGATTTGGGCTAGGATTACTAATAGAATTTTATTTTGACCCAACTTGTATAGACTAGGGTCATATTTCAATTTCCATAGTTATTTCAGAAGGAATTCCAGAGAAGCTCAGTTCGACAAACTCTGAACTCAGCTCGATGAACTCTGAGCTCAGCTCGACGAAAGTGATAGCTCAGTTTGTTGAAGATTAGTTCGACGAAGGCCAAGCTCAGTTCAACGAACGCAGAGCTCAGCTCGACGAAAGTATTGCTCAGTTCATCCAAGCTCTATTCGACAAAGGCCAAGCTCAGTTCGACGAAAGCCTTGCTGAGTTCGACGAATTAGACGGTTTCTATATTAATAGATGGTAGAATGATTTCAAAGATTTGGTAACTGAAACTCTGATATTTAATGTTAATTATTTTAACGAATATAGTCGTTTAAGGCAGTATTAAATATGGATTTATCACATAGTTATTAATATAATTAATTACCAAGGCAGTTACAATTCTCAAGGGATTCAGACTTTTCAGAATTTGTTTATTTCAAACATTGAAATCTTCCTGACACTATATATGTATATATATAGAAGATTATGGCTTCACAGGATTTTTGGGGAATACACAGAGATTTTGAAATCTACAGAATTCTGTTTTAGACTCTCCTTAAGAGACATCAAAATACATATCTGTCTCAAACATCAGCTGGAGAGGAACAACATAAAAGAAGGCATACACCTGAAGAAAATTCTCCTCCCTTGATCAAAATTCCTATTCAAATCAGGGGGAGCTTTTTCCAACATCATCCACTAAGTATTCTCAGAGACTCTTGAAAGAGAAGACAACATCTAACTCATTTAGTTTATTCTTAAACTATGTACAGGGTTCTAACTTCCTTCAAAATTTAACCCTTAGTTCATAAGTCACCTGATCAAAAGACTTAGATTTGGTTTTTGGGTACCTGATCAAAATCCCAAAGGGTTGTTAGATCTCCCTTAGAAAATAGATCTTCTGGTGACAGGGCACCTGATCAAAAACATGTAGTTGATTCCTACCATGGTGGTAGAAGAGTGAACGTACCCAGATTTATTGGGGAACTACTATAAATTCTGTGTGTCGTCTGTGACTGTTTTCATTTTATTTGTGTACTGTGTTTTTTATCTATCTATATATATAACACTAATTTTTAAAACTGCTCTAAAAGATAAATTAAAGATTTTAATATACACTATTCAATCCCCCCCCCACCCCTTTATTGTAAAGTTAGATCTATCCATTCACTTTCAAATGGTATCAGAGACAGGTTGGTTGTTTTACAGGCTAACACCTGAACTAACAGATCCTGATAGATTTTGTTTTACCTAGTCGTTTGAATTTATCATGACACAAAATAAGGAGTATGTAAGCATTAGACCTCCTATTTGAAATCTTAATAAGTTTACACTATGGAAAGCAAGGATTATATTATATATGAATTCTATTGATAAGGATATCTACAATTCCATTTTGACAAGTCCACCACTATCATTAGCAGCACCAAGTATCAGTGCTACACCTCCACCAAAATGGACAGAGGCTCAGAAAAAGGCAAAAATTACTGACGCAAAGGCTATGAATATATTAGCCCAAACAATGTCAGATGACATTTTCTAGAACGTTACTGAATGCACCTCAGCAAAATATATATGGGACTCTCTCACTACAATGATAGTTGTATCAGTAGATGAAAGAAAAGACAGAAGATCTCGCCTGATTTCTCAATATGAGAATTTCAAAAATGGAGACACTGAATCTTTTGCTGACATGTGTACAAGACTCAGTCTCATAATCAATGAGATGAAGACCTTAGAGAAAGACATTTCATTAACAGAAGTCAATGACAAAATTCTCATGTGTTTCCCTAGCACATAGGATTCAAGAATTTGGTCAATTAGAGAAGCCAGAAGTGTAACTAAGATTTCAACAAAAACCTTGTTGGGCAAGCTCAAATCCTTTGAGCAGCTCATCAAAACAAGAGAAGCTGAACAAATAACCCCATCTTCAGTAAAGAAGGACAAGAGTATTACATTCCAAGCAACTGAAGAGGAAGAACAACTTCCAGAGAATGAAGAATTCATGAGTATTTTGGCTAAAAGATTTTATAAGATGACCAAGAAAGACTTCAGGAGAAAATTTTCCAGATACAAGGACAAGCCAAGGTATGACAAAATACACACTAAAGAAACTTTTTGTTATGGTTGCAGGAAACCAGTACATATTCTTCCAGAATGTCCTGAAAATCAGAAAAAGGATAAGAAGAAGGAGAAAAAATTTAAGAAACATTCTAGCAAACCCTCTTACAGTAAACAAAAACAGAACGAAAAAGGATTTGTGCTTGAAACATACAGTGATACAGACATTGAATCTTCATCCAGTTCAAGTGAAGATGAAAAATCAAATGCTAAAGAAGTCTGCTTGATGCCAATCAATGCATCAAACGGCAACTCAGATTTTGAATCAGAGTCAGAAGAAGACCAAGTAATTTCAATTTTTGATTTTACCTCAGACCAGTTTAAAATTGATTTTAAATTGCTCTGTAAAGATCTGATAAAATTTGAGAAGGAAATAAAACTTTTCGGAGATAAGTTAACTGAATTTAACAATTTATTTCCAAAAAATATTAAACTTAAAGAAGAATTACAAATTTTTAAGGAATAAAGAGTTTCCCTGGAAAATAATTTATCTGAGACTAAAAACTTTGAAGAAACTCTTAATGGGAGAAGTATCAAACTGATGAATATTACAAGCACAGTCAATGGCAGATTAAATGGCAAACTAAGCTTGGGAGCTTCATCCAATCAACCTCAACTTCTTAAGAAAGATATTTTAACTACCCCTGTTAAATTCATATCTGCTAAAGGAAAAGAAGTATTAGCAATTACAGATAAAGACACTGAAGCTCTGTCATATAATGAACCAGAGAATAAATCAAAATCTATTCAGAAAAGTCATGTTCAACAGAATTCGTCGAACTTAGCTCGACGAAATCACTATGATTCGTCGAACAGAGTTAAACGAATGTTGAACGCGGGGAATTGTTATAATTTAGTGAATGGAGATCGACGAAATCACTACTATTCATCGAACAACGTTTGACGAACGCTGAACACGGGAAATGAGAATAAATATTCACTGAGTGGCGCTCGATGAAATCACTATCATTCATCGAACGGAGCTCGACGAACTCAGAATAATTCATCGAACTCAAATATTTCAACCAGAAAATTTAATTCTTTTCAAAAGAATTATCAAACTCAAAAGTTTATATATCCTTTTACTGAGTGGATCATTCCTTCGAGGAGATATCATCAACTTGGTTATAAAGATCAACCTGAATACTCTTTTATTTCTACTAATTATGTCAAAAAATAGGACCCAAGGTAACCTGTGTCAAGAACACCTAACTTGTTTTCATTACAGGAAGAGAGCTATCCTACCACAGAGGAACAATGGTATTTGGATAGTGGGTGCTCTAAACATATGACAGGAAGAAAAACCAATCTAAAAGACTTCAAAGCAAAGCTTGGAGCAAAAGTCATATTTGGAGACTTCAACTGTGGCCAGACAGAGGGCTGTGACAATGTCCAGGTTGGAGTAGTTACCTTCAGAAAGGTAGCTTATGTGAAAGGTCTTAATCATAACCTAATCAGCATCAGTCAACTATGTGATGACGGTTATCAGGTATTATTTAATAAGTATTTATTCTCTATTATATATAGTGACAACAAAATTATTTTATCTAGGGTTATACAAGTTAACATCTATCTAGTTAATTATAACTCTACTAAAACTGAAATATGTTTATTTAATCAGATAAGTAAAACAAATAAACTTAGGCATAAAAGATTAGTATATGTAAATCTTAGAACTATAGCTAAATTGTCTAAGGACAACCTTGTCAGAGGACTACCTTCTGGATCTTACAAGAAGGAAGGACTTTTTTGGGCTTGTCAATTAAGTAAGCAAACTAAAAATAGTTTTAAATCCCTATCTACGAGCGATTCACCCAGAATTTTGTATTTGCTACATATGGACCTTTTTGGACCTATTGCAATACAAAGTATGGGATGAAAGTCATACACTTTAGTTATTGTTGATGATTTTTCTATATTCACTTGGGTGTTTTTTCTTAGAAACAAGTCAAATACTTTCAAAATTCTTACAGACTTTCTCAGGAACATCAAGATTGAGTACTCTACTCAGATTGCATTGATCAGAAGTGATCATGATACTGAGTTTGAATCAATTCTGATGAGAGAATTTTGTGGGAAATAGGGAATCAGGTAGTGTTTCTCTGCTCCTAGAACTCCTCAAAAAATGGGGTGGCAGAAAGGAAAAATAGAACCCTAATTGAATCTGCTGGAACATTACTTGCAGATGCTCACTTACCCCTATCCTTTTGGGCAGAGGCAGTAAGCACAGCAAATTATGTTCTTAACAGGAGTCTCATACATAAACTCAAGGGTAAGACTCCCTATGAATTGCTTAAAATAAGAACCCTAAAGTAAGTTATTTTAAAAAATTTGGGTGTAAATGTTATGTCCATAATAATGACAAGAAACACTTAAGAAAATTTGAAGCCAAAGATACAGAAGGAATATTTCTTGGATATTCTCTTGTCAGCAAGGCTTATAGGGTTTATAATAAATCTATTTTTAAAATAGAAGAATTCATTCATGTATTATTTGATGAAACTAAAACGTTTTACTAGGAGAGGAATACTTCTACAATAGATTCTTTTCAGGAACCTATTCTGTGTGAGAAGCTAAATGAACTAACCCTAAAGCAAGAGGATACATTGCATTCTTCTCAATAGAATGCTGAAGACAGTGATGAAGATGATTCTAAAGTTTATGTTGAAAAGGATAAAGCTAATGAAATTCCACAAGAGGAATTAACCACACAAATTGTTGAAGAACCAACTCGACCTGTTGATTATGTCACTCTTAGAGATCACCCTAGATCTCAAGTGATTGGAGACATATCAGCTGGTGTGCAAACAAGGCATCAACTCAATCAAGATCAGATGCACACATGTTTTCTATCTCAGATTGAACCTCAATCAATTAAAGATGCAGAACAAGATCCTCATTGGATCATTGCAATGTAAGAGGAACTCAATTAGTTTGAGAGAAGTAGAGTTTGGTACTTAGTTCCAAGACCCAAAAACTATCCAATAATTGGAACTAAATGGGTCTTCAGAAATAAATTGGATGCTCAATGAGTTATAGTGATAAATAAAGCTAGACTGATAGCTCAAGGTTATTCACAGGAGGAAAAATTGATTATGACCAAACATTTGCTCATGTTGCAAGATTAGAAGCTATCAGAATATTTCTTGCTTTTGTTGCATTCAAGAAGTTCAAAGTATACTAGATGGATGTAAAGAGTGCATTCTTGAATTGAGACATCAAAGAGGAAGTATATGTGGAACAACCTCTAGGTTTTATTTCTTCAACTTACTATTCTCATATTTTCAAACTTAATAAAGCTATTTATGGTCTTAAACAAGCTTCAAGAGCTTGGTATGAGACCCTTGTTAATTTTCTACTAGAAAATAAATTTTGCAGAGGTAAGATTGATAAGACTTTATTTTTTAGAAATCATAAAACTGAAATCTTACTAGTTCAAATATATGTTGATGATATAATTTTTTGGTTCTAATGATTCCAAACTATGTGAAAAGTTCTCTGACCTAATGCATTCCAAGTTTGAACTGAGTGGCATGGGTGAATTATTCTATTTTCTTGGTTTGCAAGTAAAGCAAACATCTAATGGCATCTTCATATCTCAATCTAAGTATGCTAAAGAGCTGATTAAAAGATTTGGGATGTCAGATGATGAAAACACCCATGTCTACTAATGTTGTAGTTGATAATGATGATCAAGGAAAATCTGTTGATCAAAAAACATATAGAACTATCATTGGGTCTCTATTATATTTAACAGCAAGCAGACCAGATATTATGTTTGCAACCTATATTTGTGCTAGGTTTCAGGTTAATCCTAAAGAAACACACCTTATTTTAGTAAAAAGGATTTTAAGATATATAAAGGGTTGTCCTAATCTAGGACTCGGGTATCCTTTTGAGTCAGAATTTGAATTAATTGGATTCACAGATGCTGACTATGTTGAATGCAGAGTTGATAGAAAAAGCACATCAGGAACTTGCCAGTTTCTTGGTGATAGGCTTGTTTCATGGTTTTGCAAGAAACAAACCTCTATGTCTACTTCAACTGTTGAGGCTGAATATATTGCAGCAGGAAGTTGTTGTTCATACATTTTGTGGATTCAAAATCAGCTACTAGATTATGGTTAAAACTTAAATAATTCTACTATATACCGTGATAATACCCGTGCAATTTCAATTACATAGAATCCAGTCCTCCATAGTAGGATTAAACATATAGGAATAAGGCATCACTTTATCAGGGACAATGTTGATAAAAATAAAATTAAACTTGTATTTATACCTGCTGATTTACAAAGAGCAGACATTTTCACCAAACCATTAGATGAAAAGAAACATAATTTCTTTTTAAATCAGTTGGGAATGATTGATGGAGAAACAATAAATTGATTTTGGATGGAGATCGATGAATTTCAACGTTTCATCGAACGGAGATAGACAAATCGTGAACGTTTCGTCGAACGAAGCTCGTCGAATTGTGAACCTTTCATCAAACGATGAATTGTGAACTTTTTGTCGAACAGCGATCGATGAATCGTGAACATTTCGTCGAACGGAGATCGACGGGTTGTGAACCTTTCGTCGAACGATGAATTGTGAACCTTTCATCGAACGGATATCGACGAATCGTGAAACCTATCGTAAACTTTTTGTCAAATGAAGCTCGATGAATTGTGTACCCTTCGACGAATTATTTTTCGTTTGTTCAACTTCTGAAAACTTATATTAGGTTTTCATCGAACTCCATCCCGCGCATTCTCCATTTCTCTTCTCTTGCACTTGATCTTTTTGTTTTGCTGGAAAATGGTGGTGTCACAAGCGACTCTCACTGTAATGAAATTCAATGCCGGATTCGACATCGATATGGACTCTTTTCATCATTCAGATCAAACATTCCAAGATATTTTGCAACTTTTTGAGGCATAGCAACTGCATAATTTTATGACCACTAGAATCAAACTCCCTGTCACAGAGATAAAAGAATGGGTTCATACCGCAAGGATTCCTGATCACATAACTATTATTGGATCAATCGCATGACTCAGGTTTCATTATCCCCTCTAATGTTCTCTGAAATTTTTGGCTTAGCTGCTGGAGAAGATGACATAGAATTATCTAGTATAGAATTTGATGTTATGCTTGATAGAATGGGTCACAAACAAGGAAACCCTAACCACTTATTGAAAAAGAATTTTTCTATAGAATATAAATTTCTAGCCGATGTGGTTGGGAAGTTCTTCTGGGCAAACACTCAGCACATGACTATGTCACTAGGCACCAATTCCTGTTGATGTGTGCTCTGGTTGATCAGAAAAATATTAACTGGGGGATAATTTTATTTGATTCTATCAAAAGAAGATTAATAAGAAAGATGTGAGTTATGGAAGGGTCTTGGGTATTTTTCTCCAGACCAAATGCCCAGAGGTCTTGGTCTCACAAATAGTGCATATCAATGCATCTAAGAGGATCACATCTGCTTTGTTTGGAAAGTGGGAAAGGGTGGTTCAAAATCCTTCCAGGGCTGAATCCTCCAGGGCAGCTTCTGAAAGCACAAAAGCTGACTCAGCTGCTCTCCCAACTCCACAAGTAGATCGTCACTTTGTTTCTTACACTCCATCATCTCCACATCATTCCCCTAGACCTTCCACACCACCTTCTCTACACACAAATTTGTCTGGAGAAGTTCCATCTTTAACACTTCATGCAGATTCTCCACATGTAGTTTCTCCAGCTCCTCAGTCACCTCATTCATCTCTACTCCAATTATCTCAACTTCAATTATCTCCACCTCATATCTCTCCACCTCCTTTCTCTTCACCACACTTACTCATCTAGGAGACTATTCTTGTTGACATTACCCCTGTCATCAATCCTTCAACTATACCACAAGCTTTTCAGATTCCATCCTCTACATCTACTCAGAATGCACCTGGGTTTATGTATATAGATTTTTCATCTATTGTTGCTCAGCTTCTTGACTTCATCACTCCCGCACTCAAGAAACTCTTAGATGATTCTTTGGCTCCTATTCTGACTATTATCTTAGAACTCTCCTCTATAATTGACTCTCTCCAATCTTTCCCTTCTTCTGGGGGCCTAGATTCAGTTTTCCCTAGATCTAGGCAGGAGGAGATGCTTAATGAAGAAGCTCTAGTTGCACCAACTAATGAAGAAGCTCCAGTTCTAGATTCAGAAATGACAGTTGTGGATGTGTTCTCAGAACCTATAGAGGTTATGAATGTTGGTGATTTCATTATTAATCCCAAAGTTGATATATATTCTATATTATCAGATTTTGATTTACTACATAGTCATGTTCTCAGCCTACCAGATTTTGGAAAAGAACCTTCTAGAGCTATAGTCTGTTACATTGCTCCTGTTAATACTTCTTCCTTAGAACTGCTTTTAAAAGATATTTCTACCAGTTTTGCTCCAACCCACAGCCTATGATCATTGATGATCCAGTTCCTCAGGCCATTATGATTGTGGATATAATAAATTTTGGGCAGATTCATTCCCCTCCTAAAAGGGATCAATCTCCCATACCTATATTTGATGAACTGCTTAATAAAAATAAAGAAGATGTAGATAAATTATATAAACAAATTGATGAATTATATGATCATCCAGAAGATCAGTCTGAAGATAATACAGATTCTGATGAATCAGATGATTCTTATAATAAGAAAAGGAAAAGCAAAAAAAAAGTCTCAAGCCAAGGTTGCTCCTCAACCTTCTTCTAATGCTGATATTCCCTATTACATTTTGCATGGGATCACTCTTACACCAGACCATCCAAGTTGGATGAGATATTCTAAGAATGAGCTAAAAAGGAGGAAGAAAATGAAAAGGTATCATTCAAATCCAAAATCTTGGAGTTGTCCTCCTCCTCCAGCAACAGGATTTGCAGGAACTTCATCTTCTCAGAGGCCTACTTCTCAATCTTATAGAACAACACAATACAGGCAAGAAAGACCCACAAGGTAAGACAGACCTTCATGGTCTGAGACCTATGGAAGACAGAGCAGCCATCAATATCCTACCCAAGAAAAGCTTGCTTCTCCAGTAATTGAACCTGAATTAGGCCCTGTTTATAGAATGTTTAGGCTCAAAGAACAAGTTGCTCTTGCTCAGATAAGGAAGGCAAGAACTGAAGGTAAGGATACCTCACAGTTTACTACCATGTCTTCTTACAGGCAACAAGAATTGGAAAGATATCAGAAGAAAAGCATGTTTAATGTTGATGAATATATGAGCTTGCATCTAGAGTTAGTGGTTTCTACAGTCTCCTCTCATAAGATTATCGGTGCTCATGATCTGAAACTAAACAAAAGAGATTCTGATGATCCTACAAGACAACTGATCTTCACCAAGTCCTCTTCTGATCCTTTAGTTGGTGCATCACAAAAGGATTCCTAATTTTAATTCTGTTTTTAAACATTATTTTTATAACTTAACTTTTTATATATCTACTGAAATTTATGTTTCTGTCAGATAAATATCTATGATTTTTGTTTTTTCTTTTTGATAGTATCCTCACCCAAATATAGGGAGATTGTTGGAACTCCTTATTACTAATTTGGGCTAGGATTACTATTAGGATTTTATTTTGACCCAACTTTTATATACTAGGGTCATATTTCATTTTCCAGAGTTGTTTCAGAAGGAATTCAGGAGAAGCTCAGTTCGACGAACTCTGAGCTCAGATCGACGAAAGTGATAGCTCGGTTTGTTGAAGATCAGTTCGACGAAGGCCAAGCTCAGTTCGATGAACGCAGAGCTCGGCTCGACGAAAGTATTTCTCAGATCATCCAAGCTCTGTTCGACGAAGGCCAAGCTCAGTTCGACGAAAGCCTTGTTGAGCTCGACGAATTTGATGGTTTCTATATTAACAAATTGGAGAATAATTTCAAAGATTTGGTAACTGAAACTCTAATATTTAATGTTAATTATTCTAACGAATATAGTTGTTTAAGGCAGCATTAAATGTGGATTTATCACAGAGTTATTAATCTAATTAATTACCAAGGCAGTTACAAATTCTCAAGGGATTTAGATGTTTCAGAATTTGTTTATTTCAAATATTGAAATCTTCCTGATAGTATATATGTATATATCTATAGAAGATTGTGGCTTCACAGGATTTTTGGGGAATACACAGAGATTTTGAAATCTACAGAATTCTGCTTCGGACTCTCGTTAAGAGACATCAAAATACATATCTGTCTCAAACATCAGGTGGATAGGAACAACATATAATAAGGCCTACACCCTTATGTAAAGTCTCCTCCCTTGATCACAATTCCTTTTCAAATCAGGGGAGATTTTTGCAACATCATCCACTAAGTTTTCTCAGAGACTCTTGAAAGAGAAGACAACATCTAACTTATTTAGTTTATTATTAAACTGTGTTCATGGTTCTAACTCTCTTCAAAAGTTAACCCTTGGTTCATAAGTCACCTGATCAAAATACTTAGGTTTAGTTTTTGGATACCTGATCAAAAGCCCAAAGGGTTGCTAGATCTCCCTTAGAAAATAGATCTTCTGGTGACAGGGCACCAGATCAAAAACCTGTAGTGGATTCCTACTAGGGTGGTAGAAGAGTAGACGTACCCAGATTTATTGGGGAACTACTATAAATTCTTTGTGTCGTCTGTGATTATTTTCTTTTTATTTGTGTGTTGTGATTTTCATCTATATATATATATATATAACACTAATTTTTAAAACTGCTCTAAAAGATAATTAAAGATTTTAATATACACTATTCACACCCCCCCCCCCCCACACACACACACACACACACACATAGTGTAAACTTAGATTTATTCCTTCACTTTCATCTTCCCATCCATGCTCGTGGAGCCTGCTTCAAGTTGTAAAGGTCTTCCGGAGCTTGCAGAAGTATCCTGGTTAATCTTCAGACACGTACCCCAGTGGCTGAACCATGAAGATATTCTTATCAATTTCCCCGTAAATAAAAGCATTCTTTACGTCCAGCTACCGCATCTTCCAACCTTGGCAAGCTGTCAAGGCTATCACCACTGTACTGAAGTCATTTTTGAAACAAGACTAAATGTCTCTTCGTTGTCTTCTCCGTACTGTTGAGAGAACCATCGAGCTACAAAGCGAGCCTTGTACCGCTCGATGCTCTCATCCGCCTTCTTCTTCAGCTTATACGCCCACTTGCACGTCACAGGAGTAATGTCAACAACCTTGGGCATAAGGTCCCAAGTCTCGTTTTTCATGAGGGCAGCCATCTCCTCATCCACGGCGTTATCCCACTCCTTGACTCCAACGGCGTCTTCAAAGATGGAAGGCTCTCGCTCGTCTAGAGGGCCTGCGAAGAAAAAAGAGACGAAGCTCACTGCATTTCCTTCGCTATAACGAGCTGGTGGTTTGATGGTCCTCTTCGATCTCCAAAGAGTCTGACCCTTGTTGACTACCTCTACTTCTTCTGAACCAGCTCCGTTCATGGGCAAACTTGGAGCTTCGCTCCCCCTACTTCCTGAACTAGAAGCCTCCGCCCCGGAGCTAGAAGCACCTGGAGCTCCTAGTGACACAAGCAGCTCCACCAAAAGATCCTTAGCATCCTCCTCATGCCCTCCATTTGACATGTTTCCTGCAGTTCCACGGATGAGCTACCTCCATACGACGTCAGTTCGTCGAAGACTACGTCTCTGGACACGATAAACTTCCTCGTCACAGGATATATACACTTCGATCCCATATTTTGCTCGTCATATTCCACGAAAGCAAGGTTCCTCATCTTCGCATCAAGCTTTGTCCAAAGAGCATCCGGGACATGTACGTAGCAGGTAGACCCAAACACCTGAAAGTGTTCCATGTTGAGCTTCTCCCTAAATATCATCTTATGAGGAGACTTCATGTTGATCGAACTTAGAGGCATCTGATTTATGATGTAGGTTGTACAGGCCATCCCTTCCGCCTAGAAGTATCTCGAAATGCCTTTGGCATGAAGCCAACACTTGCAGTATCCGTTAGATAACGGATCTTCTGCTCTGCTACTCCATTTTGTTGTGGAGTAAGAGCATAAGCAAGCTCTCTCCGGATGTTGTTCTTCCTGCAGAAGTTAGAGAACTCATTTGATATGAACTCACCTCCGTTGTCTATTCTCAACTTCTTAATCCGCAGGCCAAGCCGGCCCTCCACTAGCACCTTGAACTCTACAAACAAACGGAACGTGTCCGACTTCTCCTTCATAAAGTACACCCAAGTGTATCTCGTGTAGTCATCAATCAAGACCATCATGCATTTGCTGCCTCCAAGGCTGGCAGTGATGGTCGGCCCCATCAGATCACTATGGATGTACTCCAATGGTGCTTTACACCTGGTCTGCTACTTGTCAAATAGAAGGGATGAGTCTTTCCATATTGATACCCCGCGCAGACATGATCGTCACCGAAGGATGACAACCTAGGCAAGCATTTAACAAAGCTCCTTACCGTAATGGCTTTCAACTTGTCCATCCCGACGTTTCCCAGTCGCTCATGGCAGATAGTTGTATTATTATTAGCTCTCATCCGATCAACATAGGAACTTGTTGATAGCACAAATAAACCCCATACCATTATCCCTACATGAGCAACGTCAACCTTCACCGTTGACATGTTGCAGAGAAACCTCACTTCTATCGGGCCAAACAGAACGTGATAGCCACGTCCACCTCATTGGTCACTGAGAAGAGGTTCTTCTTCATGCCTGGTACATGATAAACACTCCTCAAGGTGAGTGGACCCTTATCACTACCTAAAGAAACGACCCCTCCTTCTCGACTGCATGACCTGTATCATCAGCAGTTATGATATCTTCGTTACCTGAGAACATTCGTAGAGAGAACTTTGATTCATTCCCAGTGAGGTGGTGACCACACCTCGAGTCCACTATCCAGTCATCTGAGTAGTCGATGGTGGACAAGGCACAGACACACATGTCTGCCATGAATGCATTCCCCCATCTGGCTTCCTTGGCACTAGAACCAGCTCCATCTTTATATGCAACGTGCCCTGGATGTAGCTTGATCTTGTAGTACTTCTTGAACTCACCCAGCTGGTTGTATCAGTAACACCTTAGCCCTTCCTTATTCCTCTAATCACGCTTAGGAGAAGCATTCATCTCTTGCTGTTAAGAAGTCTAAGGGCCATCACCAGCAGCAGGCTTCTTCTTCTCCCATCTCTTCTTCTTCCCTAAGAAAAGCACCACACTACCCCCTTCAGAGATAGTGACTCCAGCCATCTGTCTAGCTAAGCTCTCCTATGAAGCCAGCAGGTTCTCCAGCTCTAGCAAAGACAGCTGAGTGGCCTAGCCATGAACAGAAGTAATAAAGTCTGCATATTCCTTCCGCAAACCACGAATTATATGCCTCTTCAGCTTTGCTTCTGAAATAGGCTTGTCAGGGCCCAACACTGAAATCTCAGCACAAGTTCTTCATCTTCAGGAAGAACGTTGAGATGGGCAGATCTCCTTGAGTAGCTCTCGTCAACAAATTTTCTAACAATTATAATTGTGCTACATTCTTCCTATTGAATTACCCATCGAGGGAAGTCTAAATTTCTGCAGCTGATCGACATCTGATGATGTGATTGAAGTGTTCCGGTTAGATATCCCGCTTAAAATAAAACTCTGCTTTCGCATTTATCTTCCTCCAAGCTCTCACTGCTTCAGCATTACCAGCAGCAACAGTCATCTCTTGCTTGTCGTCTCTGCATACGACCTCCCACGGGTCCTAGCCCAAAAGATAGTTTTACATACACGACCTCCACTTCTTAAAGTTGTTTGATGTAAGAAGCTCAATTACAAGACCTCTTGCAAGTCCACCTTCCATTGCACTAACTCTGGTTCACTTAGACTTCCAAAAGCAATAAATAAAACTAACGTTTGATTGCTGCTCAAGCCTCTGTTCCCTCTGATACCATGTAAAAAATTTGTGAACCCCGAAAAATGAGAAACCAAGCGTAGGAACACTCCTACCAAATCCAAGACAAGTAAACCAGATGCAACTAGATGAGAAAAAATCTTGTACTATCAAAAAACTTTACAAGGCGAGGCATACATGATGAGACATGATTCACCGATGTACTCGATGGAAGCAAAACAAGAAAGTACAAGAATAGCTACGCTGACTTAATGAGTAACCGCCGAATCTGTCGAGTTGCACTATGGAGTCTGCTTAAGCCTCTAAGCCAACAAACCACAACCAAGCCGCGCAGACAACCATTTATTCCAATGCTGAAGAACTCTGTTCGATGATCTGCAAGCCGCCTAACCACGAGGTCGCCTAGCCACCAGATTGCCGCAAACAGCTGTTGTTGAACTGATCAAGCCGCCAGAAGTCGATAGCTTATTGAACTGGAAAAGAGTTGTCAAAGAGAAGACAGTCTGGTCACAAGTCGCGACCTGCTGCTAACCGTCGATTGTAACCATGGAGTCCGCACTGATTCCTAATCGAAATCAGAACCAAGACACTTATTTCTCAGAACTATCCACACAATCTACACAGCAAAAAACGGTCAACTCTTCAAACCGCGCGAACACAAAAACCTTTATGCAGTAACCACCCGAGCTCACTTACTGTTCATTCGATTGTATTTTTGATGGGATAGGGGATCCTATTTATAGGTGCGGAGAGGAGTGTGATCACCGTCCTAGCTGATAGAATCACCACCCTATCTCGCGGCGAGTACTGAGTGTATCCGCAAAGTAGCGGACACAAAGCCGGTTCTCCTTGTCGCCGCAACTAGGCAGGACAGACAGTCAGCCAAGGTCGCACAACCAAGGCCGGATAGAAATCATATCTGTCTTGTCGCCGCAATGTCAAGCCAAGACTTGTCCGCCACTCCAACAGTCCCCGCAGAAACACCATCAGTCCACACACAAGCGGACATAGCTCCAGTCTGCACGCCCCTGCGGACACTGCTCCAGTCCGCACACCTTGAGCCCGCAAACAGAGCACAAGGATGAATGCTGCCGAACTCGACAGACAAAGAAACCAGCCCGCTCTAACCGCGTGACCTCCTGAACTGAGCACACCTGGACTTGGTACAGATCCAGACCAAGTCCACACCATCAGTCATCCCTGATGCGAACACAGCACCAGCAGATACGAGGGCTAGTCCGTCCAAACCGGCGAACTGCGCGGTTACCAACTAACCGCACCAGAGCAAGATCAAGGCACAAGGCCATGTTGATATCTCGAGCTCCAAACCAGTCTGCAACCTGGACTCAGTAAACTCCGCTGATAAACATCATATCTGTCTGGTTACCTCCAGGGAACAAGCCAACTGCAGAACCACTAGCCGACCTGGCTAGTCGCCAATCCTGTCTGCATAGATCGCATGGTCAGCCCGCCCAAACCACCACAACTATCCGCCCAGACCGCGCGGATAGTCCGCCAAGACTATCACTTTCACTTCAAAAAATTCAACAATGTTTGTTATATAAAATTTGTTTGATTTGGTTGGTTAAGGGTACTATATTAATGTTTTAGGTCAGTGATTCAAATCTCCGTATCTCTCATTTTTATAATTGTGTGACAACAAGTGGATATTTTTTACTTTAAAAACTATGCCCAATGCAATGAACATCTAGGATTACTTTGATGGTCCTCCACAGTTACACCATGGGCCTTACAAGTACTTCTTTGTATATAGTTGTGCCTTTCAAGTTCTTCTTTGTATATAGCTGTTGTGGGTCGCCCGGTTTTCTTCTGATCCAGAGAATCGGGTCGTCTTAGCTCTGAGTCGAACTGGACAAGCAAACTGTCAAGTGAAAACCAAATAGCAATGACAGGAGACTTTTTTGCCGTGAAAAACCCGAAAAGGGTGAAAAAATAACATGGCCGGATCTATGTTGGGTTGAAATCAACTATTTTGCTTTATTTACAAGTATTTAGAATCCCTCAGAGGGTAACAAGCCACCTCTTCGTTACATGCTATGAGTACAAATAGAAGGAAAAAAAAAAAGCTAAGTTCATGTACCTTCCACGATGCCTCCTTGAGAGCGTCCGCCAGAGTGTTCTCTTGTGCCTTCTTCCGAGCTCACTGAAGCATCCAAGTGAGCGTTGAGCGTTGAGCAGACGAGAGAGGGAGCGAAGAGAATCAGAAGCGAAGGAGTGATCTAACTCCTACACTCTCACTAGAAAGCCTCAGAGCTCTCTCTAGTCTCTGAAGTTACTAGTCTTCAAATGAAGGTCTGGGGGTCTCTTAGAGTTTTCTGGAGGGTCATGCTGGTAATTGTGTTGGGCTGTCTTGAGTCGATGAATGGTGTCACACTGTCTCGGTTACCTGGATCATCAATTTCCACAAAATGACGAGCATGCCCCGGGGCGGTCCGGGCCGCCTGGGCAGGTTGGTGGGAGGCGGCCGACGGAGGCCGGAGCGCGCGGAGCGTCGGCCACGCGCATGTCGTGCTCGCGTGCTGACCACTACGCACGCATAGCGGCCTTGCGTGCGTGCTGCGTGCATGCGGGTCTTGCGTGGTCTCTGTGCATGCTTGATCCCACTTATTTTAGGATTTTTTTGGGCCCCTCGAGCGAACGTGACTTAAGAATCTCGGCTGAATGCCTGTCGTTTTGACTCAAAAAAATTTTGGGGGACACCATCATATCATATTTAATAAAATGGATCCGAGGGACATCAAATAATTGCACTCCTAAGGCTACGAGCGGAGGGAGCATTGATGTGTCGCAACACTATCATGGTGCCACGGGAGCACTCATTAGTGTCTCTAAGGTTCTTGGAATAAATACATTTAGTTTTTATTTAATTTTCATAAAAAAAAACAAATGAAAACCTTAGTTTCAATAAGTTAAATTTTAACATTATTTTTTATCAATTATATTATTGAACTTATTCTAAATTTAAATTATATTACACATTTTATTAGGTAAATTTTATTTAAAAAATTCAATTAAATTTTTCTTGTAACTATTTAACAAAATTATTAAGTGAAATATGATTTTAATTTTCAAATTTCTTTAAATCATTTGTAAAAAAATTAATTTAATAAAATATAAATTTGCAATGTTGGTATAAAATAAATATTTGTAAAGATTAAGAGGGTTATTGATTATGATTAAAAATATATATAGGTTATACACTCTTTTCTAAATATTAGAGGGTTATGGACTTTGGTGAGAAAAATAAAGGAGGTGTTGAGGCCAACTCGAGGCTCCTGCAAACTAGCTTAGATTGCACCGTTCTAGTCTGGGAGCGATCGAATGCGCAAACAGTCAATGAAAAGGAGACGACTTACTGTAGACGTTTTTTAATGTAAAAAATCTCAGAAATAGGTGCAAAACTACGTGACTGGAGTTGTGCCGACCAAACTCCACTATTTGTTAGTGTTGTACAATGCTTTGCAAAGAAGGTGAGGGCTGCATGCCTCCTCTCGTTACAAATTGTTGGGCGGAAGAGAGAGAGCTAGGCTCGGAGGATGACAGACCACTGTTCGTGGAGCTTAGTCATTTGCTTGTTACAGTGGGGGTGCTGCGATTTGAGCGTACTAGAGTCTTTAACGGCTGCTTGTGGGATTGAGCGGTGTGATCTGCGCGCCCTCGTCTATGCGGCTTGTCTCCTGTTGCGCTCAGATGAGTATGGAGCGGTTGACTCATTGTTGACTGGAGGGCCCGTTGCTGAGTGCACGGAGTGCTTGCTTCGCTCATAGTGCAGCGCGTGCAGGGGCGCTCGAAGGGGGTGCAGGGCTTCGAAGGATCTTCAAGGCGCTCAAAGATCTTCAAAGGCAAAGGAGATTCTTGAAGGGGCTCTTACGGAGGAAAAGTGGGAGGAGGAGAAGATGGAATCAAAGAGGGCCCTACGGTCCTATCTATAGGCTATGAGGATGGTTGTGGTGGTTTCACGGTTATCTGCAGACCATAACCAATTTATGTTTTATCTGCAAACCACTTTCTTATATTTTGTCTAATATTTTTCAAAGATTTACTACACGCACACCAATTGTTATTTTGGCTATGTGCACCCCAAATGATGGGTGGTTACACGTGATAGTTACGTGTAGATCAAACGGTGGAGATAGTGCTACGGCGATCCGACGGTGGGGAGGATCGGTCGGCAGTAGTGTTCGGTGATGAGACCCTGGCGGCGGGAGGAGTTCGGGGAGGAGGGAGCGGCGGCCGGCTAGTGTAACACCCCAGATTTTTGTTTTGTCATTGAATGATTGCATACGCTTGATGGGCGTTACGTTGGCTCTGATCGTTGTTTGAGCATGGTTTTCACGCAGGCGTTCGAGTGGTTGTTTTGGTAGCCTAGTTGCACGGTTCCCCAGCAAGCCGGAGCCTATTTTTGGGGACTCGGTGAGGCCTCTTAGGGAATGCATGCACTTTCTCGAGTCTGAGTCGTGTTGCTCAAAACGGGTTGATTGTATGGCATTTGTATGACATTTTGGAGTTGGTCGATAAAAGTGTTTGCTGGTTTTTACCCCCTCAGGTGCCAAAATTATGGCTGCAGTTTTTTGTAGCAGGGGGGACCTGGAGCGCATTTGGGTGACACGGCCTGGGACACGGTCGTGTCCCAGGGCGTGTCGGGGTACACGGCCTGTGACACGGGCGTGTCCCGGATGTTCGACGAATTTCGGTGACAAAGTTCACTCGACGAGTGTTGAGTGTCGAGAGAAGGGGTACACGGCCTGTGACACGGGCGTGTCACAGGGCGTGTCCCGCTCTCGACGAGCTTTGCTCGACGAAATTCACTCGACGAGTGTCGAGTGTCGAGAGAAGGGGTACACGGCCTGTGACACGGGCATGTCACAGGGCGTGTCCCGCTCTCGATGAGCTTTGTTCGACGAAATTCACTCGACGAGTGTCGAGTGTCGAGAGAAGGGGTACACGGCCTGTGACACGGGCGTGTCACAGGGCGTGTCCCGTGGTCGACGAACTTCACTCGACGAAATTCGCTCGACGAGTGTCGGGGTGACACGGCTAGGGACACGGGCGTGTCCCCAGGCCGTGTCCTTCTTGGGTTGTTTGGCGGGTGTTGTGGGCTGTGTCACGGCCGTGCGACACGGCCGTGTAGATAGACGTGTTCAGTGACACGGCCTGTGACACGGGCGTGTTCCAGGCCGTGTACTGGTTCGAGGTGAGGCGGTTGCCCACCGCTTACGTGACACGGCCTGTGACACGGGCGTGTCACAGGGCGTGTCAGGGCCGAAAAGCATTTTTTCCAGTTTTTTGTGTCGTTCATTTCTCTGATTCTGGATCAAACAGTCCAGCTCTGTCCTGGAGGAAATAAGGCCGAAAAAAAGAGCTCTTTCTCCTCACTTATTCCTTTCTTCACCTTCTTCGTCATGCTCAAAGAGAAAGCGAGGGAGAAAAGCTAAGGCAAGGGAAGGAGAAAGAGAGGAGCAGCCGTCGCGTTGTCGTCTCGGTTCAGGCAAGCGGTGTTCTTCACCCTTGCCAATCTTGTTTTCTTGTTCTTTGATTATGCAAGTTTAGCTAGCTTTCCCCTTTCAATTTTAATAGCTTGTTCTTCTTATTTTGCACCTCACTTTGGTCTAAATAACTTAGCCTTGTTACTCTTCCGTTTGTCTAGGATTCACAAGCATAAATCATCTTGTCGTTCAAGAATTTTCTTACCTATTGTTCATCTCATTTTGTCATGTTTTCCCTTGGATTGCTCTATTAGTTACTTTTTTGTTCATATGATTCGCAAGCTTGTTGTGGTTAATCGGCGTTGTTACTTGTGGGGCTCGCTTATGGTGACGGAGAGACCCAAATTCTGTCAAGTTTAACATACCTTGGGCAATTTGTAGTCATGAGTGAGGACGATGAAAGGAAACAGGTTTAGCTTGGATTATGGTGAGTTTTGCGAGGCGAATTGTGAACCATGGCAGGAGCGTTTGTGTGAGGATTCGGTAAGGGGTGGTGTGGTTTCAGCCTTGGTGGCCACCGGGTTTTGTTTTGTGGTGTAGAGCACCATTTTGGCCCCGATTTGGGCCGGCTTTTATTGGTGCGTTCCACTTTAGGGCCGCCACAAAAAGACCCTTGCGGAATCAAACTTAACTGCTGCTTATGCGTCACTAGTATAGTTGTTTCTTGTTATCAAGATGATGGAATGGGCATATATGTGTTGCCTTTTTGCTCCTGTTTACATGAAAAATTGCTACGGGGCTGGTAAGCCCTTCATTATATTGTATGAACGTAATGCTCTATTTTTTTGTAGCTTTGATGATTGCTGAGGTGTTCTTTTTCGAATGCCTCAGGTGCAGGTTGTAGCCGGTTGAGCGGCTAAGGCTTGGATAGAGTCTCTTTGGAGCTAGCCGAGCTTGCTTAGCGAGGTAGTTCTTTACTTTCGTGTACAGACATATATACGCCCCAATGGGTTCGTGTCAGCTTGTTGGCGCTCATTGGTGGCTTTCTTTACTTGCTACATATGTATGCTAGACTGCTAATATGAATCATTTGGATGAGATGATGTCTACTTGCTCTTGGGAAGGATTTATGCTAGGTTGCATTAGGTATTTCTAAGCTAAACAAAACCTATTATTGTATAGCATTCATGACATGTTTTGGTCACCTAAACAAGTATTTTCCAAACAACGTAAAAAGGATGATTTCTTATATTATTATAAATCTAGAATACATATAGGAGATCGTCATAAGTAAACTAAAGTATTTTCCGCCGCGTACAAACACACGTTTTGATCCATAAGGCCGAGGGATACGGTCATCAAACTAAACGGTTTTCTTGCATACAACTGATGATTTTCAACTACTAAAGTAAGCATCGAGGTTTTGCCTGAGCGTGTGCAGTTATCCCCTGCACGACGTGGCATCATAACACGTAGTTCCTCTTGCTCTGATACGATGTACTCGTTTGGGTAAATGCGGGTTGTGACAGTTGGTATCAGAGCCAGGTTTGCTTGACAATTGGTCGGGCAAACTTTCCTTTTAGTAAACATTATTAAGCTTCATCATATTAAACACACACCGAGGTGTCATCAGTACGTCTTGGCCGAAGCACGAACTCTACACTCATGGCATGAACAGAAGTATACGGGGCATATTATGTAGTATGAGATGCATAATATGTGGTTGTATATGGATCCACCATAGGGGCAACATGTGAGGGTTATGTAGTATGAGATGCATAACCTCACCACATGGATGTGACTAGCACGTTTTCTTTTATTCGTTGCATGCAATGCTATGTAGTATGGGATACATAGCATTGTGATGCGTACGACCGCTCATGGCATGCATTAAGGCTTTTTTTTAGAATGCATAGCACAGCACGCATAACATAACATTGCATGAGCACAACGTGCCAAGCTAAAGATTTACATGATGACACATGTACACTCATGGTTTTGGGTCAAAAAAATTCATGCATTCATGGTTTAGGCACAAGTTCGTGGGATGACGGTGCGTCATCTTAGGCAAGGCATAACATCATTCTCAAACTCCCAGAGCAAGTTAGCAGTTGATGTTCATATTTATATATGTCTTGTCTGTACAGCGTCGTTATGTGTTGATTGTTGGGTTTGAGTTTGATTTCGTGTGAAATGGTTTCTAGGATGTCGAAGCGTCCAGTGACAAGGCAGACTCCCCAATCTGAGGGCGAGTCTTCGGGCGCGCAAAATAATGCCCTGATGGATAGCCTACGACAAAGTAATGAGGCTTTGACTAGGCAGGTGCAGGATGTACAGTCCCAGCTCCAAGCTATGTCATCAGCGATGTCTGGGCTGGCACCAAGAGTGCAAGAGACTGTCAGAGGCCCCGCTGTTTCTACTCCTTCTGTGGCATTGATACCCCCAGTTGTGGTTCCTCTTGCGATGACTTTTATCTCGCAGTTTCAGCGACTTGGACCACCCACCTATGATGGAAAAGCAGACTTTGTGATCTTGGACGATTGGGTGATCACGTTGGAAGAGATGTTTGTCTATTCTGGCATTACCGAGGACCAGAAGGTGATGCTTGCCGCCTATCAACTAAAAGGGTTAGCTAAAAGTGTATGGTTGCGAGAAAAGGAAAGCCTAGTGGCGGGATGTTCGTGGGAAGCCTTCAAAGAAATGTTACGGCGCAAGTTTCTGCCGTCAGTTGAAAGGGACCGCCTGATGAATGACTTTTTGTACCTGAAGCAGAGAAAACTTACAGTTAGTGAGTATGAAATTGAGTTTAGCAAGCTAAGTCGGTTCGCTCCGAGCTTGGTGACTACGAAAGCTGACCGAGTGAAGAGATTTCTTGGCGGACTCCGGAGCGATGTTCAGCAGTTCGCAAGCGCTTATGGAGCGACGAGTTACACCAGTGTGGTTGAGGCTGCTTTGAAGGTGGAAGCTATAGAAATTGCAAAACAAAGAGGGCAGTTGATGAGGAAGGACAAGAGAAAACTCATGGAAGGGAAAAGCTCCCAAGAAGTTGCTGGGAGAAAGAAGACTAAGGAGACATGTAGCTTCTGTGGCCGGTCAGGTCACCCGTTTGAGAGATGTTTCAAGCGATTGGGAATGCAGAAGGAGCAGGTGCACGCCATTCAGGGTGCGCCAACCAGAGACTTGGAGTGTACAAGTTGTGGGGGAAGAGGTCATGATGTGGGCCGCTGCTGGGTCAAAGACAAGGTGTGCTTTCAGTGTGGCAAACAGGGACATCTCAAGGCAAGGTGCCCACAAAATCAGCCCGTGCTGCAGCCAATTCCACTCCAGGATTTGCCTCCGCCTCCGCGTTTGGACAAAGTGAAAGAAACAGTGTCTAATCACCTAGAGGGGGGTGAATAGGTGAGCTCTATCTTTTTAACTTTAAAGGCAGAAATACAGTACAGTAATTGCAATTCTACAAGTATCACAGCACAACAATCATACAAGCATACATTCACAGAGTGCACACAGGATTTATAGTGGTTCCCCAAGGTCTGGGTACATCCACTTTCCCCCTTCGTCTATCTAGTAGTGTACTAGATTCGGCCTAACTTCTCCACTTCTCCTCAGATCCTCAGATCTTACAACTCAGAACCCCAAACAGGTTCCTACAACTCAGAGTGATCCCACTCCTACAACTCAGGCACCAAGCTCTACCACTCAGTCTTCAACAAGACCTACACTCAGGCACAACAGCCCTACCTCAGCCTTCAACAAGGCCTACACTCAGAGAAATGATTCTCCTACACTCAGGCTCACAGGCCCTACCTCAGCCTTTATAGATTTAGGCTTATAACTCAGATCTATACAAGATCCTACAGAAATTAGATAATACAAAGTATATGACCACAACTCTGATAGAGAGATGAGTTGACTGGCTTCTTGATGAGTTCTTGGAAGAACTTGGCAGAGATCAACCTCCCTTGGCTTTCTTCAAAGCTTATTGAATTAGAACACAGTAGGGTTGTATCTCTATGCAGATGATCTTCAATCAACTGTTGTCTTGAGATTCTGATTTCAATCTGAATCTTACTTATCAGCCTGGTTCAACATCTGGTCTTCTTAGAAGGAGCTCTCTCTCTCCAACTTCTTAGATCTTCTCTTGAAGGTCTTCTTCTTGTTGTGTTGTTTTTCACTTCATTGATTTTTTTTCTTTCTGTTGAAGGAATAAGCCTTTATATAATCTTTCTTCATGGTGACTGTTGGGTACATTGGTCAAATGTACCTGATTTGAAGAAGCCTCACCTAACTCAATGATATACATCAGAATGTATTTGATGTTTGTTTGAGTTACTTGTGCAGGTTAGGAATACACTGGACTGAAGCTAAAAATTCTAAGTCCATGTGTCGACACCCAGAGGGCAAGTGTCGACACTTGAGAAAGCTTGTGTCGACACCCAGACATGCAGTGTCGACACTTGGAGTCATTGTGTCGACACCTGGGAAGAAGAGTCGACACCAGTCAGAAAGTGTCGACACTTGGAGCTGTGTCGACACTCAGTGCAGAAGGATGCAGAAAAGCTGTGACGACACTTAGCAGAAGTGTCGACACCTAGAAGAGCTGAGTCAACATCAGAAAGTGTCGACACTTGGAGTTGTGTCGACACCCAGCAAAATTCTGCAGAGACTAAGTACAAGTGTCGACACTCAACACAATGTGTCGACACTCAATCAGCAGAGTCAACATATGAAGAATGTGTCGACACTCAGCATAATGTGTCGACACACACTCAAAGAAGTCAACACTTGAAGAATGTGTCGACACTCAGCACAATGTGTCGACACATAACCAGAAGACTCAACACTAGAAGGAAGTGTCGACACAAGGAGATGTGTCGACACTTAGCAAAGAACAGAAAAGCTGTAAATTATTCTAAGTATAAGTGTCGACACTAAGGGAATGTGTCGACACTCAGCTGAAGAATCAAGAATGAAGACTTGTGTCGACACCAAGAATCAGTGTCGACACTTGACAGTTTCAACACATGAAGATGTGTCGACACAAAGGAGATGTGTCGACACTTAGAAGAATACAGATAAAGAATGAAGTATAAGTACTTGTGTCGACACTCAATTTCAGTGTCGACACATGCAGAAGAAACTGTGTCGAGACATACAAGGAATTGTGTCGACACCTTGTAGACTTGTGTCGACACTTACACAACATGTGTCGACACTTGGTCTATAAGTGTCGACACTTAAGAACAGAAAGTCTCGACACTAACTGACAGTTAGAGAATTTCAAGAAGTGACTGGTTGACATGACAGCTGCCAATCCAGCCGGTCTACAGCAACTGTCAGAGAAGTCAAAAGTCTGTTATAAACTGGATCAGCCGGTTACCATGAAGGAAGCCTATAAATAGGCACCCACAGTTTACAGAATAAGCAGTTAAGTTGTTAAGTGGTCAAGTTGTTCACAATCATTACTTGTTGTGAGAATAATTGAAGTAGTTGATCAGATTAAATCAAGAAGTGATACATAGAGGATCAACACAAGAAGATCAGGCAGTCCAACTGCAGATCTAAGTAGTTGGAGAGAGAGAGCTCCAACTAAGGATTCAGTCTTTGGAACTAAGGCTGAGAAGAACAATTCAGAGTCATCTGGATTTCAAGAAGCAGAGATCAAGGATCAACTGCAGAAGATTCAGACTAATTCAGTTCTACTCAAGAAGCTTTGAAGAAAGCTAAGTCAGTTTGGATCAAGCTGAGTTCTTCCAAGAACTCTTCAAGAAACTCTCAACTCCTCTCATCCTTTCTGAGTTGTAGAGTTAGCATTTGTAATTTCTATTTTAAACTTGTAAGATCCATAGGATCTGAGTGATTGTAAGCCTATTTTATAAAGGCTGAGGGTAGGGCTTGGTGCCTGAGTGTAGGAGTTGAAGAACTCTGAGTGTAGGCCTTTAATTGGCTGAGTGTAAGCCTTGATTGGCTGAGTGTAGGCCTGGGTGGCTGAGTGTAGGCCTTTTGGCTGAGTGTAAGGCTTTGGGCCTGAGGTAGGAACCTTGTTGGGTTCTGAGCTAGTGGAGAAGTTTGGACGAATCTAGTACACTGCTAGATAGGCGAAGGGGGAAAGTGGATGTACCCAAAGATTGGGGAACCACTATAAAATCTTGTGTATTCTGTGCTGTGATTGTACTGTGTTGAGAATTGCTGTGTGCTGTGATTACTTATTCAGAAATCTGTGTTATAAACTGTTGACTGCCAACAAAGAAACAAGAAAAGGATTAGGTCACCTATTCACCCCCCCCCCCCCCCTCTAGGTGTTTAGGTACCATATCTTTCAAGTGGTATCAGAGCCAGGTTCCTCAAAATCAGGACTAACTGTCTGAGGAGATCCAGTTTGGCAGATTCAGTATAAGTCAGGAAACAGGAAACAGTTTCAAGAAAATCAAGAACATGGGTTCTTCAGAGAATCATAAGGAGTTGGGTTCAATGAAACTACCTATATGCAGAAAAGAGATCTTTGGGATCTGGAAAGAGAGGGTTAGGCTTTTTATGGAAGCCTCTGACCCTAGGATATACATCACAGTCAAAGAAGGGCCATATGTGCCCATGAAGATTTCAGTATTGGATGCAAATCAGAGGACTCCAAAGGATTTCTCTGAAATGACCAAGGATGAGATTGTCCTAGCAACCATGGACAAAAGAGCACAGAATATAATAGTTAGTGCAATTGATGATGCCACCTTCCAGAACCTTATTCACTGTAAAACTGCAAAAGAA
Source organism: Platanthera guangdongensis (assembly GCA_039583875.1). Taxonomy (NCBI): domain Eukaryota; kingdom Viridiplantae; phylum Streptophyta; class Magnoliopsida; order Asparagales; family Orchidaceae; genus Platanthera; species Platanthera guangdongensis. The sequence continues at coordinate 37,251,903 of CM077147.1, forward strand.
ATGTGGGACACCCTCATTGTCTATATGGAAGGTTCTGAAGAAGTAAGGCAAGATAGGAAGTCCTTGCTTAATCAAGAATATGAAAGCTTTAGGCAAGGAAGAGGGGATAGCATCACTGAATGCTACAAGAAATTTTATAGAATTGTAAATGAACTCATGTCATATGGAAGAGAGTTCACAAACTATGAGTTGAATGATAAATTCTTGAGGTCCCTCACCAAAGACTGGGACACCAAGATCTGTGCCATCAGAGAAATGGCAAAGTTGGGAGAAATTCCTCCTCCCACACTTTTTGGCAAGTTGTTATCTTATGAGATGCAATTGTCAGTGAGAAAAGAAGAAGAAAAGTCAACAAGGACTGAATACAGAGAAAAGACTGTTGCCTTTAAGTCAGATGTACCCAGAAAGAGCAGGACCAAGTCATCAACTCCTCCTCCTGAGGTAGTTGAATCAGAATCTGAAGAGTCAGAAAGTACAAAATCTACAAGCAGTGAAAGTGATGAAGACTTTGCTGCATTCACCAGACATTTTCAGAAGTTCCTTAAGAAGAAACAGTGGAGGTCTAGACCTTCATCTTCCAAAGGGAAAGAGGTTCAGTATCAGGAAAAGAAGCCTTCAAAGAAGGACAAGAAAAGGACCAAGACTAGTAAGGCAACTGGATCCAAGATAATTTGTTACTGCTGCAATAGACAGGGCCATGTTATTGCAGACTGTCCTGAAAGAAGGAAAGAATCCAGTGACAAAAAGAAAACACACTTCAAAGGAAAGAAGGAGAAGTCCTTTGTTGCAAAGAATGAGAAGACTCTTTCAGATATGTCTTCTTCAGACACTGAGACAGATGCTGAAGCCTATATTGGGCTATTTGCTGAAGAAGAAGAAGAGTTTATGCAGATCATGGAATCTATCTATGAGCAAGAAGACTGTCAAAGCCAAGGACTGATGGCTTTGACTGAAAGTACTAAAAACCTGGAGCAGCCAGGACCCAGTCAGGTACAAGGTTTAACTCAAAGTTCTGATTCCAGTTCTAGTTCAGAGTCAGATTATTCTTCATCAAGTGATGAGAATATATCTGAGTCTGAGGGAGATATTCATCAACTCCTAGATGAATATCAAGTACTATTGCAAGCCTATAAGAAAAGCAAGACCCTAGCCAAAAATTTGGCCAAGGAAATTGCTGATCTCAAGGCAGCTGCAATAGATTATGAGAAGAATTATGATCAAAAACTGAATGAAGTGGCTAGGCTGAAACACATTACTGTGATTCAGATGGGTACTATTACATTTAAGAATGATCAAATTAAGAAACTGGAGATTAATCTTCAGAAGGAGAAAGAGCTAGCAGCTAGGTATTCAAAACCTAAATCAGTGCTACCCTTGATTGATGATTTTGTTCATCATAAAGGAAAGACTGGACTGGGTTTTGTTAATCCAGCTAGGACTGTTCAGGATCAGTCCAAGTCCAAGGGCAAAGCCCCAACATTCAACAAGACTGCTGTAGTTAAGACAGCTAAGTCAGAACCTAAGCAAAGGTACAACAAATTTGAATGTTGGTGCTGTGGCAAGGTTGGCCACTTTGCTTTGGATTGTTGGCACAATGCCAGTGCCAAGTTGTGTAGCAAGTTACCTGTTGGAAAGACAGCAGGTAGCTATGTCAAATTGCAAACTAACAATCACCAAGGACCCAAGTTTACTTTGGGTTCTAAGGTTCATTAATTTGTTTTGCAGGAAAATCCAAGTGGCCATACCCCTACATGGTACTTGGATAGTGGATGTTCCAGACACATGACTGGAACTAGGGGACTACTGAAGGACTACATCCCAATCAAAAATGGTCCAAAGGTGACCTTTGGTGGTTCTGAAAAAGGAATCATCAAAGGGTTTGGTAACATTTCTTCTAACCTTGTTACCATTACTCAAGTGGCTTATGTTAAAGGTTTGAAACATAACCTCATTAGTATAAGTCAATTAAGTGATGTAGGGTATGACATCTCATTTGTTAAAAATGGTTGTCATATCAAGAGGTCAAGTGATCAAAAGATCATTTTGACAGGTTATAGGAAGAGAAATGTCTATTGTTTAGACATTATGGTTGAGAACAATAGTTCTCCAGTTTGTCTTGTAGCTGATGAGACAGTCTCTCAATGTGTCAAGTGGCACAAGAGGCTTGCTCATCTTAATTACAAGACTATTGGCAAACTCTTTAGTAAAGAGTTAGTGAGGAATGGTCCTCAAGTTAAGTGTGTCAAAGATGGCATTTGCTCAGCTTGTCAAAAGGGCAAGCAGACTAAATCCACCTTTAGAAGCATTGACAACAAGGATGCTGTGAGGTGTTTATACCTCTTGCATATGGATCTATTTGGTCCAATGCCAGTTCACAGCTTAGGTAGGAAGGTCTACACCTTTGTAGTTGTTGATGACTACTCAAGGTTTTCCTGGGTGTTCTTCTTAAAGCAGAAATCTGAAACACCTAGTGTCTTCCACAGTTTTGTTAAGCAAATTCAGAATGAATTGAACTGTACAGTGGTCAAAATTAGAAGTGACCATGGTACAGAGTTTCAATCTGAAAGCATGACAAAACTATGTGAAGACTATGGGATATTTCAAGAATTCTCTTCACCTAGAACACCTCAGCAAAATGGCATTGCTGAAAGGAAAAATAGAACCTTGATAGAGGCTGGTAGAACCCTATTAAGTGATTCATCACTGCCAGAATATTTCTGGGCTGAAGCAGTAAACACTGCATGCCATGTGATAAATAGGGCTACCATCACTAAAAGGTTAAACAAGACCCCCTATGAAGTAGTGAAAGGCAGGAAACCAAATCTATCCTATTTCAGGATTTTTGGTTGTAAATGCTTCATACTTAACAATGGGAAGTCTTACTTAACTAAGTTTGCTGCCAAATCCCAAGAGGGAGTGTTTGTTGGGTACAGCAGTAATAGTAAGGCTTATAGAGTCTACAACTTGACTACACAAGTTGTAGAGGAGTCTGTGCATGTAGTTTTTGATGAGACACTTCTTATTAACAATGAGTTGTCTAGTAGTGTGTGCAGCCCCACAGGTCTTTCTAAGAAGATGGACAAGCTAACCATGGAAGATGTACCTGCTGCAAGACAGCAAGTAGAAGAAGATGGCTTATGTCCAGGGGGAGAACTACATGTACCAGGAGCTGAAGAAGTTCAAGGAACTCAGCATGATGAAGATGCTGAAGAAGTACAACCAGAAGTAAGGATGCCTCCAGCCAACAGGCATCTAAGAGATCATCCAGTGGAGCTGATCATTGGAGATCCAAGACAAGGTGTTCAGACAAGGAGCAGAAATCAGAATGCTGCAGTATATTCAAGTTTTCTGTCTCAAATAGAACCAAAGAAATTTGAAGAAGCAATACAAGATCCACAGTGGACTGAAGCTATGCAGGAAGAGCTAAACCAGTTCAAGAGGTGCAAGGTTTGGGACTTAGTTCCTAAGCCTAAAGATCACAATGTGATAGGAACAAAGTGGATCTACAGAAACAAGTTAGATGAACAAGGAGTCATCATTAAGAATAAGGCAAGACTGGTTGCAAAAGGATATAGGCAAGAAGAAGGTATTGATTTTGATCAAACCTTTGCTCCAGTAGCCAGACTGGAAGCCATCAGGATGTTCTTGGCCTATGCAACCTACCAAGGATTCAAAGTATACCAAATGGATGTGAAGTCAGCATTCCTTAATGGTAATTTAAAAGAAGAAGTATATGTGGAGCAGCCTTCAGGTTTTGTTGATCCTACTCTTCCACATTATGTCTATAGACTTAGGAAAGCATTGTATGGGTTAAAGCAAGCTCCTAGAGCTTGGTATGAAACCCTATCTAGTTTCCTCATTGAGAACAAGTTCACAAGGGGGAAAATAGATAAGACTCTATTCCTTAGGGAATCTAGAGGCAAAGTAATACTTGTCCAAATATATGTAGATGACATTATATTTGGGTCTACTGAAAGTAGCCTTTGCAAAAAGTTTGCAAAGCTTATGCAAAGTCAATTTGAAATGAGTAGTATGGGAGAACTGAAGTTTTTCTTGGGTCTCCAAGTTAAACAGACTGAAAGTGGCTTGTCCATATGTCAGTCAAAGTTCACCCTAGAACTCATAAGGAAATATGGTATGGATTCCTCCAGTACCATGAAGACTCCTATGGGGTCAAGTATGTCTCTAAGCAAGGATGATGCAGGGAAACCTGTGGATGAAACCTTGTATAGAGGGATAGTTGGCTCCCTACTTTACTTGACTGCAAGTAGACCTGACATTATGTATGCTACATGTGTTTGTGCCAGGTATCAAGCCTGCCCTAAAGAGTCTCACTTGACTGCAGTCAAGAGAATCTTGAGATATCTAAAGGGCACACCTTATCTAGGCCTCTGGTACCCTAGGAATGGAGATTTTGATCTAACAGGTTATTCAGATGCAGACTTTGCAGGATGCAAAGAAGATAGAAAGAGCACTACTGGATCCTGTCAATTCCTAGGTGGAAGACTCATTTCATGGAGTAGTAAGAAGCAAACCAGTGTGGCCATCTCCACAGCTGAGTCAGAATATGTAGCTGCAGGAAGTTGCTGTGCTCAACTTCTGTGGATTCAACATCAGCTAGAAGACTATGGATGTCAGGTAAGTAGAACTCCACTTTATTGTGATTCTACTAGTGCTATTTCCATAGCTAATAATCCTGTATCACATAGTAGAACTAAACATATTGAGATTAAATATCACTTTCTTAGGGAGCATGTAGAAAGAAATGATATTGCACTTGAATATGTTAAAACAGATAATCAGATAGCTGATATGTTTACTAAGCCCTTAGAAGAAGCTAAGTTTAATAGGTTCAAAATTGAACTAGGTATGATAAATTTAGACTAAGTATACAGAACAAAAATTGGCTAAGTAAAAAGGTGTCGACACATAGACAAGTCTATGTCGACACAGAATAGTAAGTGTCGACACTTCAGGAAAATGGTGTCGACACATCTAGGAAGTTAGTGTCGACACTTCAGAATGTTAGTGTCGACACATGTCGAGTAGGTGTCGACACATCCAATAAAGTGTCGACACTTAAGTTTTACTCAGAATTTTTCTAAGTAAAGTCTCGACACATGTCGAGTATAGTGGTGTCGACACTTAACCAAGTGTCGACACATAAAATCTGTTGACTAAATTTGTGTCGACACATGAGTGTCGAGACATTATAAGTCAGTGTCGACACTTATTGACAGTGTCGACACATCATTAGAAATTCATCCCGCCTGTTCGTCTTCAAACAAGAAAGGTATAAATAGGGTTCTGTCTTTGATTGTCGACACGCTTTCAAAGTTTCGAGACCTAAACTCTTGTGTCGACATTTCTCTCATCTCAAGACTAATTCTCAAAACCCTAATGGCTCCCAAGCTGGAAGAGAACGTAAACGAAGGCTATGAGCTTGTGCGAGGCGCATTTGACGACAGCGACCAAGAAATCAAATCAGTGCTAACCCTAATTGTCAATTCAGGCTTGGAATTCTTGGTTTCAGAACCAACGAAAATATGGAAGAAGGAAGTCATTGAATTCCTTTCTGGCGCGTCTATAGATGACTCAGGCTTCAGGATTAAGTCCAGGGTGCATGGCACCAAAGTCAAATTTCACCCAAGTCTTTAAGAAAGGTACTTCAGCTACCTAAAGTTCAAGATGAAGAGGAAGTAACTGCTTCTAAGACCAGGGAAGCTCTTACTTGGTGTGGACTGGATCCAAAGATGAAGGTGGGATCAGTCTTTAACAGGAAAGGTATGAATATTCAAGGCAAGTTCTTGTCTGAAGTAGTGGGCAAGGTAATACTGAGCAAGCCAGGAGGGCATGACAGGGTGTCTGCCTCCATGTTTGAAGTCATGACCAGAATCATCTTCAATCTGAAAACAGATTGGTCAATGGTGGTTTATGAGAAAGTAAAAGAAAGCCTGAAGAAGCCCAATCTGGGCAGGATACTAAGTCTCTACCTGGCTGGATCAATTCCAGAGGTAATGAGCACTGCTGCAGGATCTAAGATCAATCATATGAGGAGAATGGACTCTAGGATATTCTCTAGATGGGAAAGGGTGCTGGTGTCAAAGGAATTGACCACCCCTGAGAAACAAGCTTCTAAGAGAGACTCTCCTCCCAGGAAGAAGAGGAAGACTGCTGCTGTGCCTCAAGAGTCCTCCAGCAGCTCAGGCAGTGAAGAACATGTGGTCTTCACTCCTGAAAGTCCAGTTGATGTGCCTGCAGAGAAGACACCTGCTCCATCAGGAGGCAGCTGACATCCAGGGGGAGCTTCCAGGTGTAGCAGAACCATCTACACTGGAGAGTGAACAAGCCACCCTCCTCATTCAAGAGGTACTTACTGACCTTAATACATTAGATTTCTCTATAATAAATTCTGATTTGTCTGATGACCATCAGCAAAATCAGCCAGCAACTCAAGAACCAGATGTTGTTCACCAAGACACATCTGTTATAGCTGATGAAACCAGAACATCTCCTGCACAGTCTCCAGCAGAATATACAATGGAAGATCTCTTTTTGAACTTAGATCAAGAAGATTTTGATATGGAAAAGAATGATGCTGATACAGTAAAGAATGCTGCTGCTGAGGGGGAGAACATTGAAGTTGTGGAAGAGCCTATAAGGCTAGATACTGAGCAGGCACAAGATGTGCATACTGAAAAACAATCCAGCCCTAAGGATAGGGTGGATATAGCCAGTACATCAGACTCTGAAGATGATGAAGCTGAGCAAGCTCAGAAAAAGAAGTTCTTTGTTTTCAAAAGAAGAAGCCAGAGCTATAAGAAGGCTCTCCAAACAGTTGCTCAACATTCCTTAGTTCAACAAGCTCCATCCACTGATTACAGTGCTCTATTGCTTGCCATGCAAATCAAGATGGATGAACAAAGGAAAGCTTTAGAAACTTATGTTGATGAAGGGCACAAAGCACTACAATCAGATCTGGGCCAGGAAATCAAGTCAATAAGGTTTGAAATGAACCTTAATAAAACAGAGATGACTGATTGTTTTACAAAGGGTGCTCATGCAGTAGTCTATTTGGCAAACATCAAGAGACAATAAAGACTCAAGTTGATGATATAGCACTAAAACAAGGTTATGTGCTGGAGAATCAACTCAGGATGAATGATAATTTGACTGCATCTCACAATGTCATAGTCACTGAACTCAAGAAAAAGTCTGATGAACCATCAACCTCCACTGCTGCTGCCAAGGCTGATTTTGATAAGCTATTTCAAGCAGAGATTGCTGCTGTACAGACTGCAATAAAAGACTCACAGAAGGTCATTTCAGAACAGCTTACAAAGCTTAGACCTTTCTTTAAAGAGGGCATAAGGTATTTGGATAGCCAAATCCGATTCCAGAAAGATGATGTGAGAGATCATGTGGCCCAAGAAGTCATAAAGGGGGAGAGAGTGTTAGTCAAGGCCAGTTCTGAGCATGCAAAATGGATTTCCAATTCTATCAGGGCTACACTTGGATATCCTCCCTTGTGTGATGACAATGAAGTGGCTGAATCTGGTATTCACAATGCATATCTTGGAGGTGAGCAACAAGCAGTGGCTGATGTAATCTATCCACCTCCAGACTTTGAAATGATTCATGCAGATATAAGCACAATGTATAGTCCACCTGCTGGCAAGCCTAATATTATTCTGGAAAAGGTTGTTCAACCTATCTCAGCTGCAATGCAAGAGGCTTTGGACAAGGAAGAAGAAACTAGGCTGTCAAAGAAGAAGTTTAGGGAAATTGCTGAGCAAAAGCCAGATTTTGAACAATGGAGCACTACTTCTAGGAACATAATTCTCACAGCCTGGAAAGCTACCAAGGACAATGCCCATGAGAGGAACAAGTGGTTCTCAGAGGCTGAATGGAGAAAGCATGAGAGTAGGCAGGAAGCAATTGTCCAATTTAGAAGGAAGGCTAAGTTAGGAAAGCTACCTCCAACAGCTGTGGAGCCTAGCAAGTACTTTCCTAAGCCCTATCATTATTTTGAAAGACAAAAGATCAAGGCTGAAGAACAGAAGAAGAAGGACTCTAAAGGGAAGAAGACTGCTGAAGCTGAGCCTGCTGCTGCTGCTGCTGTGAAAGCTCAAGTTAAAGCTGGAAAAGGCATTGTTATTAAAGAACCTGATCAGCACTAGATTAGGAATTAACTTGATGCTTGTTGTAATCTGTTAAGTGATAAACATTGTAATACTTCATTGAAAATGTATAAGGAACATTATTGGGACAGTATATGATAAATATAGTATGAATGTTCTGAAATATGTGTGTTTCTTAATTGTTCTGCAATGTTTAATAAGTATACATGTGTGCTTTATTACATGTTCAAGTTTACCCTGTTGTCATTTATATGCTTTACATCATTTTGTAATTTTTAATTATGAGTGGTGTATATCATTGACTAAGGGTTATGACTTCTCCAAATAGGGGGAGATTGTTGGGTACATTGGTCAAATGTACCTGATTTGAAGAAGCCTCACCTAACTCAATGATATACATCAGAATGTATTTGATGTTTGTTTGAGTTACTTGTGCAGGTTAGGAATACACTGGACTGAAGCTAAAAATTCTAAGTCCATGTGTCGACACCCAGAGGGCAAGTGTCGACACTTGAGAAAGCTTGTGTCGACACCCAGACATGCAGTGTCGACACTTGGAGTCATTGTGTCGACACCTGGGAAGAAGAGTCGACACCAGTCAGAAAGTGTCGACACTTGGAGCTGTGTCGACACTCAGTGCAGAAGGATGCAGAAAAGCTGTGACGACACTTAGCAGAAGTGTCGACACCTAGAAGAGCTGAGTCAACATCAGAAAGTGTCGACACTTGGAGTTGTGTCGACACCCAGCAAAATTCTGCAGAGACTAAGTACAAGTGTCGACACTCAACACAATGTGTCGACACTCAATCAGCAGAGTCAACATATGAAGAATGTGTCGACACTCAGCATAATGTGTCGACACACACTCAAAGAAGTCAACACTTGAAGAATGTGTCGACACTCAGCACAATGTGTCGACACATAACCAGAAGACTCAACACTTAGAAGGAAGTGTCGACACAAGGAGATGTGTCGACACTTAGCAAAGAACAGAAAAGCTGTAAATTATTCTAAGTATAAGTGTCGACACTAAGGGAATGTGTCGACACTCAGCTGAAGAATCAAGAATGAAGACTTGTGTCGACACCAAGAATCAGTGTCGACACTTGACAGTTTCAACACATGAAGATGTGTCGACACAAAGGAGATGTGTCGACACTTAGAAGAATACAGATAAAGAATGAAGTATAAGTACTTGTGTCGACACTCAATTTCAGTGTCGACACATGCAGAAGAAACTGTGTCGAGACATACAAGGAATTGTGTCGACACCTTGTAGACTTGTGTCGACACTTACACAACATGTGTCGACACTTGGTCTATAAGTGTCGACACTTAAGAACAGAAAGTCTCGACACTAACTGACAGTTAGAGAATTTCAAGAAGTGACTGGTTGACATGACAGCTGCCAATCCAGCCGGTCTACAGCAACTGTCAGAGAAGTCAAAAGTCTGTTATAAACTGGATCAGCCGGTTACCATGAAGGAAGCCTATAAATAGGCACCCACAGTTTACAGAATAAGCAGTTAAGTTGTTAAGTGGTCAAGTTGTTCACAATCATTACTTGTTGTGAGAATAATTGAAGTAGTTGATCAGATTAAATCAAGAAGTGATACATAGAGGATCAACACAAGAAGATCAGGCAGTCCAACTGCAGATCTAAGTAGTTTGAGAGAGAGAGCTCCAACTAAGGATTCAGTCTTTGGAACTAAGGCTGAGAAGAACAATTCAGAGTCATCTGGATTTCAAGAAGCAGAGATCAAGGATCAACTGCAGAAGATTCAGACTAATTCAGTTCTACTCAAGAAGCTTTGAAGAAAGCTAAGTCAGTTTGGATCAAGCTGAGTTCTTCCAAGAACTCTTCAAGAAACTCTCAACTCCTCTCATCCTTTCTGAGTTGTAGAGTTAGCATTTGTAATTTCTATTTTAAACTTGTAAGATCCATAGGATCTGAGTGATTGTAAGCCTATTTTATAAAGGCTGAGGGTAGGGCTTGGTGCCTGAGTGTAGGAGTTGAAGAACTCTGAGTGTAGGCCTTTAATTGGCTGAGTGTAAGCCTTGATTGGCTGAGTGTAGGCCTGGGTGGCTGAGTGTAGGCCTTTTGGCTGAGTGTAAGGCTTTGGGCCTGAGGTAGGAACCTTGTTGGGTTCTGAGCTAGTGGAGAAGTTTGGCCGAATCTAGTACACTGCTAGATAGGCGAAGGGGGAAAGTGGATGTACCCAAAGATTGGGGAACCACTATAAAATCTTGTGTATTCTGTGCTGTGATTGTACTGTGTTGAGAATTGCTGTGTGCTGTGATTACTTATTCAGAAATATGTGTTATAAACTGTTGACTGCCAACAAAGAAACAAGAAAAGGATTAGGTCACCTATTCACCCCCCCCCCCCCCCCCTCTAGGTGTTTAGGTACCATATCTTTCAGTGACCGGCTGATCTGGTTTCTAACAATCTTCTGACAGCTCTGACAGTAGCATTTGACTGGTTGAAATGGCAGCTGTCAAGTCATCCAGTCACTTCTTGAAATCTTTGTCACTGTCTGAAAGTGTCGAGACAGATAGTCTTTATGTGTCGACACAAATAGACTAAGTGTCGACACAAGTAGACTAAGTGTCGACACTAGCCTTTATGGTGTCGGCATAACTCCTTGTGTTATTGTAACAGCTTCTCGACACTGCTTCTTCAGAATGTGTCGACACTGATCCTGTGTGTCGACACAAGTCCTCTTCTTTAATACTTAGTTGAATTTTGCTAAGTGTCGACACGACTCCTTTGTGTTGACACATCTTCTTGTGTTGAAACTTGCTAAGTGTCGACACATCTTCTTTGTGTCGACACATGCCTTCTATGTTGAAACTTTTGCTGAGTGTCGACACATCTCCTTTGTGTCGACACATTCTTCATGTGTTGAGACTTTGCTGAGTGTCGACACATCTCCTTTGTGTTGACACTTGTACTTAAACTTTGTTGAAGTTCGCTGAGTGTCGACACAGCCTCCTAGTGTCGACACTTTTGCTGTCGACAAAGTTTCTCTGGGTGTCGACACTGCGTCTAAGTGTCGACACTGATTATGTAGACAATTCTTCATTGTGTGTCGACACAACCTATATGTGTCGACACTTTTCTTCTGGTGTCGACTCTGCCTTCCTGGTGTCGACACAATTACTCCAAGTATCGACACAGCTTCTCTAGGTGTCGACACAAGCCTTCTTAAGTGTCGACACTTTTCTTCTAGGTGTCGACACATGGACTTAGAAACTTTTCCTGCAAACCTGCAGTTACTTAACCTGCACAAATAAACTCAAAGCACATCAAATACACCTTGATGTATATCATTGAGTAGGGTGTGGCTTCTTCAAATCAGGTACATATATTCCAATGTACCCAACAATCTCCCCCTATTTGGAGAAGTCATAACCCTTAGTCAATGATATATACCATACATAACAAATTTTCAGTATGATGTAAAACAGTATTATATGACAGGAAAAATACTTAAACATGCATGAACAGAACATGTATAAACAATTATCTCAGAACAATTAATGTAATAGATTTGAACCATGACACAATGTTCTTACAAATTCCAACATTTTAATTAATCAAAAGTTTACATAGAGTTTTAATGCAAATGATTACAATTTGTAAACTTAAGAAAATGCTATCCTATGGCTGCTCTGGTTCCTTGATTACAATCTCCTTTCCAGATTGAATCTTTGCTTGAACTGGAGCTTCTTTGTCATCAGCAACAGCAGGCTTCTTCCCTTTGAGATCTTTCTTTTTTAGCTCTTCAGCCTTTATCTTCTGCCTTTCAAAATAGTGATAAGGCTTAGGGAAATACTTGCTAGGCTCTTGTGCATTAGGAGGTAGCTTTCCCAGTTTAGCCTTTCTTCTATACTGTACTATGGCCTCTTGTCTATTCTCATGTTTCCTCCACTCCTGTTCAGAATACCATTTGCCTCTATCCAGGATATTGTCCTTAGCAGCCTTCCAAGCAGTCAATATGATATTCCTAGAAGTGGGGATCCATTGTTCAAAATCTGGCCTTAATTCAGCCTGCTCTCTGAACCTTTTCTTAGATAATTGAGTCTCTTGTTCCTTTAATAAAGCTTCTTGCTCTTTTAGTACTGCCTCTGGCACAGGCTGTACTACTTTCTCAAGAATGATATTCTGATTACCCTCAGGAGTACTATACATAGACTGTACCTCCTGATGTATCATATCAAAATCTGCAGGAGGATATATCACGTGAGCCACTTCAGCTTGCTCTCCTCCAAAGTATGCAGGATTTATTCCAGACTCTGCCACATTGTCATCATCACATAAGGGTGGATATCCAAGGGTGGCTCTGATGGAATTTGAAATCCATTTGGCATGATCAGAGCCTACCTTGACTAATACCCTCTCCCCCTTTATGACTTCTCTCTCTATGTGATCCCTCAGATCATCTTTCTGAAACCTGATCTGGGCGTTCAGATAGTTAACTCCATATTTATAAAAAGGTTTCAACCTTTGGAGCTTTTCAGTGATTAGCTTCTGTGAATCCTGGATGGCAGAGTGAACTGCAAGTAGGCTCTCTTGGAGTTGCTTATCAAACTCAGCTTTGGCAGCAGCACTGTGTGCAGTCTGGGCAGTAGCTATATTCTTCATTTCTGTGACTATGGCATTATGAGAAGCAGTCAGATTATCATTCATTCTCAGCTGATTCTCTAGGACATAGCCTTGCTTCACTACAATTTCATCAACCTGTTTCTTGAGGTTCTCTTGATGAGTAGCCAGATAGACAACTGCATTTCCTCCTTTATGGAAGCAATCAATCATTTCTTTCTTGTTTTGAGTTACTTCAAATCTGATAGACTTGATGTCTTGTGCCAAATCAAATTGCATGGATTTATGTCCTTCATCCATATACTTTTATAGAGCTTTCCTTTGCTCATCTAGCTTAATCTGTAAAGCCACCATTAGTGAACTATAATCAGTAGATGGGGCAGGCTGTGGAGCAATTGTCTGTAGGGCTTTCTTATAGTTCTGGCTTCTTCTCTTGAAGACCTGGAACTTCCTTTTCTTGGCCCTAGCAGCCTCTTCATCCTCTGAAGCAGAAGTACTAGCTATATCTACTCTATCCTTAGGACTAGGATGTAAATCCTTCTTAGTCCTTGTTAGCTCCTCAGCATTTCTTGGCTTCTCAGTCTCTTGTGGAGCAGTTTCCTCTACATTCTCCATATGCTCCCCCTCAATATTTGCCTTCTCCCCCTCAACAGCAGCTATTTCTCTCTCAAGATCTGTCTATACAAGATCAGGGAATAGCTCCTCTAAGGTGAATTCCTGTTGAGAATGGGCTGGAGAATCTCTGATCTCATCAACCACTTTATCAGCAACATATGTGTCCTCCATGACAACATCTTGTGGTTGAGGTTGTATCTGTGTTTGCTGATGAACATCAGGTAATGAATCAGTCAAAACTTCATCCTCAATAGGGAAATCTAATTGATTAATTGCAGTGATTACCTCTAGAATGGTTTGAGTAGCCCTTTCACTCTCTAGTGGAGTTGGCTCTTCCACAAGTAGAGGTTCCTCCTGGAGTGGATCCAGGTGAATTGGGCTAGGTTATGGTAGCTCCCCCTGCCTTTGTGCATCTTCTTATCTTGCTGGAGACTGTCCAGCATTTCCAGTCTCTTCACCATCAGAACTAAAGACCACTTGCTCCTCTGAGCTACTTGAAGTTACTTGAGCCACAATGGTTGTCTTCTTCTTCTTCTAGGGTATTGCCTTTTCTGGAGTAGGCATTTATTTTGTCAATACTCTATCACACCTAGAGATAATCCTTACATCCATTCTCCTCATGTGGTTTATCCTTGAACCAGCAGCTTGATTCATCACCTCAGGAATACTTCCAGCTAGGTATAGACTCAGAATTCTACCCAGATTGGGTTTCTTCATACTTTCTTTTATCTTATCAAACATAACTGCAGACCAACCAGTATTAAGTTTGAAGATTATCCTAGTCATCAGACTGAACATATGAGCAGATATTCTATCATGCCCACCAGGCTTGCTCAGTATTACTTTTCCTACTATTTCAGATAGAAACTTTCCTTGGATGTTCATCCCTTTTCTGTTGAAAACTGATCCAATTTTCAGGTTTGAGTCTAATCCACACCATTTCAATACCTCTCTAGTCTTAGAAGCAGATACATCTTCTTCCTCTTTTGTTCTTGGTAGTTGAGGTACCTTCCTTAGACTTTTCTGTGTGACCTTGACTTTGGTGCCATGAACTCTGGACTTAATCTTGAGTCCAGTATCATCAAGTGAAGCTGCACTCAAAAATTCAAGGGCCTCCTTCTTCCAGATCTTGATTGGTTCTGATACAAGGTATTCCAATCCAGTCTCGGCAATTAGTGTTACCACACCTTTGATTTCGGGTTCCGCATTATCAAAGGCGTGTCGCACGAGCTCATATCCTTCATTAATGTTCTCTTCTAGCTTGGGCGCCATTAGGGTTTGAAGAAATTTTGAATTTAGAGAAGAGAGATGTCGACACACAAGTTTGGTCTCGAAACTATGGTGAACGTGTCGACAAACAATGGGGAAAACCTATTTATACCTTTCTAGAGTCGAAGGTGAAAAGGCAAGTCAAAATACTTGAATTGTGTCGACACTGTTGGAAAGTGTCGGCACTTTCTTCTAATGTCTCGACAACGAAGTGTCGACACAAATATAGTCGACAGAATATATGTGTCGACACTTATAGATGTGTTGACACCACTCAGCTTGACACTTAGTCGAGACTCTACTAGACTAATTCTGTGTAAATCCTAAGTGTCGACACCACCCTGGATGTGTCGACACCTACACTGCATGTGTCGACACTAATTCTCTGAAGTGTCGACACAGACTTCCTAGATGTGTCGACACCATTTCTCTGAAATGTCGACACCACTACTATGTGTCGACACAAACAACTCTGTGTGTCGAAACCATTTTACTTAGCCAATTTTGTAAACTATTCTAAGTTGATCATCCCTAATTCAATTTTAAATTTATTGAATTTTGTTTCATCTAAGGGCTTAGTATACATATCAGCTAACTGATTTTGTCTTAACATACTCTAGGGAAATATCTTCTTTTTCCACATGTTCTCTTAGAAAATGGTATTTTATTTCTATGTGCTTAGTGCTACTATGAGAGACAAGATTATTTGCAATAGAAATGGCACTAGTAGAATCACAAAATAATGGTGTTCTACTTACTTGAATACCATAATCTTCTAGCTGGTGTTGTATCCATAGTAGTTGTGCACAGCAGCTTCCTGCAGCAACATACTCTGACTCAGCTGTGGAGATAGCCACACTAGTCTGCTTCTTGCTACTCCAAGACACCAGCCTTCCACCTAGAAATTGACAGGTTCCTATTGTACTCTTTCTATCTTCCTTGCAGTGTACAAAATCTGCATCTGAATAACCTGTCAGTTCAAAATCTCCATTCCTAGGGTACCAAAGGCCTAGATAAGGAGTGCCCTTAAGATATCTCAAAATTCTTTTGACTGATGCCAAATGAGATTCTTTAGGGCAAGCTTGGTACCTAACACAGACACATGTAGCATACATGATATCTGGTCTACTAGCAGTCAAATACAGTAGGGAGCCAACTATCCCTCTATACAAAGTTTCATTTACAGGTTTCCCTGCATCATCTTTGCTTAGAGACATTGTTGACCCTATAGGAGTTTTCATGGTAGTGGATGATTCCATACCATACTTCCTTATCAATTCTAGGGTGAACTTATACTGGCATATGGATAAACCATCCTCAGTCTGTCTAACTTGGAGACCCAAGAAGAACTTAAGTTCTCACATACTGCTCATTTTAAATTGTCCTTGCATTAGTTTTGCAAACTTTTTGCAAAGACTACTTTCTGTAGACCCAAATATGATGTCATCTACGTATATTTGGACTAAGATAATCTTGCCTCTGGATTCCCTAAGGAATAGAGTATTGTCTATTTTTCCACTTGTGAATTTATTCTCAATGAGGAAACTAGACAGGGTCTCATACCAAGCCCTAGGGGCTTGTTTCAACCCATACAAAGCCTTTCTAAGTCTATATACATAGTCAGGTTTAAGAGAATCTACAAAACCTGATGGCTGCTCTACATAGACTTCTTCCTTCAGGTTTCCATTCAGAAAAGCTGACTTAACATCCATTTGATATACCTTAAATCCTTGATATGTTGCATAGGCAAGGAACATCCTTATTGCCTCCAATCTTGCTACTGGAGCAAAGGTTTGATCAAAATCAATACCTTCTTCCTGCCTATATCCTTTTGCAACTAGTCTAGCTTTATTCTTTATAATAATTTCATTCTCATCCAACTTGTTCCTAAAGATCCACTTAGTTCCAATTATGTTGTGGCCCTTTGGTTTAGGAACTAGCTCCCAGACCTTGCATGTTTTGAACTGGTTCAGCTCCTCTTGCATGGCCTCAATCCAATGAGGGTCTATGATTGCTTCTTCAAATTTCTTTGGCTCTACTTGGGATAGAAAGCTGGAGTAGAGAACTGAACTTAGATTTATGCTCCTTGTTTGTACCCCTTGTCTGAGATCTCCAATAATTTGATTAGCTGGATGATCCTTTAAATGCCTATTTGCTGGAGGCATACTGTCTTCTGGTTGTTCACCTTCAGCTTCTTCATTCAACTACACTTCTTGGTCTTCTTCAGCAACAGGAGTATCTTGTACTCCCCCTGGACAGCAGCCACCATCCTCCACATGCTGACTTGCAGTAGGACCTTCTGTAATAGTAAGCTTATCCATCTTCTCAGTTACACATGTGGAGCTGCAAACACTTCTAGGCAATTCATTGTTAATGAGTCTAGCTTCATCAAAAACTACATGAACAGACTGTTGGGTACATTGGTCAAATGTACCTGATTTGAAGAAGTCTCACCTAACTCAATGATATACATCATAATGTGTTTGATGTTTGTTTGAGTTACTTGTGCAGGTTAGGTACTCACTGGACTGAAGCTAAAAGTTTCTAAGTCCATGTGTCGACACCCAGATGGAAAGTGTCGACACTTGAGAAAGCTTGTGTCGACACCCAGACAAGCAGTGTCGACACTTGGAGTCATTGTGTCGACACCTGGGATGAAGAGTCGACACCAGACAGAAAGTGTCGACACTTGGAGCTGTGTCGACACTCAGTGAAGAAGAATGCAGAAAAGCTGTGTTGACACTTAGCAGAAGTGTCGACACCTAGAAGAGCTGAGTCTACATCAGAAAGTGTCGACACTTGGTGTTGTGTCGACACTCAGCAAAATTCTGCAGAGACTAAGGACAAGTGTCGACACTCAACACAATGTGTCGACACTCAATCAGCAGAGTCAACATATGAAGAATGTGTCGACACTCAGCACTATGTGTCGACACACAACCAGAAGAGTCAACACTTGAAGAAAGTGTCGACACCCAGCACAATGTGTCGACACTTAGTTGAAGACTGTACACTTGAAGAAAGTGTCGACACAAGGAGCTGTGTCGACACTTAGCAAAGAACAGAAAAGTTTAAAAAATATTCTAAGTACAAGTGTCGACACTAAGGGAATGTGTCGACACTCAGCTGAAGAAATAAAATTGAGGACTTGTGTCGACACCAAGAAGCAGTGTCGACACTTGACAGTTTCAACACATGAAGATGTGTCGACATAAAGGAGATGTGTCGACACTTAGAAGAATTCAACAAGTTACAGAAGATCAAGTACTTGTGTCGACACTTAATTTCAGTGTCGACACTTGAAGAAGAATCTGTGTCGAGACATACAAGGAGTTGTGTCGACACCTTGTAGACTTGTGTCGACACTTACACAACATGTGTCGACACTTGGTCTATAAGTGTCGACACTTAAGAACAGAAAGTCTCGACACTATCTGACAGTTAGAGAATTTCAAGAAGTGACTGATTGATATGACAGCTGCCGATCCAGCCGGTCTACAGCAACTGTCAGGGAAGTCAGAAGTCTGTTATGAACCGGATCAGCCGGTTACCATGAAGAAGGCCTATAAATAGGCACAGACTGTTTACAGAAAGAGTGGTTAATGCAGAAGTTGTTGAAAGGATTAATCTAAGAGAATTGTTCAAGTGGTTGCTGATCAAGCTATCCAAGTGATACAAATCAAGAAGATCTTGCTGTCCAACAGCAGATCTAAGAAGTTGGAGAAAGAGAGCTCCAATCAAGAATTCAGTCTTTGGAACTAAGGCTGAGAAGAAGGATTCAGAATCATCTGGATCTCAAGAAGCAGAGGTCAAGGATCAACTGCAGAGGATTCAGACTAATTCAGTTCTAACTCAAGAAGCTTTGAAGGAAGCTAAGTCAGTTTGGATCTAGCTGAGTTCTTCCAATAACTCTTCAAGAAACTCTCAACTCCTCTCTTATTTTCTGAGTTGTAGAGTTAGTTATTGTAATTCAATCTTAACTTGTAGGATCCATTGGATCTGAGAGAATTGTAAGCCTATATTATAAAGGCTGAGGGTAGGGCTTGGTTGCCTGAGTGTAGGAGTTGAAGAACTCTGAGTGTAGGCCTTAATTGGCTGAGTGTAGGCATGGGTGGCTGAGTGTAGGCCTTTGTGGCTGAGTGTAAGGCTTTGGGCCTGAGGTGTAGGAACCTAGTTGGGTTCTGAGATAGTGGAGAAGTTTGGTCGAATCTAGTACACTGCTAGATAGGCGAAGGGGGAAAGTGGATGTACCCAAAGATTGGGGAACCACTATAAATCTGTGTGTCTACTGTGCTGTGTTGTGCTGTGCATTAACTGTTTATATTCTGTTATTGCTGTTAGCTGTAGAAATCTGTGAGATAACTGTTTTGCTGCCAACAAAGTTTTAAAAAGGTTTAGGTCACCTATTCACCCCCCCCCCCCCCCCCCCTCTAGGTGTTTAGGTACCATAACTTTCAAGTGGTATCAGAGCCAGGTTCCTCAAAACAAGGACTAACAGTCTAAGGAGATCCTGTTTGGCAGAAACAGTCTAAGTCAGAAAACAGATTCAAGAAATTCAAGAACTTCAAGAAACATGGGTTCTTATGAGAATCACAAAGAGTTGGGTTCCATGAAGTTACCCATATGCAGGAAGGAGATTTTTGGAATCTGGAAAGAAAGGGTTAGGCTATTTATGGAGGCCTCAGACCCAAGAATCTACATCACAGTTAAGGAAGGGTCATATGTGCCCATGAAGATCTCAGTATTGGATGCAAATCAGAGGACTCCAAAGGATTTCTCTGAGATGACCAAGGATGAAATTGTCCTAGCCACTATGGACAAAAGGGCACAAAACATTATAGTAAGTGTCATTGATGATGCCACCTTCCAGAACTTAATTCACTGTAAGACAGCAAAAGAGATGTGGGACACTCTTATAGTGTATATGGAAGGATCTGAAGAAGTTAGGCAAGATAGGAAGTCCTTGCTTAATCAAGAGTATGAGAGCTTTAGGCAAGGAAGAGGAGATAGCATCACTGAATGCTACAAGAAGTTCTATAGAATTGTTAATGAACTCATGTCCTATGGAAGAGAGTTCACTAACTATGAATTGAATGATAAGTTCTTAAGGTCCCTAACCAAAGATTGGGACACCAAGATCTGTGCCATCAGAGAAATGGCAAAGTTGGGAGAAATTCCTCCTCCCACACTGTTTGGCAAGTTGTTGTCTTATGAGATGCAGCTGTCAGTGAGAAAAGAGGAGGAAAGATCAACAAGGACTGAGCACAGGGAAAGGACTGTTGCCTTCAAGTCAGAAGTACCTAGAAAGAGCAGGACTAAGTCATCAACTCCTCCTCCAGAGGTAGTTGAATCAGAATCTGATGAGTCTGTTAGCACAAAGTCTACAAGCAGTGAAAGTGATGAAAACTTTGCTGCATTTACCAGACATTTTCAGAAATTCCTGAAGAAGAAACAGTGGAGGTCCAGACCTTCATTTTCCAAAGGGAAAGAAGTCCAGTATCAGGAGAAGAAGCCTTCAAAGAAGGACAAGAAAAAGACAAAGACTAGCAAGGCAACTGGGTCTAAGATAGTGTGTTACTGCTGCAATAGACAGGGTCATGTAATTGCAGATTGTCCTGAGAGAAGAAAAGAATCCAGTGACAAAAAGAAGACTCACTTCAAAGGAAAGAAGGAGAAGTCCTTTGTTGCAAAGAATGAGAAGACTCTTTCAGACATTTCTTCTTCAGACACTGAGACAGATGTTGAAGCCTACATAGGGCTATTTGCTGAAGAAGAAGAGGAGTTTATGCAGATCATGGAATCAATCTATGAACAAGAAGAGTGTCAGTGCCAAGGACTGATGGCATTGACTGAAAGTACCAAAATCCTGGAGCAGCCAGGACCTAGTCAGGTACAAAGTCCAACTCAAAGTTCAGATTTCAGTTACTAGTTCAGAGTCAGATTCATCTTCATCAAGTGATGGAAGTGTTTCTGAATCTGAGGGAGATATTCATCAGCTCTTAGATGAATATAAAGTACTGTTGCAAGCCTATAAGAAAAGCAAGTCCCTTGCCAAAAGTCAGGCAAAGGAAATTGCTGATCTAAAGGCAGCTGCAACAGACTTAGAGAAGGAATTTGATCAAAAGCTCAATGAGGTAGCCAGGCTGAAACACATTACTGTGATTCAGATGGGAACTATCACTTATAAAAATGATCAAATTAAGATACTGGAGATCAATCTTCAGAAGGAAAGAGAGCTAGTTGCTAGGTTTTCAAAACCTAAATCAGTGCTACCCTTGATTGATGAATTTGTTCATCATAAAGGAAAGGCTGGATTGGGTTTTATTAAACCAGCTAGGACTGTTCAGGATCAGTCCAAGTCCAAGGGCAAAGCCCCAACATTCAATAAGCCTGCTGTAGTCAAGACAGCCAAGTCTGTACCTAAGCAAAGGTACAACAAGTTTGAATGCTGGTGTTGTGGCAAGGTTGGCCACTTTGCCTTGGATTGTTGGCACAATGCCAGTGCCAAGTTGAGTAGCAAGTTACCTGGTGGAAAGCCAGCAGGTAGCTATGTCAAGTTGCAAACTAACAATCACCAAGGACCCAAGTTTACTTTGGGTTCTAAGGTTCATTAATTTGTTTTGCAGGTAAATCCAAGTGGCCATACCCCAACATGGTACTTGGATAGTGGATGTTCCAGACATATGACTGGAACAAGGGGACTACTGAAGGACTACATTCCAATCAAAAATGGTCCTAAAGTGACCTTTGGTGGTTCTGAAAAAGGAATCATCAAAGGGTTTGGTAACATCTCTTCAAACCTTGTTACCATTACTCAAGTGGCTTATGTTAAAGGGTTGAAACACAACCTCATTAGTATAAGTCAGTTAAGTGATGTAGGGTATGACATCTCATTTGTTAAAAATGGTTGTCATATCAAGAGGTCAAGTGATCAAGAGATCATTTTGACAGGATATAGAAAGAGGAATGTCTACTGCTTAGACATTATGATTGAGAACAATGGTTCTCCTGTCTGTCTTGTAGCTGATGAGACAATCTCTCATTGTGTCAAGTGGCACAAGAGGCTAGCTCATCTTAACTACAAGACTATTAGCAAACTCTTTAGCAAAGAGTTAGTGAGGAATGGTCCTCAAGTTAAGTGTGTCAAAGATGGCATTTGCTCAGCTTGTCAAAAGGGCAAGCAGACCAAATCCACCTTTAGAAGCTTAGACAACAAAGATGCTGTGAGGTGTTTATACCTCTTGCATATGGATCTATTTGGTCCAATGCCAGTTCACAGCTTAGGTAGGAAGGTCTATACCTTTGTAGTTGTTGATGACTACTCAAGGTTTTCCTGGGTGTTCTTCTTAAGGCAGAAATCTGAAACACCTAGTGTCTTCTATAGCTTTGTTAAGCAAATTCAGAATGAATTGAACTGTACAGTGGTCAAAATTAGAAGTGACCATGGTACTGAGTTTCAATCTGAAAGCATGACAAAACTGTGTGAAGACTTTGGGATATTTCAAGAATTCTCTTCACCTAGAACACCTCAGCAAAATGGCATTGCTGAGAGGAAGAATAGAACCTTGATAGAGGCTGGTAGAACCCTACTTAGTGATACATCACTGCCTGAGTATTTCTGGGCTGAAGCAGTTAATACTGCATGCCATGTGATAAATAGGGCTACCATCACTAAAAGGTTAAACAAGACCCCCTATGAAGTTGTGAAAGGCAGGAAACCAAATCTATCCTATTTCAGGATTTTTGGTTGCAAATGCTTCATACTTAACAATGGAAAGTCTTACCTAACTAAGTTTGCTGCCAAGTCCCAAGAGGGAGTGTTTGTTGGGTACAGCAATAATAGTAAGGCTTATAGAGTCTACAACTTGACTACACAAGTTGTAGAGGAGTCTGTGCATGTAGTTTTTGATGAGACACAACTAATTAACAATGAGTTGTCTAGCAATGTATGCAGCCCCACAGGTCTTACTAAGAAGATGGACAAGCTAACCATAGAAGATGTACCTGCTGCAAGACAGCAAGTAGAAGGAGATGGCTTATGTCCAGGGGGAGAACTACATGTACCAGGAGCTGAAGAAGTACAAGGAACTCAGCATGATGAAGATGCTGTAGAAGTACAACCAGAAGTAAGGATGCCTCCAGCCAACAGGCATCTAAGAGATCATCCAGTAGAGCTGATAATTGGAGATCCAAGACAAGGTGTTCAGACAAGGAGCAGAAATCAGAATGCTGTAGTATATTCAAGTTTTCTGTCTCAAATAGAACCAAAGAAATTTGAAGAAGCTATACAAGATCCACAGTGGACTGAAGCTATGCAAGAAGAACTTAATCAGTTCAAAAGGTGCAAAGTTTGGGAGCTGGTTCCAAAGCCTAAAGACCACAATGTTATAGGAACTAAGTGGATCTACAGAAATAAGTTAGATGAACAAGGGGTCATCATAAAGAATAAAGCAAGACTGGTTGCAAAAGGATATAGGCAAGAAGAAGGTATTGATTTTGATCAAACCTTTGCCCCAGTAGCCAGACTGGAGGCCATAAGGATGTTCTTGGCCTATGCAACCTATCAAGGATTCAAGGTATACCAAATGGATGTCAAGTCAGCATTCCTAAATGGTAATCTAAAGGAAGAAGTATATGTGGAGCAGCCTTCAGGTTTTGTTGATCCTACTCTTCCACATTATGTCTATAGACTTAGGAAAGCATTGTATGGGTTAAAACAAGCTCCTAGAGCTTGGTATGAAACCCTATCTAGTTTCCTCATTGAGAACAAGTTCTCAAGGGGGAAAATAGATAAGACTCTATTCCTTAGGGAATCAAGAGGCAAAGTCATACTTGTCCAAATATATGTAGATGACATTATATTTGGGTCTACTGAAAGTAGCCTTTGCAAAAAGTTTGCAAAGCTTATGCAAAGTCAATTTGAGATGAGTAGTATGGGAGAACTGAAGTTTTTCTTGGGTCTCCAAGTTAAACAGACTGGAAGTGGTCTATCCATATGTCAGTCCAAGTTCACCCTAGAACTCATAAGGAAGTATGGTATGGATTCATCCAGTACCATGAAGACTCCTATGGGGTCAAGTATGTCTCTAAGCAAGGATGATGCAGGGAAACCTGTAGATGAAACCTTGTATAGAGGGATAGTTGGCTCCCTACTATACTTGACTGCAAGTAGGCCTGACATTATGTATGCTACATGTGTTTGTGCCAGGTATCAAGCCTGCCCTAAAGAGTCTCACTTGACTGCAGTCAAGAGAATTTTGAGATATCTAAAGGGCACTCCTTATCTAGGCCTCTGGTACCCTAGGAATGGAGATTTTGATCTAACAGGCTATTCAATGCAGACTTTGCAGGATGCAAAGAAGATAGAAAGAGCACTACTGGATCCTGTCAATTCCTAGGTGGAAGAATAATTTCATGGAGCAGCAAAAAGCAGACTAGTGTGGCTATTTCCACAGCTGAGTCAGAATATGTAGCTGCAGGAAGTTGCTGTGCTCAACTTCTGTGGATTCAACATCAGTTAGAAGACTATGGATTTCAGGTAAGTAGAACTCCACTTTACTGTGATTCTACAAGTGCTATTTCAATAGCTAACAATCCTGTATCACATAGTAGAACTAAACATATTGAGATTAAATATCACTTTCTTAGGGAGCATGTAGAAAGAAATGATATTGCACTTGAATATGTTAAAACTGATAATCAGATAGCAGATATGTTTACTAAGCCCTTAGAAGAAGCTAAGTTCAATAGGTTCAAAATTGAACTAGGTATGATAAACTTAGACTAAGTTTACAGAACTAAAAATTGGCTAAGTAAAAAGGTGTGGACACATAGACAAGTCTATGTCGACACAGAATAGTAAGTGTCGACACTTCAGGAAAATGGTGTCGACACATCTAGGAAGTTGGTGTCGACACTTCAGAATGTTAGTGTCGACACATGTCGAGTAGGTGTCGACACATCCAATAAGGTGTCGACACTTAAGTTTTACTCAGAATTTTCTAAGTAAAGTCTCGACTACATGTCGAGTAATGTGGTGTCGACACTTAACCAAGTGTCGACACATAATGTCTGTTGACTAAACTTGTGTCGACACATGAGTGTCGAGACATTATAAGTCAGTGTCGACACTTATTGCCAGTGTCGACACATCTTTAGTAATCCATCCCGCCTGTTCGTCTTCAAACCAGAAAGGTATAAATAGGATTCTGTCTTTGTTTGTCGACACGCTTTCAGAGTTTCGAGACCAAAACTGATGTGTCGACATTTCTCTTTTCTCTAGACTAAATCTCTAAACCCTAATGGCTCCCAAGCTCGAGGAGAATGTTAACGAAGGCTATGAGCTCGTGCGAGGTGCTTTTGACAATGGCGATCAAGAAATCAAATTGGTGGTAACCCTAGTCACCGATTCAGGATTGGAGTACTTGGTTTCAGAACCAACTAAAATATGGAAGAAGGAAGTTCTTGAATTCCTTACTGGAGGGTCAGTAGATGATTCAGGTTACAGGATCAAATCGCAAGTGCATGGCACCAAGGTCAAGATTTCACCCAAAACTCTGCGAAAGGTACTTCAGCTACCTAAAGTTCAAGAAGAAGAGGAAGTGACTACATCTAAGATCAGAGAAGCACTTACCTGGTGTGGTCTAGATCCTAAGCTGAAGATAGGATCAGTATTCAATAGGAGAGGTATGAATACTCAAGGAAAATTCCTGTCAGAAATTGTGGGGAAAGTTATTCTCAGTAAGACTGGAGGGCATGACAGGGTGTCAGCCTCCATGTTCAGTGTTATGACCAGAATCATCTTCAACCTAAAAACAGACTGGTCAATGGTTGTGTTTGACAAAATTAAGGAGAGTCTGAAGAAGCCCAATCTGGGCAGAATACTAAGTCTCTACCTGGCTGGTACAATACCAGAGGTAATGAGTAATGCTGCTGCTACTAAAATCAATCACATGAGAAGGATGGACCAAAGGATATTTTCCAGGTGGGAAAGAGTACTATCTCAGGAAGTTCCTACCCCAGAGAAGCAAATTTCTAAGAAGGATTCCCCTCCAAAGAAGAAGAGGAAGATAGCTGCTGTGACTCAGGAGTCCTCCAGCAGTTCAGGTAGTGAAGAACATGTTGTTTTCACTCCTGATAGTCATGAGGATGTGGCTGCAGAGAAATCACCTGCTCCTCTAGAAACAGCTGAAATCCAGGGGGAGCTGCCTACAGCTAGCCCCATGAATAAGGATCTAAAACAGGGGGAGCCTCCAGCTGAAGAACAACCCTCTACACTGGAGAGTGAGCAAGCTACCCTCATTATCCAAGAGGTACTTTCTGACCTCAATACTTTAGATTTTTCTATAATAGATTCTGATTTGTCTGATGTCCATCAGCAAACTCAGCAAGCAAATCAAGTACCAGATGTTGTTCTCCAAGACACATCAGTAGTACATGAAGTTGTTCCTGATAAAGTAGTTGATGAACCCAGCACTTCTCCTGCACAGTCTCCAGCTGAATACACAATGGAAGATCTATTTCTTAATTTAGATCAAGAGGATTTTGACATGGACAAGCATGGTGCTGCTGAAGAGAAGGGTGCTGCTGTTGAGGGGGAGACACTGCAAGTTCAAGAAGAGCCTATAAGGCAGGAAAGTGAGAAAGCACATGATGTGCAAGCTGACAAACCATCAAGCCCTAAGGATAGGGTGAATATAGCCAGTACTTCAGAGTCTGAGGAAGATGAGGCTGAACAAGCTAAGAAGAAGCAATTCTTTGTATTCAAAAGAAGGAGTCAGAGCTACAAGAAGGCTCTACAAACTGTTGCTCAACACTCACTAGTCCAACAAGCTCCATCCACTGATTACAGTGGATTAATGGTAGCAATGCAAGTTAAGCTGGATGAGCACAGGAGGGCCATAGAGAAGTATATTGATGAAGGCCAAAGTCCCTACAATTTGATCTAGCTCAAGATATCAAATCAATAAGGTTTGAAATGAATTTGAATAAGAAGGAAATGACTGACTGCTTCCACAAGGGTGGTAATGCAGTGGTCTATTTGGCAACTCACCAGGAGAAAATCAAGTCTCAAGTAGATGATATAGCACTGAAGCAAGGCTATGTGCTGGAGAATCAATTAAGAATGAATGATAATTTAACTGCCTCCCACAATGCTATAGTAACTGAATTAAAGAATAAGTCTGCTGAACCATCTACTTCTACTGATGCTGCAAAGGCTGAATTTGATAAAGCTTTTCAAGATGAAATTGCTGCTGTCAAGACTGCATTAAGGATTCACAGAAGGTCATTTCTGAACAGCTTACAAAGCTTAGACCTTATTTTAAGGATGGAATCAGGTACTTGGACAGCCAAATCAGGTTCCAGAAGGATGATGTAAGAGACCATGTAGCCCAAGAAGTCATAAAGGGGGAGAGAGTGTTAGTCAAGGCAAGTTCTGAGCATGCAAAATGGATTTCAAATTCAATCAGGGCTACACTTGGATATCCTCCCCTGTGTGATGACAATGAAGTTGCTGAATCTGGACTGAACCCTGCCTATTTTGGAGGTGAGCCACAAGAAGTAGCTCAAGTCATTTATCCACCTCCAGATTTTGAAATGATTCATGCAGAGGTGAGCACTATGTATAGCCCATCTGGGGGCAAGGACAATGTCCATTTAGAAAAGGTTACTCAACCTATAACAGCAGCTATGCAAGAGGCTTTGGACAAAGAAGAAGAGACAAGGCTGTCAAAGAAGAGGTTTAGGGAACTAGCAGAACAAAAGCCAGATTTTGAACAGTGGAGCCCTACCTCTAGAAATATCATTCTCACTGCCTGGAAAGCTGCTAAAGACAATACTACTGATAGAAACAAGTGGTTCTCAGAAGCTGAATGGAGGAAGCATGAGATCAGGCAGGAAGCCATTGTCCAGTATAGAAGGAAGGCTAAGTTAGGAAAGCTACCTCCTACAGCTGTGGAGCCTAGCAAGTACTTTCCTAAGCCCTATCATTACTTTGAGAGGCAGAAAATCAAGGCTGAAGAACAAAAGAAGAAAGACTCAAAAGGCAAGAAGCCTGCTGATGCTGAGCCTGCTGCTGCTGCTGCTGTCAAAGCTCAAGTTAAAGCTGGAAAAGGAATTGTTATCAAAGAACCTGATCAGAAATAGATTAGGAATTAAACTTGAAGCTTGTTGTAATCTTTTAAATGAAAAACATTTTTGTACAACATTGAAAATATATAAGGAACAATGTTAGAACAATATGTGATAAATATAGTATGATTGTTCTGAAATGTGTTTGTTTCTTATTTGTTCTGGAATGTTGAATGTGTATATGTGTGAAGTTTTACATGTTCATGTTAACCCTGTTGATTATAATCTGCTTTTCATCATTTTGTAATTTTTTAATTATGAATGGTGTATATCATTGACTAAGGGTTATGACTTCTCCAAATAGGGGGAGATTGTTGGGTACATTGGTCAAATGTACCTGATTTGAAGAAGCCTCACCTAACTCAATGATATACATCATAATGTATTTGATGTTTGTTTGAGTTACTTGTGCAGGTTAGGTACTCACTGGACTGAAGCTAAAAGTTTCTAAGTCCATGTGTCGACACCCAGAGGGAAAGTGTCGACACTTGAGAAAGCTTGTGTCGACACCCAGACAAGCAGTGTCGACACTTGGAGTCATTGTGTCGACACCTGGGATGAAGAGTCGACACCAGACAGAAAGTGTCGACACTTGGAGCTGTGTCGACACTCAGTGAAGAAGAATGCAGAAAAGCTGTGTCGACACTTAGCAGAAGTGTCGACACCTAGAAGAGCTGAGTCTACATCAGAAAGTGTCGACACTTGGTGTTGTGTCGACACTCAGCAAAATTCTGCAGAGACTAAGGACAAGTGTCGACACTCAACACAATGTGTCGACACTCAATCAGCAGAGTCAACATATGAAGAATGTGTCGACACTCAGCACTATATGTCGACACACAACCAGAAGAGTCAACACTTGAAGAAAGTGTCGACACCCAGCACAATGTGTCGACACTTAGTTGAAGACTCTACACTTGAAGAAAGTGTCGACACAAGGAGCTGTGTCGACACTTAGCAAAGAACAGAAAAGTTTAAAAAATATTCTAAGTACAAGTGTCGACACTAAGGGAATGTGTCGACACTCAGCTGAAGAAATAAAATTGAGACTTGTGTCGACACCAAGAAGCAGTGTCGACACTTGACAGTTTCAACACATGAAGATGTGTCGACACAAACGAGATGTGTCGACACTTAGAAGAATTCAACAAGTTACAGAAGATCAAGTACTTGTGTCGACACTTAATTTCAGTGTCGACACTTGAAGAAGAATCTGTGTCGAGACATACAAGGAGTTGTGTCGACACCTTGTAGACTTGTGTCGACACTTACACAACATGTGTCGACACTTGGTCTATAAGTGTCGACACTTAAGAACAGAAAGTCTCGACACTATCTGACAGTTAGAGAATTTCAAGAAGTGACTGATTGATATGACAGCTGCCGATCCAGCCGGTCTACAGCAACTGTCAGGGAAGTTAGATGTCTGTTATGAACCGGATCAGCCGGTTACCATGAAGAAGGCCTATAAATAGGCACAGACTGTTTACAGAAAGAGTGGTTAATGCAGAAGTTGTTGAAAGGATTAATCTAAGAGAATTGTTCAAGTGGTTGCTGATCAAGCTATCCAAGTGATACAAATCAAGAAGATCTTGATGTCCAACAGCAGATCTAAGAAGTTGGAGAGAGAGAGCTCCAATCAAGAATTCAGTCTTTGGAACTAAGACTGAGAAGAAGGATTCAGAATCATCTGGATCTCAAGAAGCAGAGGTCAAGGATCAACTGCAGAGGATTCAGACTAATTCAGTTCTAACTCAAGAAGCTTTGAAGGAAGCTAAGTCAGTTTGGATCTAGCTGAGTTCTTCAAAGAACTCTTCAAGAAACTCTCAACTCCTCTCTTATTTTCTGAGTTGTAGAGTTAGTTATTGTAATTCAATCTTAACTTGTAGGATCCATTGGATCTGAGAGAATTGTAAGCCTATATTATAAAGGCTGAGGGTAGGGCTTGGTTGCCTGAGTGTAGGAGTTGAAGAACTCTGAGTGTAGGCCTTAATTGGCTGAGTGTAGGCTTGGGTGGCTGAGTGTAGGCCTTTGTGGCTGAGTGTAAGGCTTTGGGCCTGAGGTGTAGGAACCTAGTTGGGTTCTGAGATAGTGGAGAAGTTTGGCCGAATCTAGTATACTGCTAGATAGGCGAAGGGGGAAAGTGGATGTACTCAAAGATTGGGGAACCACTATAAATCTGTGTGTCTGCTGTGTTGTGCTGTGTTGTGCATTAACTGTTTATATTCTGTTATTGCTGTTAGCTGTAGAAATCTGTGAGATAACTGTTTTGCTGCCAACAAAGTTTTAAAAAGGTTTAGGTCACCTATTCACCCCCCCCCCCCTCTAGGTGTTTAGGTACCATAACTTTCACAGACTCTTCTATAACTTGAGTAATCAAGTTGTAGACCCTATAAGCCTTACTGTTGTTGATGTACCCAACAATGATTCCCTCTTGGGATTTAGCAGCAAACTTGGTTAGATAAGACTTACCATTGTTAAGGATATAACACTTGCAACCAAAGATCCTAAAATAGGATAGATTTGGTTTTCTGCCCTTCACAATCTCATAGGGGGTCTTCTTGTGGCTCTTGGTGATAGTAACTCTATTGATTACATGACATGCAGTATTAACTGCCTCAGCCCAGAAATATTCTGGGAGAGATGTGTCACTCAACAGGGTTCTACCAACCTCTATCAAGGTTCTATTTTTCCTTTCAGCAATACCATTTTGCTGAGGTGTTCTTAGTGAGGAAAATTCCTGAAAAATTCCAAACTCTTCACACAGTTTTGTCATACTTTCAGACTGAAATTCAGTACCATGGTCACTTCTGATTTTGACCACTGTACTGTTCAATTCATTCTGAATTTGTTTAACAAAACTATATAAGATACTTGGTGTTTCAGATTTTTGCCTTAGGAAGAACACCCAAGAATACCTTGAGTAGTCATAAACTACCACAAATATATAGACCTTCCTACCTACATTATGAACTGGCATAGTACCAAAAAGATCCATATGTAAATGGTATAGACACCTCACAGCATTTTTGTTCTCAAGGCTATGAAAGGTGGATTTGGTCTGCTTGCCCTTTTGACAAGCTGAGCATATCCCATCCTTTATACACTTAACCTGAGGACCATTCCTCACTAACTGTTTGCTAAAGAGTTGGCCAATTGTCTTATAGTTAAGATGAGCCAGCCTCTTGTGCCATTTAACACAATGTGAGACTCTTTCATCAGCTATAAGACAAATAGGAGAAGCATTGTTCTCACACATAATGTCTAGATAATAGACATTTCTCTTCCTATATCCTGTCAGAATGATCTTTTGATCATTTGACCTCTTGATATGACAACCATTTTTGACAAATGAGATGTCATATCCTAAATCACTCAGCTGACTTATGCTAATGAGGTTATGTTTCAAACCATTTACATAAGCCACTTGAGTAATTGTAATTTGGTTACAAGAAATATTAACAAAGCCTTTGATGATTCCTTTTTCTGAACCACCAAAGGTAACTTTAGGCCCATCTTTGATAGATGTATAATCCTTCAGCAATCCCCTAGTTCCAGTCATGTGCCTGGAACATCTACTGTCCAAGTACCATATAGGGGCATGGCCACTTGGACTCACCTGCAAAATAGATTACTTAACCTTAGAACCCAAATAATTCTTGGGTCCTTGGTGCAGGTTAGTTTAACTTTTAACAAAACTACCTGTAGCTCTTCTAGCAGGTAGTTTGCTACTCTCCTTAACACTTGAATTGTGCCAACAGTCTATGGCAAAGTGGCATATCTTGCCACAACACCAGCACTCAAACCTGTTGTACCTTTGTTTAGGTACAACCCTGGCTGTTTTATCTACAGCAGGCTTTATGTTTAGTGCTGGGGCTTTGCCCTTAGACTTGGACCTAACTGTCCTGGCAGGTTTTGTAAACCCCAATCCAGTCTTACCCTTTTGAGGAATAAACTCATCTATCATGGTAAAACTGATTTTGGTTTAGAAAAACTTACAACAATCTCTCTCTCCTTCTGAAGTCTAGCCTCCAGATTTTTAATTTGATCATTCTTAAATGTGATTGTGCCCAATTGAATGACAGTAATGTTTTTCAACTTGTCAATCTCATTCAGTTTTTGATCTAACACTTTGTCTGAATCAGCAGCTGCCAACTTAAGACTAGCAATTTCCTTAGTCAGTGTTTTGACCAGATTTTTGCTCTTCTTAAGTACATGCAATACATCTTTATATTCATCCATCAACTGATGAATATCTCCCTCAGATTCAGACCCACCCACATCACTTGATGCAGATATATCTGATTCTGAATCAGTACTATAATCTGAAAGACATTGTACCTTACTTGGTCCAGGCTGATCCTGGATCTTGTCTCCTTCTGTTAAGGCCATCAGTCCATTGCACTGATTGTCCTCATGCTCATAAATTGAGTTTATTAGCTGCATGAACTCATCTTCCTCCTCTTCAACAAACAGTCCAATTTAGGCTTCAGCTTCTGAATCTGTTTCTGAAGATGACTGATCAGTCAAACTCTTATCCTTCTTGGCAACAAAGGACCTTTCCTTTTTGCCCTTGAACTGAGTCTTCTTCTTGTCAGTTGACTCTTTCCTCTTTTTTGGATAGTCAGCTACTATATGTCCTTGTCTATTGCAACAGTAGCATACTATCTTTGAGGATGTATTTTTACTTGGCTTGGACTTTATTTTGTCATTCCTTGAGGACTTCCTGTTCTGATAGTAGTCATCTTTAGACTGTGAAGTGGATGGCTTAGACCTCCACTGCTTCTTCTTCAGAAACTTTTGAAACTGCCTTATAAAGGCAGCAAAATCCTCATCACTTTCACTGCTTTCTAAATTTTACTATCTGAATTTTCTGATACTGTCTCAGCAACTATTTGTGGTGGAGATGGAGACTTGCTTCTATATTTCTTAGTGGCTTCAGTCTTGAAGGCCACAGCTCTTTCCTTGTGCTCCATTCTTGTTGTCTTCTCTTCCTCCTTCCTAACAATTAGTTGCATCTCATAAGATAACAGTTTTCCAAACAATGTTGGAGGAGGTATATCAGCTAGTTTGGCCAATTCCCTTATGGCACAAATCTTAGTATCCCAGTCCTTAGTTAGGGATCTCAAGAACTTATCATTCAGCTCATAATTGCTGAATTCTCTTCCATAGGACATCAATTCATTGACTATCCTATAGAATTTCTTATAACACTCAGTAATGCTATCAGATCTTCCTTGTCTGAAGCTTTCATACTCCTGATTTAACAAAGACTTCTTGTCTTGTCTTACCTCTTCAGATCCCTCCATGTAAACTATTAGTGTGTCCCACATTTCTTTTGAGGTTTTACAATGTATTAGGTTCTAGAATGTGGCATCATCAATTGCACTTACAATAATATTCTGGGCCCTCTTGTCCATAGTGGCCAGAATAATCTTATCTTTAGTCATTTCTGAATAGTATTTGGGAGTTCTCTGATTTGCATCTAGAACAGATACTTTCATTGGCACACATGGCCCTTCTTTGACTGTAATGTCAATTCTTCGGTCAGAGGCTTCCATAAAAAGTCTAACCCTCTCTTTCCATATGCCAAAAATCTCTTTTCTGCAGATTGGCAATTTCATGGACCCCAACTCTTTGTGATTCTCAGTAGAACCCATTTTCTTGATTCTTGATTATTGTGATTCTGCCTACAAGATCTTTACTCAGACTGTTATGTCTTTTTTGAGTAACCTCCCTCTGATACCACTTGAAATAAATAGTGTCTAATCACCTAGAGGGGGGGTGAATAGGTGAGCTCTATCTTTTTAACTTTAAAGGCAGAAATACAGTACAGTAATTGCAATTCTACAAGTATCACAGCACAGCAATCATACAAGCATACATTCACAGAGTGCACACAGGATTTATAGTGGTTCCCCAAGGTCTGGGTACATCCACTTTCCCCCTTCGCCTATCTAGTAGTGTACTAGATTCGGCCTAACTTCTCCACTTCTCCTCAGATCCTCAGATCTTACAACTCAGAACCCCAAACAGGTTCCTACAACTCATAATGATCCCACTCCTACAACTCAGGCACCAAGCCCTACCACTCAGTCTTCAACAAGACCTACACTCAGGCACAACAGCCCTACCTCAGCCTTCAACACGGCCTACACTCAGAGAAATGATTCTCCTACACTCAGGCTCACAGGCCCTACCTCAGCCTTTATAGATTTAGGCTTACAACTCAGATCTATACAAGATCCTACAGAAATTAGATAATACAAAGTATATGACCACAACTCTGATAGAGAGAGATGAGTTGACTGGCTTCTTGATGAGTTCTTGGAAGAACTTGGCAGAGATCAACCTCCCTTGGCTTTCTTCAAAGCTTCTTGAATTAGAACACAGTAGGGTTGTATCTCTATGCAGATGATCTTCAATCAACTGCTGTCTTGAGATTCTGATTTCAATCTGAATCTTACTTATCAGCCTGGTTCAACAGCTGGTCTTCTTAGAAGGAGCTCTCTCCCTCCAACTTCTTAGATCTTCTCTTAAAGGTCTTCTTCTTGTTGTGTTGTTTTTCACTTCATTGATTTTTTTTCTTTCTGTTGAAGGAATAAGCCTTTATATAAGCTTTCTTCATGGTGACCGGCTGATCCGGTTTCTAACAATCTTCTAACAGCTCTGACAGTAGCAGTTGACTGGTTGAAATGGCAGCTGTCAAGTCATCCAATCACTTCTTGAAATCTCTGTCACTGTCTGAAAGTGTCGAGACAGATAGTCTTTATGTGTCGACACAAATAGACTAAGTGTCGACACAAGTAGACTAAGTGTCGACACTAGCCTTTATGGTGTCGACACAACTCCTTGTGTTGTTGTAACAGCTTCTCGACACTGCTTCTTCAGAATGTGTTGACACTGATCCTGTGTGTCGACACAAGTCCTCTTCTTTAATACTTAGTTGAATTCTGCTAAGTGTCGACACAACTCCTTTGTGTCGACACATCTTCTTGTGTTGAAACTTGCTAAGTGTCGACACATCTTCTTTGTGTCGACACATGCCTTCTATGTTGAAACTTTTGCTGAGTGTCGACACATCTCCTTTGTGTCGACACATTCTTTATGTGTTGAGACTTTGTTGAGTGTCGACACATCTCCTTTGTGTTGACACTTGTACTTAAACTTTGTTGAAGTTCGCTGAGTGTCGACACAGCCTCCTAGTGTCAACACTTTTGCTATCGACAAAGTTTCTTTGGGTGTCGACACTGCTTCTAAGTGTCGACACTGATTATGTAGATAATTCTTCATTGTGTGTCGACACAACTTGTATGTGTCGACACTTTTCTTCTGATGTCGACTCTGCCTTCCTGGTGTCGACACAATTACTCCAAGTGTCGACACAGCTTCTCTAGGTGTCGACACAAGGCTTCTTAAGTGTCGACACTTTTCTTCTAGGTGTCGACACATGAACTTAGAAACTTTTCCTGCAAACCTGCAGTTACTTAACCTGCACAAATACACTCAAAGCACATCAAATACACCTTGATGTATATCATTGAATAGGGTGTGGCTTCTTCAAATCAGGTACATATATTCCAATGTACCCAACACAAAGGAAAGGGGAAGTTAAATGTGATCTCTTCAGAGGAAGCTCAGAGGTCACCTTAGGTTATCTCAGGTTCGATTCCTTCCTCTGGTTCACGTTTTGTTTTTGACTCTTACGCGTAGTTCTTAGCTACCTATGTACCCTTATAGGAAACTTTAAGGTAAAGAACCGTTGGGCGCGTGTTCTCTTCGATTCTGGCGCGACTCATTCATTTGTGGCTCGAACCTTTCTGGATCGGTATCATTTGACACCAGATCGAGTGGGGAATGCCTTTTTGGTGTGGTTTCCTTTCGGTGATTCTGTGGTTGCAGACTGGAGTCTTCTTGATTGTCCCATTTTGTTGGGGGATTTCTTAGCGAAGGCTGATTTCAAGGTGATCGATTTGGAAGATTTTGACGTTATCTTGGGCATGGACTGGTTATCCCGCTATGACGCCATCATCCAGTGCAAAGGAAAGCGCTTGGATTTTATCAAGGACAGTGGTCAGCCGGGAAGTGTTTTTGGTGATTCATGTCAGGATTCTCCAGGGATTTCGGCGGTATGTGTTCGAACGTTGTTTGTTTCTGACTGTTTTGCTTGTCTAGTCTCAGTTGTGGGGACTAGTGCTGTTTTGCCACGTTTGGAGGAGATTCCTATTGTGCGTGAATTTCCAGATGTTTTTCCTACTGATCTTCCTGGTCTTCCACCTGATCGTGATGTCGAGTTTGTCATTGATTTGTAGTCGGGTACGTGGCCTATTGCGAAAGCGCCGTACAGAATGGCCCCGCGTGAGCTAGAAGAGTTGCGTACCCAGCTGGATGACTTATTGGCAAAGGGGTTTATCAGGCCAAGTTCATCACCTTGGGGTGCACCGGTGTTATTTGTGAAGAAGAAATGTAACGCCCCGAAACTCAAAGGAGCGACGGGTGATGTTTTGGGACAGTTTTGGGTTCTGGCAGGAGGCACACGGCCTGGGACATGGGCGTGTCCCAGGGCGTGTCAGGCTTGTATCGTCGAGTTGGTCGAGAGGTCGACGATTTTGGAGTCGACGATCGTTGAGTAGAGAACACGGCCTGCGACACGGGCGTGTCGCAGTGCGTGTCAAGGCCGTGTCGATGATCGGCCCAGGGTGTCGACGAATTTCGCTCGACGTTGTGTCGAGATAGGGCACACGACCTCCGACACGGGCGTGTCGCAGGGCGTGTCGACCCGTGTCGACACTCAGCCCGTGAAGTCGACATTGCTCTCGATGAAGTGTCGAGACATGGCACACGGCCTGCGACACGGGCGTGTCGCAGGGCGTGTCGACCCGTGTCGACACTCGTCCCGGGGAGTCGACGAACTTTGCTCGACGATGTGTCGAGACAAGGCACACGGCCTAGGACACGGGCGTGTCCAAGGCCGTGTCATCAGGTTGACAATCTTCGCTCGATGAAGTGTCGAGTGTCGAGACCGTGTACATGGCCTGGAGCCCAGGCGTGTTGAGGTGACACGGGCAAGGACACGGGCGTGTCCTAGAACCCATGCAGTGCTCGGGTTGTTTTCCGGGAAAAATGATGGGGGTACACGGCCGGCCACACGGTCGTGTTAGGTGGAACACGGGCGTGTCAGGTAGAACACAGGCGTGTGCGATACCCGTGTGTTGTTCCAGGCGAGCCGATTTTGACGGCGAATGAGGCACACGGCCCTGGACACGGGCGTGTGGCATGTCGTATGCGGTCCAGATTGGGCATTTCAGTCCCGAATCAAAGCCGTTCATTTCTTTAGTTGATGATCCAATGGCTGGGGGTTGTTCCTGAAGGGATATACCCGGGATTGGACTTAGAAACCCTCACTTTTCATGAGTGGATATATTTCTAAAAGCTTAGAGAGAGAGGAGAGCCAAGGAAGGAAGAAGGAGCTAGATCCGGCCATTGGAGGAGTTTCGAAGCTCCAAATCGCGAGCCGACTCCGGACCCACGGAGGCAAAGCTAGTGCGGTGCTTTTCATCCGCTTATTTTTCCATGGCGCCAAAGAAGAACGCATGGGTAACGATTCTCTTCTTGAGCATGAGTAGCTCTCCTTCTTTGCATAGGAAGCCCGCTCTCGCGAGTTTGCGGAGAGTTGGAGGTGTTCCTTCTGGTAGATATGTGAAGTCCCCGTTGTATAGAGTCTGTAAGCGAGAACGGACATAGGCATGATGTGTGAAGCATACCCGGACATGTTGGTCTGGATCGGTGATGTTGCATTGCATAATGCAGGAGAAGACTCCATGCTATTGGTTGTTTTTCGGGTTTTCTACATGGTAGATTGCAACAGGGAGCCTTGGGGATTAACCCAAAGGTGCACCCGGAAAACTGGGCGGATGCGTGATCATGCCAACTTGGTGGCCTGAGAGCCAACTTGAACATAACCGGGTTATGTGAATTGTGATGGAAATGGGACTCGGTGGAAGTTTGACCCACGCAAATGGCTTAAATTGTCGTTACGATGTGAGCACGGGCTAGATGGAACCGTACCCGTTCTATGTTGTTCGGTTAAAGAGACCTAAGGGTACGTGGCACTTGCCGTTGGCATAGATTAGGGTCTTCGGCGGTCTACGGCTTAAATTGTCGTGACCCAGGCCAAGAAGACAAAATGCTCATAGGTTTGGCCGTCAAAGTGGCGGTGGTGAGTCCGGAATGTCTATGGCTTTAATTGACGTGACATCGACCGGTTCACCGAGAATGTGCCCTGAGAGCACGGGGCGTGTGGCCGTGCGAGCCAACGTCTGTGATGAAATGAATATATATGTATTGCTCGCTTATGCTAATGAAATGCAGGGAAGGAGCATCGCCGCCCCGAGTTGGGGGCGGGATCGTTATAATTTGGTCAGCATTGCTGACAGTTGCCTTATTTTGCCACCGTGCGGTGGTTTGTTGCTTGCTGGTGCTGCTGGACCAAGCGGTTAATAGCGGGCTAAAGCCCAAGTGCGAAGCCAGCCCTCGAAGGCCTAATTGGAAATGTTTACTGTTTTATTCATGTATGACCGGCCTGCATGCCGTGGTTTGTAAACCATGTAATATCAAGTGAAACATTTTGTAAGGCCTTAAGGCTTGTGTTGGTTTTTGTATAACATTCCTATTTTGTATTAGTGGACATTCATGCTTTAGTGCTGGGTTCTTATTTGCAACTTTTATAAACTGCTTCCGCTAGAATTCTCTATGTAGGACCTGGTGATTGGTTGGATGGTTTCCATGAGTAACCACCCGGTCTATCTGTGGCATACGGCGTCGGGCCCCGGCCGGACCTACTGCTATATGTTATGTGACGGATAGGGGGTGTTACAATTTGGTATCAGACTACTGGTTTTGGTCGGGCTTAAAATGAATTCGTGGGCGCATTCTTTTTAAGGGGTGGTGAGCACATTGTGTGCGTCATCGTAATAACAGTAAAAGAACCCATGAATGTCCACTTAGGAATGAAAATACACGTGTTTGAGGAACCTGCGTGTTCCTATAATTGCTGTTTGCAATTTATTTGGTCGCTTAACGGTGTTTTGTACCACTATAGGTGACCAGAAGTGGTGTTGGGCCGTCGGAACGTCGAGTTTCTGAGACTAGCAGTGCACCAGATGTTGCTCCTGCAACACCTCTATCGGCTGAGAACATACGCTTGGTGGCCGAAGCTGTGTTGGTCGTGATAAATGCGCAGCCTGCAAGGCAAACGCAGCAGCCCGCTCCTGCGATGGAGCAGGAACCTCTTCAAGAGGCTGAGCCGAGGAGAATGGAGCAAGTGGTTGTGGAACCGGTGGTGCCAAGGAGGGCAACCGAGAGGCAGCTTAAGCATGTTATGAGCTTTAACCCTCCGGTATTCTCGGGGTTGGGAACCCCATCTCAAGCTGAAGACTGGCTCTCCAGGGTGAAGAGAGTCATGACAGCAACGGAGACGGAGGAGTGGCAAATGACCACCATCGCTACGTTCCTTCTGGACGGTGAAGCGAGAATGTGGTGGGAAGGATTGGAGGTGCACTTGTTGAGAGGTAGGCAACTTGTTGATGTCTCGATGGAGGAGTTCTCGAGATTGTTCTTGGCTAGATACCTCCCTTCGATGCAGAGGATAGCGTTGGAGAATGAGTTTCTGAAGCTGGTTCATGGTGAGAGGAGCGTGGATGAATATCTCCACGAGTTTACTCGCCTGAGTCGTTATGTTAGCTCCACTATTGTGGATGAGGAGCGCAAGACTAATCGCTTCTATGAAGGGTTGAGAGATGAGTTGAGTTTGCTACTCTCGGGGCCGATGACGCAGGGTTTCTTAACCTTGGTCAATACTGCCCGGTCCTTGGAGAAGTACATGAAGAATGTACAAGCAAAGAAAAGCTTGGGTGAGAAGAAATCTGAATTCAAAGTGTCGACTACTTCAAAGTCCGGCTATCGGAGGTCTTTCAAGAAGCATGGGACTTCGGGTCCAGCTCCTTCTGGTGCTTCTGGGGCGACTACGGGTCGGACCCCGGGTGCGTGTTTTACTTGTGGAAAGACGGGGCATTTTGCCTGTGACTGTTGGAGCGGACGTCCTAAGTCCGAGAGAAGGTCGGGAGCGACTTATGAAGAGAAGGGCAAGGCGGTGGAGTCGACCGCATCTCACTATGCTCCGGCCCAACCAAGGGTCTATAATCTTGGGCAACAGGAGGCCATCAAACAGGCTGATGTGGTGACAGGTACGGTTTAATTTATAGCAAGTCAATTTCTTTAAATACTTGTTATGCACATGTTACCTTACCACTGCTTGTTTAGGATTTGTATTGATTTGTGAAAATCCGGCACGAGCACTCTTCGATACGGGAGCTTCACACTCCTTCTTGTCCGAAGGATTTATATCACGCATCGGAGTCCCTTCTTCGATGGCGAAGGATAAGTTGGATGTGTTGTTTCCCAATGGGTGTTCGATGCGAGAGGATAGGATCTGCGATGTTAAGATTCGTATTGGGAATCAGGAGTTCGACCTGCAGGCGTCTTTACTTCTGTTGGTGGAGTTCGACGTTATATTTGGCATGGACTGGCTCTCGGAGCAGCAGGCCTATATTGACTGCGGTCGCAAGGAAGTCAAGCTGGGAGCAAGTCGTGAAACGACTTTTACGGGCTTAAAGGGGTCGAGCAAGACGTTGATGTCTGCTCTTCAGGTGGTGAAGGCGGTTCGTGCCGGTGCAGAACTGTTCTTTACACTAGTGGAGGTTGCCAAGCCGAAGCCCGCGTTGGATTGTATTTCAGTGGAATCGGAATACCCTGATGTGTTCCCCGCAGATCTTCCTGGAGCCCCGCCTCAACGGGAGATAGATTTTACGATTGAGCTAGTGCCAGGTGCAAAGCCTGTGTCATGATCTCCTTATCGGCTAGCGCCTAAGGAAATGGCGGAGCTGAAAGTTCAACTGCAAGAGTTGTTGGAGCAAGGGTATGTGCGCCCGAGTTCTTCGCCTTGGAGCGCACCGATCCTCTTTGTTAAGAAGAAGGATGGAAGCTTGAGGCTATGTATTGATTATCGGGAGCTCAACAAGCTGACGGAGAAGAACAAGTACCCGATCCCCCGGATTGATGATCTTTTTGATCAGTTAGTCGGGTCGACGGTGTACTCGAAGTTAGATCTCAAGGATGGGTACTATCAGCTGCGAATAAGGGAGAGTGATATCCCGAAGACAGCGTTTAGTACGAGATACGGGCATTATGAGTTTACGGTCATGTCGTTTGGGCTGACTAATGCGCCGCCAGTGTTCATGGATTTGATGAACAGGACTTTCAGGGAGTACTTGGACCATTTTGTGATCGTCTTCATCGATGATATTTTGGTGTACTCGCAAAGTGAGGAAGATCACTTCAAGCATCTTCACTTGGTTCTGGAGACGCTAAGGAGAAATCAGTTGTATGCCAAGTTCTCGAAGTGCGAGTTTTGGCTATCCTCAGTGGCGTTCCTCGGTCATATAGTGAGTGGAGAGGGTATTGCTGTGGATCCGGCGAATATTGTTGCGATATGGGAGTGGCCTGAGCTTGCTACGGTAGCGGAAGTCCAGAGCTTTTTGGGGCTTGCTGGCTATTATAGGCGCTTCGTAGAGAACTTCTCGCGGATAGCGTTACCTCTCACTACTTTGACGAGGAAGGAGCATAAGTTCGTTTGGATGTCGAAGTGCGCGCGAGCTTTTGAGGAGTTGAAGTGTCGGTTGACTACGGCGCCTGTGCTGAGTTCGCCATGTGGGACCGAAGGCTATGAGATTTATAGTGATGCTTCGGGCAGCGGTTTGGGTTGTGTGCTACTATAACACGGAAGTGTAATAGCTTATGGCTCGAGACAGCTAAAAGTGCATGAAAGGAACTATCCGGTCCATGACTTGGAGTTAGCGGCCGTGATTTTTTCCTTGAAGCTGTGGAGACACTATTTGTACGGTGTGAAGATTGATATCTACACCGATCATAAGAGCCTGAAGTATCTTATTGATCAGAAGGATCTGAATATGCGACAGTGTAGATGGATGGAGTTCCTGGGGGACTATACATTCAAGATCCACTACGTGCCTGGTAAAGGGAATGCGGTTGCGGACGCGTTGAGTCGCCGAGCCCCAGCTCAAGCCAATTGGCTATCGGTGCATGATGAGCGGTTGGTGCGGGAGTTGGAGGCGTTGGAGATTGTTTGTGTGGATAGACAATCAAGTGCTGAAGCAGTTCTGAATTGGACTGAAGTCCAATATGACCTGGCTGATCATATTCGGCAGGCTTTGGATATGGATGCTCATATGAAGCAGTTCATGGTAGAGGCTCTGGATGGGTCAAATTCCCAATTCGTCGTGGAGGACGGATTACTTTGGAAGGATGGTCGTCTGTGCGTCCCAAGTGTGGGTAATTTGCGGGTGGAGTTGCTGTACGAGGCACACCATACCAAGTACTCGATTCACCCGGGGAGCACGAAGATGTACCGTGATGTGAAGAAACTGTTTTGGTGCCCGAGTTTCAAGAAAGATGTGGCGCTATACGTAGTGAAGTGCCAAACTTGCGCCTTGGTGAAGGCGGAGTGCCAAAAGCCGGGAGGATTTCTTAAGTCCTTGCCTATTCCGGAGTGTAAATTCGACAACATCTCTACGGACTTTGTGCACGGTTTGCCAAGGTCGCTAAAGGGGAACGATGCCATTTGGGTGGTTGTTGATCGGTTAACGAAGGTGTCGCATTTTATTCCGCATAGGAAGGACGATCCGGTGGATAAGTTGGCAAAGCTTTATGTGGATAACATAGTGCAGCTTCATGGTGTGTCCCGCAGCATCGTGAGTGACCGAGATGGGCGGTTCACGTCCAATGATTGGAGGCTAGTGCAGCAAATGTTGGGAACAAAGTTGAAATTCAGCACAGCCTTCCATCCGCAAACGGATGGGCAGACCGAGAGGGTCAATAGAACCATGGAATACATGCTCCGCATGTGTGTCTTGGATTTCGGAAAGCAATGGGAAGACCACCTTTATTTGGTGGAGTTCGCATACAATAATAGCTACCAAGCGATTATTCAGATGGCGCCATTCGAGGCCCTATATGGTAGAAAATGTCGCACGCCGTTGTCTTGGTTAGAAACGGGTGAGTCAAAGTTGTACAAGCGATCGAAAGTAGAGGATGCTACTTCTTTGGTGATAACCATTCGGGAAAGGTTGCTTATCGCTCAGGACCGGCAAGCAAAGTACTATAATGCCAAGCACAGGAACGTGGACTTCGCTGTGGGCGATTATGTATACTTAAAGATCAAGCCGTTCAAGGGTGTCTCGCGGGTGTGGCGATTGAAAAAGCTAAGCCCGAGGTACCTTGGGC
Source organism: Platanthera guangdongensis (assembly GCA_039583875.1). Classification (NCBI taxonomy): domain Eukaryota; kingdom Viridiplantae; phylum Streptophyta; class Magnoliopsida; order Asparagales; family Orchidaceae; genus Platanthera; species Platanthera guangdongensis. The sequence continues at coordinate 37,295,025 of CM077147.1, forward strand.
CGTTTGAGGTTCTGGAGCGAGTTAGAGAAGCGGCCTATCGGTTGAAGCTTTCAGTGGAGCTTGGTGGATTACATGATGTATTCCATATTTCGGTGCTCCGAAAGGCGGTGCAAGAGCCTACGCAAGTGATCGCGGTTGATCAAGTGTCGGTGGATAGTGGGCTGACGACAAAGTTCAAGCCCGTGCGGATTGAGGACTCGGAGGTCAAGCGGCTACGCAATAAAGAGATCAGGATGGTCAAGGTCCGGTGGGACAATTGCGGTCGTGAGGAGCTCTCTTGGGAGCGAGAGCAGACTATGCTTGACGAGTATCCGGAGTTGTTCCGCTCAGGTACAAATTTTGGTTTTGTACATGTCTTTCCTTTATATGATTTCGTGGACGAAATTCTTTTAAGAGGGGGAGAGTTGTAATGCCCCGAAATTCAAAGGAGCGACGGGTGACGTTTTTGGCCAGTTTTGGGTTCTGGCAGGAGGCACACGGCCTGGGACACGGGCGTGTCCCAGGGCGTGTCAGGCTTGTGTCGTCGAGTTGGTCTAGAGGTCGACGATTTTGGAGTCGACGATCGTCGAGCAGAGAACACGGCCTGCGACACGGGCGTGTTGCAGGGCGTGTCAAGGCCGTGTAGACGATCGGCCCAGGGTGTCGACGAATTTCGCTCGATGTTGTGTCGAGACAGGGAACACGGCCTGCGACACGGGCGTGTCGCAGGGCGTGTCGACCCGTGTCGACACTCAGCCCGTGAAGTCGACATTGCGCTCGACGAAGTGTCGAGATATGACATACGGCCTGAGACACGGGCGTGTCGCAGGGCGTGTCGACCCGTGTCGACACTCGTCCCGGGGAGTCGACGAACTTTGCTCGACGATGTGTCGAGACAAGGCACAAGGCCTAGAATACGGGCATGTCCAAGGCCATGTCATCAGGTCGACGACCTTCGCTCGACGAAGTGTCGAGTGCCGAGACCGTGTGCACGGCCTGGAGCCCAGGCGTGTTGAGGTGACACGGGCAAGGACACGGGCGTGTCCTAGAACCCGTGCAGTGATCGGGTTGTTTTTGGGGAAAAATGATGGGGGTACACGGCCGGCCACACGGCCGTGTCAGGTAGAACACGGGCGTGTGCGATACCCGTGTGTTTTTCCAGGCGAGCCGATTTTGACGGCGAATGAGGCACACGGCCCTGGACACGGGCGTGTGTCAGGCCGTGTGCTGTCCAGATTGGGCATTTCAGTCCCGAATCAAAGCCGTTCATTTCTTTAGTTGATGATCCAACGGCTGGGGGTTGTTCCTGAAGGGATATACCCGGGATTGGACTTAGAAACCCTCACTTTTCATGAGTGGATATCTTTCTAAAAGCTTAGAGAGAGAGGAAAGCCAAGGTGTAACGCCCCCCGGTTTTTCTGTGCTTCGTTTGATCTTTGGCTGGCGTTACGATGGCGTATTTCCGGCTTTTTGCCGTTGTAGAGCGTGGTCTTAGCTCTTAGGGTTCCCTGTGTAGCTTGTTTGTAGCCTGTTAGCAAGATTCCCCAGCTAGCCGGAGTCCGTTTGATGACTCGGTTGGGCCTCTTAGGGAATGCTTGTGTTTTGGCTTCGGGAGATGTTATCCCGGGTTTTGTTCGTCGAATGCTAATTTCGACTTCGTAGTTGCGTTCGTAGCGTGGGTTTTTAGCTGCGGCGTAAATTTCGTCTTTTTCCGAGAAGTTTCGGGTTTCGGGTTGTTTTGATATTGGGTGTAAATAGTAATTATTATGTATTGTTGTTTATTATTATTATTGCTGATATATATAGTCTTGGGTCAGGTTAGGGCTGGGTTCCTTTTTGGTTCTTTTCCTGTTTCTCTGTTTGGAGGAAGTCGTCGCCCGTCGCCTGTGCGAGAGGAGAGGAAGAGCTCTGCCGGACTGCCCTAGCCTTGGGACGCCGTTTTCCTGGAGTTTTCGCGGTCGGATTTCGGTTTTGAGGGTGGATCTGGACTGCCCCCGCCGGGATCTGCCTTCTTTCTGCTCCTCAGCTTGCTGCCCTGCGGCCAGATCCGCAAGCGGGGGAGGCCGCCGACCGAGTTCCTGGTATTGAGGCAAGCGATGTACCCTCATCCTTGCCTAGTTGATCTTTGCCTTCTTTTGATTTAATCTTTTATCTCTTTTGTTTAGATCTGAGGTGTAAGCTAGGGCTTGTTCCCGATCATGCCGTGGTTAGTATAGGAAGGTCCAGTTAATCTCAGTTTTCCTGAGGGATTTCGTCTATTAGGGACAGATTTGGTTCGGTCTAGGTCGAGTAGTTACCATTGCCGATGGAGGTCGTACTCGAGAGAGAAGAGAATTTTTCCCCGTTCCCGTTTTTGGTCGGTTGCTGGATCTGGCTCCTGTAGCCAGTTGGGGTGTCGACACTGTTGTGTCGACACCAGCCAGTCTTGGTGTCGACACTTGGTGTCGACACCGGCCAGTCGTGGTGTCGACACTTGGTGTCAACACCAGCAGCGGCTGTGTCGACACAAGGTGTCGACACCGGCTGCAGTGGTGTCGACACTTGGTGTCGACACCAGCAACGGCTGTGTCGACACAAGGTGTCGACACCGGCTGCAGTGGTGTCGACACTTGGTGTCGACACCAGCAGCGGCAGTGTCGACACAAGGTGTCGACACCGGCTGCAGTGGTGTCGACACTTGGTGTCGACACTGCTGGTGTCGACACCATGTGTCGACACCGGCTGCAGTGGTGTCGACATTTGGTGTCGACACCAGCCGCGGCAGTGTCGACACCTTGTGTCGACACTGGCCTCTGTAGTGTCGACACTTGGTGTCGACACCGGCCGTGGTTGAGTCGACACCTTGTGTCGACGCCGGCTTGTCAAGGTGTCGACACATCGTGTCGACACTGGTGCTGCGCTTGTCTTGTGGTTAGGTAGACTCGGGGTTGGTTCGGGTTAGGCGTGCAAGGCCGCGTCGGTTGGACCGACGTTTTGTCTTGGGTTCGTGTGTTTCTTAGGATTGTTAGATTGACTTTTTCCCTAGGGGGGTGCTTTGGGTGTTCGGCTATTTTTTACATGCCGACTCTTGGGTCGTGGCAGGTGGTGGAGTTTTGGTGGCCTCTAGAGGGGTGGTTTTATGTGGAGAGCTGTGGCCACCGCCTTTTGCCCCGGTTTGGGTTGGTGTGTGTGGGACCCTAAAGCTGCCATTGTTTGACCCCTTAGCCCTTTTTGGGTCTGATTCTGGTTATGCATTCAGACCCAAGTTTTGACCACTGCCACTTACCCACGTGTTAGGACTGTTAGTCCCCTTCCTGTTTATGCTTCCTTTCTTTTGGCATATGTATATGTCTTGGTGCTGTTGCAGGCTCTCTCTTTGTAAGGCCCTTTGGTTTTATTGCTCGCACTTGGTGTGCTCTGCGGTGTTTTATACTGTACTCTTTTCCTTCTGTCATTCACTTTTTCTTTTACTTATAGCAGTTTGTTGCCGGGTTGGTACCCCTTCATCTTATTGCTCTTTAACCTATTGCTCTTTTTATTTTTGATTGTTTCCTTGCTGAGGTGTTCTTTTCTTGAATGCCTCAGGTCCAGGTTGTAGCCAGTTCAGCGGCTAGTTCTTTGGAGGGGCTTGTTGGTGGCCTCTAGGGTAGCTGAGATTGCTGATCCCCGTTTGTTGTGAGGTAGTTCTTTACTCTTCTGTATAGACATACATACTCGCCAGTGGGTTCGTGTCAGGTTGTTGGCGCCCACTGGTGGCTTTTTGTGATGCTGAATATGAATTTAAACTGCTGTTTTTCCCTATTTGAGGTTGGTTACTTGCTTCTGGGAAGGATTTATGTTAGGCTGCATGTTAGATATTTTAAAATCTAAAAGTATTATTATATGTACCCCATGCATAACATGTTTCCAAATCAAAGACACTACTTTTCCTCAACGTAAAACACTATTTTTCATACCTATTATATTCACCTTAGAGTCATGCGCGTATAAGTCGTCCCCCGGGGACGCTTATGCTCGCTTAGGGTGTCAATTTAATTGAACCAAAGTATTTTCTGCTGCGCGTAAATATAGTTTTAACTGTGGACTAGCTGATCCACCGGGCCGAGGGATACGGCCATTCATCGTAACTGATTTTCTTTCATATCAAATCAACAATTTTCCTTAAAATCAAATGTCTGGAGTTTTGCCTGAGCGTGTGCAGTTATCCCCTGCACGACGTGGCATCACGACACGTGTTTTCTCTTACTCTGATTCGATTTTTACCATTGAGAAAATGCGGGTTGTGACAGTTGGTATCAGAGGGAGGTTGCTTGACAAATGGTTGGGCAACCTTTCCCTTGTCTGCATTAGTGTTTAGCATCATACCATTCACACACCGAAATGTCATCAGCACGTCTTGGCCGAAGCACGAACACTACACTCTTGAGCATAAAGAAGTATACAGGGCATATTATGTAGTATGGGATGCATAATATGTTTGTATATGGATCCACCATAGGAGGCAACATGTGAGGGTTATGTAGTATGGGATGCATAACCTCACCACATGAATGCGGCTAGCACGTTTTCTTTTCTCGTTACATGGGAATGTTATGTAGTATGGGATGCATAACATTTTCATGTGTACGCCGCCCATGGCATGCACTAAGGCCTTTTTAGAATGCATAGCACATCATGCATAGCATATCATTTCATAAGCACAACGTGTCAAGCTAAAGATTTGCAAGATGACATATGTACACACATGGTTTTGAGTCAAAAAGAATACAAATACATGCATTTATGGTTTAGGCACCTGAGTTAGTATGATGGTGGTGAACCATCTTAGGATAAGCATAACATCATCATGATAAAAATGACTCCCAGAGCAAGTTTTGCAGTTGAAGTTCATATTCAAGTGTGTTTGTCCGTACCGGGTAGTTTTGTTCTAGTTGATGGGCTAGGATTTGTCTAAAGCTTGTGTGATTCTAGGATGGCGAGACGTCATGTGACGAGATCGACCCCCCAATCTGAGGGTGAGATGTCAGGAGCGCAGAGCGATGCGTTGGTAGAAAGCTTGCGGCAGAGTAATGAGGAGTTATCGAGGCAGGTAGTGGCTATGCAGGCTCAGATTCAGTCCCTTGTAGCAGTTGTGGCGGGACAGCCCCCGAGAGCTCAGAACCCCGCAGAGGGGGTAGCTGTCCCTGCCCCTCCTGCTCCTCCCGTGCCTTTGGTTGTAGTGCCTCCGGAGATGGTGTTCATATCCCAGTTTCAGCGGCTGAGACCCCCTACCTATGATGGGCAGGCAGATTTCATGATTTTGGATGACTGGCTGATTACCATTGAGGAAATGTTCTCGTACTCAGGGATTACGGATGATCAGAGAGTGATGCTCGCTGCCTACCAGCTCAAGGGCTTAGCAAAGAATTGGTGGCTGAGAGAGAAAGAGAGCTTAGTGGCAGGTTGCACTTGGGAGTCTTTTAAGGTGTTGTTGTTAAGTAAGTTTCTGCCTTCAGTCGAACGGGACCGGCTAATGAACGACTTTCTTCACTTAAAGCAGAGGAAACTCACGGTTAGTGAGTATGAGATTGAATTTAGTAAGTTGAGTCGGTTTGCTCCGGGTCTAGTGAGTGTTGAGGCAGACCGAGTTAAGCGATTTCTAGGTGGACTAAGAAGCGACATACAGCAGTTAGCGAATGCCTATGGAGCAGTCAGTTACGCCAGTGCGGTTGAAGCTGCTTTGAGAGTTGAGGCCATTGAGAATGCCAAGAATAGAGTCCAGCAGTTAAGGAAAGATAAGCGGAAGTCCGGTGGAGGGAAGAGCCCTCAGGAAACTGATGCTGTCGCAAGAAAGAAGGTCAAAGAGATTTGTAGCTTTTGTGGCCGGCCAGGCCACCCCTTTGAGAAGTGGTTCAAAAGGTTGGGAGCGCAGAAGAAGGAACATGTGCACGCGATTCAGGGTACTTCCAGGGGAGACTTGGTGTGTGCCTCGTGTGGAAGGAAGGGGCATGAGGCTGCCCGTTGTTGGTTAAAAGATAAGGTCTGTTTTCAGTGCGGCCAGAAGGGTCATCTCAAGACCCAGTCTATTCTGCAGTCAGTTCCCCTCCAGGCTCTGCCACCGCCTCAGCAAGTGGATAAAGGAAAAGGAAAGTTGAATGTGCTCTCGACAGATGAAGCGCAGACCTCGACCCAGGTTATCTCAGGTTCGACTCCGCCCCAGTCGTTTCGTTACGTTCCCTTTTTGGTTGTAGTTTTCATTTTAGCGCTTGTTGCCTTAGATGCGTGTGCAATTCGTAGGACGATTTAAGGTAAAGAACCGCTGGGCGCGAGTTCTCTTCGATTCCGGCGCTGCCCACTCGTTTGTGGCTAGAGCCTTCGTGGAGCGGTTCAGTTTGGGCCTAGATCGTGTTGGTGGTGCCTTCTGCGTTAAGTTCCCCTCCGGTGACTTTGTGGTTACGGACCTGGGTGTCCTAGATTGTCCGATTTTGTTGGGAGATTTTCTAGCCAAGGCAGACTTGAAGGTGATTGACCTGGAGGACTTCGACGTTATTTTGGGCATGGACTGGTTGTCAAGGTACGATGTTGTGATCCAGTGCAAGGGTAAGCGCTTGGACTTCGTCAAAGACAACGGTCAGCCAGGGAGCGTTTATGGGTATTCTCTCCAGGAGTCTCCAATCATTTCTGCGGTGCGTGCTCGGAAGTTGCTTGTTTCTGGCTGTTTTGCCTGTGTGGTTTCTCTGGTAGGGTCGATTGTTAGTAAGCCCCGTTTGGAAGAAATTCCTGTGGTGCGTGACTTTTCTGATGTGTTTCCAGACGACCTTCCCGGTCTTCCACCCGATCGAGATGTCGAGTTTGCAATAGATTTGGAGCCAGGCACGCGTCCTATAGTGAAGGCGTCGTACCGGATGGCCCCGCGAGAGCTGGAAGAGTTGCGAATTCAGCTGGATGAGTTGTTGGCAAAAGGCTTTATAAGGCCAAGTTCTTCGCCTTGGGGTGCACCAGTGCTGTTCGTTAAAAAGAAGGATGGGTCGATGAGGTTATGCATCGACTATAGAGAGCTGAACAAGGTTACTATTAAGAACAGGTACCCTTTGCCGCGAATCGACGATTTGTTTGACCAACTGCGTGGTAGTGTCGTGTTTTCCAAGATAGATCTTCATTCGGGCTATCACCAGTTGAGGATTCGGGAGTCAGATGTTCCGCGGACGGCGTTCCGCTCTCGTCATGGGCATTTTGAGTTTTTGGTTATGTCATTCGGTTTAACTAATGCGCCCTCAGATTTTATGGATTTGATGAACAGAGTTTTCAAGGATTTTCTAGATAAGTTTGTGATTGTCTTTATAGACGATGTTTTGGTGTATTCTAAGGATGCGAAGGAGCATGATCAACATTTGCGGCTGGTCTTGGCGACTCTGAGAGACCATAAGTTATACGCCAAGCTAAGCAAATGTGAGTTTTGGTTGCCTCAAGTTTCATTTCTAGGCCACGTGATTAATAAGGAGGGAATATCGGTGGACCCAGAGAAGATCGCTGCGGTTATGGAATGGGCGAGGCCTGTTACCCCCAAAGAGATTAGAAGCTTCTTGGGTTTGGCTGGTTATTATAGAAGGTTTGTAGAAGGTTTCTCTACCTTGTCCGCGCCGTTGACCAAGTTGACGCAGAAGAATGTAGCCTTTATATGGAATGACAAGTGTGAGGAGGCTTTTGAGGAACTAAAAAGAAGGCTATGTTCGGCTCCAATTTTGTCTTTGCCTACGGAGGGCAGTGAGTACGATATTTATGTGGATGCGTCGCATGTCGGTCTGGGCTGTGTTTTGATGCAGGGCGGGAAGGTGATTGCGTATGGGTCGAGGCAGTTAAAGACTCACGAGAGGAACTACCCTACGCATGACCTGGAGTTTGCAGCTGTGATCTATGCGTTGAAATTGTGGAGGCATTTGCTATATGGCGCGCAGTGCAAGATTTTCACGGATCATAAGAGTCTGAAGTATGTCTTCACTCAGAAAGAATTGATCTGCGCCAGCGGCGGTGATTGGAGTACGTGGCCGACTATGATGTTGAAATTCAGTATCATCCAGGCAAGGCAAATGTGGTGACTGATGCCCTGAGTCGGAAGTCAGGTAAGATTTTTAATCTTTCCGCCGAGCGTCTAGTGGAAGAGTTTCTGTTGATGGACATTTCTGTGGGAAGCTGTGATTCGCAGAGTAGCATGACAGTAGCAGAACCTTCGTGGATTACGCTTGCGAGACTGCATCAGAAGGACGATCCCGATCTTCTGCATTTGTATCTTCGAGCTGAGAAGGGTGAATTACCAGACTTCTCTATAGATGTTGCGGGTACCTTGAAGTACCGTGGCAGGTTTTGCGTCCCCGCAGTTGGAGATATCCGGGGTATGGTGTGCAGAGACGCCCACGGGTCCAGTGTTGCCTACCATCCAGGGTCTACCAAGATGTATCATGATTTAAAACAAATTGTCTGGTGGTACGGGATGAAGAAGGACATAGCCAGATTTGTTTCAGAGTGTTTCACTTGCAGGCGTGTGAAAGCCGACCATGGGAGGCCTGGTGGCAAGCTGACTCCCTTGGAGATTCCGATGTGGAAGTGGGAGAGTATCTCGATGGATTTCATTACCGGCTTACCAAGATCGCCTAAGGGGCATGATTCAGTTTGGGTAATTTTAGACAGATTGACGAAGAGCGCTCATTTCGTGCGATTTAAGATCGATTATCCGATGAGGAAGATAACTGAGCTGTATCTGGAAGAGGTTGTCAGATTGCATGGTGTACCCGTAAGTATCATATCAGATCGAGACTCCAGGTTCACGTCTCGTTTTTGGAAGAGCCTTCAAGAAGGGTTGGGTACATATTTGAGATATTCCACGGCTTATCATCCGCAGACCAATGGTCAGACGGAGCGAGTAAATCAGATTGTGGAAGATATGATCCGATGATATATTCTGGACCACGGAGGAGCGTGGGACGAGCGCTTGCGGCTTATGGAATTCACATACAACAACAGTTATCAAGAAAGCTTGCAAATGGCTCCTTTTGAAGATTTGTATGGGAGGCGCTGCAGGACTCCCTTGTTTTGGGCTGAGCTTGGCGAGGGACCTTTGTTGGGTCCAGAAGCGCTTGAGGAGATGGAAACCGCTGTGAAGCTTATTCGGGCAAAACTTCGGATAGCCCAGGAGAGATATGAGAAAAAATGCCAATCGGCGTAGATCGGACTTGGAATTTGCTGTGGGGGACTCGGTGTTCTTAAAGGTCTCCCCGTTGATTGGAGTCAAGCGGTTTGGCAAGAATAGGAAGTTGGACCCGAGGTACGTGGGGCCATTTCCGATTGTTGAGCGGATTGGGGTATCAGCCTACAGGCTGGCTTTGCCCGCAAATTTCCCTGGCGTATATGATGTCTTTCACGTCAGTCAGCTGCGAAAATGTGTGATAAATGGCAGGCAGGTATTGGATTCTGTGCCTCAGTTGGAGCCGAATCTTTCTTATGTGGAGGTGCCTGTTCGAATTTTGGATTCTCAAGTTCGGGCGTTGCGGAAGAAGACTATTCCGATGGTTAAAGTTTTATGGAGAAATCAAGATGTGGAAAGCGCGACTTGGGAGTTGGAGTCGGCTATGAGGGAGGCTCACCCTCATCTGTTTCCCTGATCCTGTGCTTGGTATGTTCTATTTTGTTGTTTATTTAGCCCTTTCCTGGCTTTTTCTCTCTCCTTCGTTATAGGAGTGTTGTGAGTAAAGTTTCGAGGCGAAACTTTCTTTTAGGGGGAGTGGCTGTAACGCCCCCGTTTTTCTGTGCTTCGTTAGATCTTTGGCTGGCGTTACGATGGCGTATTTCCGGCTTTTTGCCATTGTAGAGCGTGGTCTTAGCTCTTAGGGTTCCCTGTGTAGCTTGTTTTTAGCCTGTTAGCAAGATTCCCCAGCTAGCCGGAGTCCGTTTGATGACTCGGTTGGGCCTCTTAGGGAATTCTTGTGTTTTGGCTTCGGGAGATGTTATCCCGGGTTTTGTTCGTCGAATGCTAATTTCGACTTCGTAGTTGCGTTCGTAGCGTGGGTTTTTAGCTGCGGCGTAAATTTCGTCTTTTTCCGAGAAGTTTCGGGTTTCGGGTTGTTTTGATATTGGGTGTAAATAGTAATTATTATGTATTGTTGTTTATTATTATTAATGCTGATATATATAGTCTTGGGTCAGGTTAGGGCTGGGTTCCTTTTTGGTTCTTTTCCTGTTTCTCTGTTTGGAGGAAGCCGTCGCCCGTCGCCTGTGCGAGAGGAGAGGAAGAGCTCTGCCGGACTGCCCTAGCCTTGGGACGCCGTTTTCCTGGAGTTTTCGCGGTCGGATTTTGGTTTCGAGGGTGGATCTGGACTGCCCCCGTCGGGATCTGCCTTCTTTCTGCTCCTCAGCTTGCTGCCCTACGGCCAGATCCGCAAGCGGGGGAGGCCGCCGACCGAGTTCCTGGTATTGAGGCAAGCGATGTACCCTCATCCTTGCCTATTTGATCTTTGCCTTCTTTTGATTTAATCTTTTATCTCTTTTGTTTAGATCTGAGGTGTAAGCTAGGGCTTGTTCCCGATCATGTCGTGGTTAGTATAGGAAGGTCCAGTTAATCTCAGTTTTCCTGAGGGATTTTGTCTATTAGGGACAGATTTGGTTCGGTCTAGGTCGAGTAGTTACCATTGCCGATGGAGGTCGTACTCGAGAGAGAAGAGAATTTTTCCCCGTTCCCATTTTTGGTCGGTTGCTGGATCTGGCTCCTGTAGCCAGTTGGGGTGTCGACACTGTTGTGTCGACACCAGCCAGTCTTGGTGTCGACACTTGGTGTCGACACCGGCCAGTCGTGGTGTCGACACTTGGTGTCGACACCAGCAGCGGCTGTGTCGACACAAGGTGTCGACACCGGCTGCAGTGGTGTCGACACTTAGTGTCGACACCAGCAGCGGCTGTGTCGACACAAGGTGTCGACACCGGCTGCAGTGGTGTCGACACTTGGTGTCGACACCAGCAGCGGCAGTGTCGACACAAGGTGTCGACACCGGCTGTAGTGGTGTCTACACTTGGTGTCGACACCAGCAGTGGCAGTGTCGACACCATGTGTCGACACCGGCTGCAGTGGTGTCGACACTTGGTGTCGACACCAGCCGCGGCAGTGTCGACACCTTGTGTCTACACTGGCCTCTATAGTGTCGACACTTGGTGTCGACACCGGCCGTGGTTGAGTCGACACCTTGTGTCGACGCCGGCTTGTCGAGGTGTCGACACATCGTGTCGACACTGGTGATGCGCTTGTCTTGGGGTCAGGTAGACTCAGGGTTGGTTCGGGTTAGGCGTGCAAGGCCGCGTCGGTTGGACCGACGTTTTGTCTTGGGTTCGTGTGTTTCTTAGGATTGTTAGATTGACTTTTTCCCTAGGGGGGTGCTTTGGGTGTTCGGCTATTTTCTGCATGCCGACTCTTGGGTCGTGGCAGGTGGTGGAGTTTTGGTGGCCTCTAGAGGGGTGGTTTTATGTGGAGAGCTGTGGCCACCGCCTTTTGCCCCGGTTTGGGTTGGTGTGTGTGGGACCCTAAAGCTGCCACTGTTTGACCCCTTAGCCCTTTTTGGGTCTGATTCTGGTTATGCATTCAGACCCAAGTTTTGACCACTGCCACTTACCCACGTGTTAGGATTGTTAGTCCCCTTCCTGTTTATGCTTCCTTTCTTTTGGCATATGTATATGTCTTGGTGCTGTTGCAGGCTCTCTCTTGGTAAGGCCCTTTGGTTTTATTGCTCGCACTTGGTGTGCTCTGCGGTGTTTTATACTGTACTCTTTTCCTTCTGTCATTCACTTTTTCTTTTACTTATAGCAGTTTGTTGTCGGGTTGGTACCCCTTCATCTTATTGCTCTTTAACATATTGCACTTTTTATTTTTGATTGTTTCCTTGCTGAGGTGTTCTTTTCTTGAATGCCTCAGGTTCAGGTTGTAGCCAGTTCAGAGGCTAGTTCTTTGGAGGGGCTTGTTGGTGGCCTCTAGGGTAGCTGAGATTGCTGATCCCCGTTTGTTGTGAGGTAGTTCTTTACTCTTCTGTATAGACATACATACTCGCCAGTGGGTTCGTGTTAGGTTGTTGGCGCCCACTGGTGGCTTTTTGTGATGCTGAATATGAATTTAAACTGCTGTTTTTGCCTATTTGAGGTTGGTTACTTGCTTCTGCGAAGGATTTATGTTAGGCTGCATGTTAGATATTTTAAAATCTAAAAGTATTATTATATGTACCACATGCATAACATGTTTCCAAATCAAAGACACTACTTTTCCTCAACGTAAAACACTATTTTTCATACCTATTATATTCACCTTAGAGTCATGCGTGTATAAGTCGTCCCCCGGGGACGCTTATGCTCGCTTAGGGTGTCAATTTAATTGAACCAAAGTATTTTCTGCTGCGCGTAAATATAGTTTTAATTGTGGACTAGCTGATCCACCGGGCCAAGGGATACGGCCATTCATCGTAACTGATTTTCTTTCATATCAAATCATCAATTTTCCTTAAAATCAAATGTCTGGAGTTTTGCCTGAGCGTGTGCAGTTATCCCCTGCACGACGTGGCATCACGGCACGTGTTTTCTCTTACTCTGATTCGATTTTTACCATTGAGAAAATGCGGGTTGTGACACAAGGAAGGAAGAAGGATCTAGATCCGGCCATTGGAGGAGTTTCGAAACTCCAAATCACGAGCCGACTCCAGATCCACGGAGGCAAAGCTAGTGCGGTGCTTTTCATCCGCTTATTTTTCCATGGCGCCAAAGAAGAACGCAAGGGTAACGATTCTCTTCTTGAGCATGAGTAGCTCTCCTTCTTTGCATAGGAAGCCCGCTCTCGCGAGTTTGCGGAGAGTTGGAGGCGTTCCTTCGGGTAGATATGTGAAGTACCCGTTGTATAGAGTCCGTAAGCGAGAACGGAGATAGGCATGATGTATGAAGCCTACCCGGACATGTTGGTCTGGATCGGTGATGTTGCATTGCATAATGCTGGAGAAGAATCCGTGCTATTGGTTGTTTTTCGGGTTTTCTACACGGTAGATTGCAACAGGGAGCCTTGGGGATTAACCCAAAGGTGCATCCGGAAAATTGGGCGGATGCGTGATCTTGCCAACTTGGTGGCCTGAGAGCCAACTTGAACATAACCGGGTTATGTGAATTGTGATGGAAATGGGACTCGGTGGAAGTTTGACCCGCGCAAATGGCTTAAATTGTCGTTGCGATGTGAGCACGGGCTAGATGGAACCGTACCCGTTCTATGTCGTTCGGTTAAAGAGACCTAAGGGTACGTGGCACTTGTCGTTGGCATAGATTAGGGTCTTCGGCGGTCTATGGCTTAAATTGTCGTGACCCAGGACAAGAAGACAAAATGCTCATAGGTTTGGCCGTCAAAGTGGCGGTGGTGAGTCCGGAATTTCTATGGCTTTAATTGACGTGATATCGACCGGTTCACCGAGAATGTGTCATGCGAGCACGGGGCGTGTGGCTGTGCGAGCCAACGTCTGTGATGAAATGAATATATATGTATTGCTCGCTTATGTTAATGAAATGCAGGGAAGGAGCATCGCCGCCCCGAGTTGGGAGCGGGATCGTTATAATTTGGTCAGCATTGCTGACCGTTGGCTTATTTTTCCACCGTGCGGTGGTTTGTTGTTTGCAGGTGCTGCTGGACCAAGCGTTCAATAGCGGGCTAAAGCCCAAGTGCGAAGCCGGCCCTCGAAGGTCTAATTGGAAGTGTTTACTGTTTTATTCATGTATGACCGGCCTGCGTGCCGTGGTTTGTAAACCATGTAATATCAAGTGAAACATTTTGTAAGGCCTTAAGGCTTGTGTTGGTTTTTGTATAACATTCCTATTTTATATTTGTGGACATTCATGCTTTAGTGCCGGGTTCTTATTTGCAACTTTTATAAACTGCTTCCGCTAGAATGCTCTGTGTAGGACGTGGTGATTGGTTGGATGGTTTCCATAAGTAACCACCCGGTCTGTCTGTGGCATACGGCGTCGGGCCCCGGCCGGACCTACTATTATATACTATGCGACGGATAGGGGGTGTTACAAGAAAGATGGGTCGATGCGGCTTTACATCGATTACCGGGAATTGAACAAGGTGACGATTAAGAACAAGTACCCACTGCCAAGAATTGATGATTTGTTTGATCAACTGCTTGGCAGTTCAGTATTTTCGAAGATTGATCTCCGCTCGGGCTATCATCAGCTAAAGGTTCGGGAGTCTGATATTCCGCGGACTGCGTTTCGATCGAGACATGGCCATTTTGAATTTCTTGTGATGTCGTTTGGTTTGACCAACGCACCATCAGCCTTCATGGATATGATGAACCGGGTGTTCAAGGACTACTTGGATAGGTTTGTGGTGGTTTTTATTGACGACGTTCTTGTCTACTCCCGCAATGCTGAGGAGCATGAACAGCATCTGCGATTGGTATTGGCCACTTTGCGAGACCAAAGGTTGTTCGCCAAGCTAAGCAAATGCGAGTTTTGGTTGCCTCAGGTTGTATTTCTGGGTCATGTTATTAATCAACATGGAATTTCAGTGGATCCCGAAAATATTGCTGCAGTCCTGGAGTGGAGGAGACCGGAGACACCCAAGGAGATTCGGAGCTTCTTGGGATTGGCTGGCTATTATCGTGGATTCGTAGAAGGTTTTGCTACGTTGGCTGCACCTTTGACTCGCTTAATCCAGAATAATGTGGCATTTGAGTGGAATGACAAGTGTGAGGCATCATTCCTTGAACTCAAGAACAGGTTATGTACCGATCCTGTGTTGATATTACCAACAGAAGGGATAGCTTATGAGGTTTTTGTGGATGCATCGCACGTTGGACTTGGATGTGTTTTAATGCAAGACAAAAAGGTGATTGCATATGGGTCTCGGCAGTTGAAAAGTCATGAAAAGAACTACCCGACGCATGATTTGGAGTTCGCAGCGGTGATATTTGCATTGAAGTTGTGGCGACACTTACTTTACGGCGCGTAGTGTAAAATCTTTAAGGATCATAAAAGTTTGAAGTACGTCTTCACGCAAAAAGAACTTAATCTGCGCCAACGGCGATGGCTTGAATATGTAGCTGATTATGACGTGGAGATTCAGTATCATCCTGGGAAAGCTAATGTTGTGGTCGATGCTTTGAGTCGGAAGACAGGAAAATTATTTAATCTTTCAGCCGACCGTCTAGTGGAGGAATTTCTATTGATGAATATTTCTGTGGGAAGATATGACCCGCAAAGTCATTCGGCAATAGAAGAACCTTCATGGATGGTGCTTGCAAAACAACATCAAAAAGAGAATCCTGATCTTTTACATTTATTTCTTCGGACTGAAAAAGGTGAATTACCAGAGTTTGCTATTGATGGCGCAGACACGTTAAAATATCGCGATCGATTTTGTATCCCCGCAGTTGGAGACATTCGCGATATGGTGTGTAGGGAAGCACATGGCTCAAGTATGGCCTTCCATCCAGGCTCAACTAAAATGTACCGTGATTTGAAACAAATTGTCTGGTGGTATGGAATGAAAAGAGATATAGCACAATTTGTATCTGAATGTCATACCTGCAAGCGGGTGAAAGCTGATCATGGGAGGCCTGGTGGCAAGTTGACGCCATTGGAGATTCCAACATGGAAGTGGGAAAGCATTTCAATGGATTTTATTACAGGCTTACCGAGATCTCCACGAGGACATGACTCTGTATGGGTGATCGTGGATAGGTTGACCAAGTGTGCTCACTTCATACCATTTAAGATCAACTACCCGATGAAGACAATAGCGGAGCTATATTTGAACGAGATCATCCGACTGAATGGTGTGCCAGTCAATATCATTTCAGACCGGGATTCCCGATTTACTTCTCGTTTCTAGAAGAGTCTACAAGAGGGTTTGGGAATGGATTTGAGGTATTCCACGGCTTACCACCCTCAGACGAATGGCCAAACGGAATGAGTAAACTAAATCGTGGAAGATATAATTCGATGTTATATTCTTGAGTATGGCGGAGCATGGGATGAACGTTTGCGCCTTATGGAATTCGCCTATAATAACAGCTATCAAGAAAGCTTGCAAATGGCTCTGTTCGAAGCTTTATATGGGCGACGATGTCGGACTCCCCTATTTTGGGCTAAGGTTGGCGAGCAGCCTTTGTTGGGCCCAGAGGCGCTCGAGGACATGGAAGTTGTCGTATGACTTATTCGGGAGAAGCTCCGGATCGCCCAAGAGCGATATGAAAAGTACGCCAACCGGCGAAGGTCGGAGTTAGAGTTTACTGTGGGGGATTTCGTCTTCTTGAAAGTCTCCCCAATGATTGGAATTAAAAGGTTTGGAAAAGAGCGCAAATTAGACACAAGATTTGTGGGTTCCTTCAAGATTCTTGCGCGGGTTGGTGCATCCGCTTACAAAGTCGCGTTACCCGTGAACTTTCCTGGTGTTCACGACGTGTTTCATGTCAGCCAACTTCGCAAGTGTGTGCGAAATGATAAGCAAGTTTTGGATATTGTGCCGCAGTTGGCGCCGAACCTTTCTTATGTGGAGATGTCCATCCGTATTTTGGACTCCCAAGATCGCGTGTTGCGGAAAAAGAAGATTCCTATGGTCAAGGTGCTATGGAAAAATCAGAATGTGGAAAGCGCGACGTGGGAGCTCGAGTCAACAATGAGGGCGGCTCACCCTCATTTATTTCCATAAATGAAGCTGGTATGTGACTTGATGTTATTGTTTGATTCCTTCTTTAATTGACATACAAAGTATGTAAACGTTTCGAGGCGAACCTTTTGTTAGGGGGAGTGACTATAACGCCCCAGATTTTTGTTTTGTCGTTGAATGATTGCATACGCTTGATGGGCGTTACGTTGGCTCTGATCGTTGTTTGAGCATGGTTTTCACGCAGACGTTCGAGTGGCTGTTTTGGTAGCCTAGTTGCACGGTTCCCCAGCAAGCCGGAGCTTATTTTTGGGGACTCGGTGAGGCCTCTTAGGGAATGCATGCACTTTCTCGAGCATGAGTCGTGTTGCTCAAAACGGGTTGATTGTATGGCATTTGTATGGCATTTTGGAGTTAGTCAATAAAAGTGTTTGCTGGTTTTTACCCCCTCAGGTGCCAAAATTATGGTTGTATTTTTTTGTAGCAGGGGGGACCTAGAGCGCATTTGGGTGACACGGCCTGGGACACGGTCGTGTCCCAGGGCGTGTCGGGGTACACGGTCTGTGACACGAGCGTGTCACACGGCGTGTCCCGGGTGTTCGACGAATTTCGGTGATAAAGTTCACTCGACGAGTGTCGAGTGTCGAGAGAAGGGGTACACGGCCTGTGACACGGGCGTGTCACAGGGCGTGTCCCGCTCTCGACAAGATTTGCTCGACAAAATTCACTCGACGAGTGTCGAGTGTCGAGAGAAGGGGTACGCGGCCTGTGACACAGGCGTGTCACAGGGCGTGTCCCGCTCTCGACGAGCTTTGTTCGACGAAATTCACTCGACGAGTGTCGAGTGTCGAGAGAAGGGGTACACGGCCTGTGACACGGGCGTGTCACAGGGCGTGTCCCGTGGTCGACGAACTTCGCTCGACGAAATTCGCTCGACGAGTGTCGAGTAGGGGTGACACGGCTTGGGACACGGGCGTGTCCCCAGGCCGTGTCCTTCTCGGGTTGTTTGGCGGGTGTTGTGGGCTGTGTCACGGCCGTGCGACACGGCCGTGTAGATAGACGTGTTCAGTGATACGGCCTGTGACACGGGCGTGTCCCAGGCCGTGTACTAGTTCGAGGTGAGGCGGTTGCCCACCGCTTACGTGACACGGCCTGTGACACGGGCGTATCACAGGGCGTGTCAGGGTCGAAAAGCATTTTTTGCCAGTTTTTTGTGTCGTTCATTTCTCTGATTCTGGATCAAACAGGTCAGCTCTGTCCTGGAGGAAATAAGGCCGAAAAAAAGAGCACTTTCTCCTCACTTATTCCTTTCTTCAACTTCTTCTTCATGCTCAAAAAGAAAGCAAGGGAGAAAAGCTAAGGCAAGGGAAGGAGAAAGAGAGGAGCAGCCGTCGCGGTGTCGTCTCGGTTCAGGTAAGCGGTGTTCTTCACCCTTGCCAATCTTGTTTTCTTGTTCTTTGATTATGCAAGTTTAGCTAGCTTTCCCCTTTCAATTTTAATAGCTTGTTCTTCTTGTTTTGCACCTCACTTTGGTCTAAATAACTTAACCTTGTTACTCTTCTGTTTGTTTAGGATTCACAAGCATAAATCATCTTGTCGTTCAAGAATTTTCTTACCTATTGTTCATCTCATTTTGTCATGTTTTCCCTTGGATTGCTCTATTAGTTACTTTTTTGTTCATATGATTCACAAGCTTGTTGTGGTTAATCGGCGTTGTTACTTGTGGAGCTCGCTTATGGTGACGGAGAGACCCAAATTCTGTCAAGTTTGACATACCTTAGGCAATTTGTAGTCATGAGTGAGGACGATGAAAGGAAATGGGTTTAGCTTGGATTATGGTGAGTTTTGCGAGGCAAATTGTGAACCATGGCAGGAGCGTTTGTGTGAGGATTCGGTAAGGGGTGGTGTGGTTTCAGCCTTGGTGGCCACCGGGTTTTGTTTTGTGGTGTAGAGCACCGTTTTGGCCCCGATTTGGGCTGGCTTTTATTGGTGCGTTCCACTTTAGGGCCGCCACCAAAAGACCCTTGCGGAATCGAACTTAACTGTTGCTTATGTGCCACTAGTATAGTTGTTTCTTGTTATCAAGATGATGGAATGGGCATATATGTGTGGCCTTTTTGCTCCTGTTTACATGAAAAATTGCTACGGGATCGGTAAGCCCTTCATTATATTGTATGAACGTAATGCTCTATTTTTTTGTAGCTTTGATGATTGCTGAGGTGTTCTTTTTCGAATGCCTCAGGTGCAGGTTGTAGACGGTTGAGCGGCTAAGGCTTGGGTAGAGTCTCTTTGGAGCTAGCCGAGCTTGCTTAGCGAGGTAGTTCTTTACTTTCGTGTACAGACATACATACGCCCCAATGGGTTCGTGTCAGCTTGTTGGCGCCCATTGGTGGCATTCTTTACTTGCTACATATGTATGCTAGACTGTTAATATGAATCATTTGGATGAGATGATATCTACTTGCTCTTGGGAAGGATTTATGTTAGGTTGCATTAGGTATTTCTAAGCTAAACAAAACATCTCTTCCAACGTGATCACCCAATCGTCCAAGATCACAAAGTCTGCTTTTCCATCATAGGTGGGTGGTCCAAGTCGCTGAAACTGCGAGATAAAAGTCATCGCAGGAGGAACCACAACTGGGGGTATCAACGCCACTAAAGGAGTAGAAACAGCGGGGCCTCTGACAGTCTCTTGCACGCTTGGTGCCAGCCCAGGGCAACTACGTTTTGCCTGCGCCATCAATAGCAAACCTATTATTGTATAGCATTCATAACATGTTTTGGTCACCTAAACAAGTATTTTACAAACAACGTAAAAAATGATGATTTCTTATATTATTATAAATATAGAATACATATAGGAGATCGTCATAAATAAACTAAAGTATTTTCCGCCGCGTACAAACACACGTTTTGATCCATAAGGCCGAGGGATACGGCCATCAAACTAAACGGTTTTCTTGCATACAACTGATGATTTTCAACTACTAAAGTAAGCATCGAGCTTTTGCCTGAGCGTGTGCAGTTATCACATGCACGACGTGGCATCATAACACGTAGTTCCTCTTTCTCTGATACGATGTACTCGTTTGGGGAAATGCGGGTTGTGACATCTAGGATGTCGGTCGTGGGCGCACTACCATAAGCACAACGGTGGCCAGCTGCGACCCCTCGCGGTCGCATGTGTGCGAATGAGAGGAGCAGCGGCAGCCAAGTCGTGAGGCCCGCTATAGCCCTTCACGTCTGCATGCGTGCGGTCGTAAGGCCTGGCGACGGTGAGCCGCGCGGTCGGCCATGACCCTTCGTAGTCTCGTGCATGCGATCACAGGGTGTAGTGGAGGCCGGTGGGAAGCCGTCCATGGCCCCACACGACTGTGTGTGTGCTGTCGCGTGGCGTGGCAACGGCGGTGCCTAGCTGGGAGGTCGGTCACCAGTGGCGGAACTAGGATTTTGAAGTCCCACGTGCACAATCTAAGTACTGTCAATTCGGGGGTTCGAGGGGTAGCGCACCCTAAGCGGGGGTTCGGGGGCAGCGTCTCCGAATTGTTTTTTTTTTTGCAAAGATATTTTTGTAAAGAAAATATTGAACACAATATTACAATCAAAAATTGAACACAATATTACAAAAGAAAGGTTTAGATCTGAAAAACTTACAATTCAACAAAATACTTTCCGTTGACACATGCTCTGAAAACGTGAAATAATAGTTTTTGTTGTAATAGTATCGGCAACTTCTTTTTCAATGTAAGCAACCAAGCAATCATTCATATATTCATCCCTCATTCTATTTCGCAACTGATTTTTTATGATCTTTATTGCAGAAAATGTTCTTTCAACAGTAGCTGTAGCAACTGGTAAGAGGCAAGTCAACTTCAACAATCTAAAAACTAACTGATAGTGATTTTCCTTTTTTTAATTCAACTATTTTTTTCAGAAGATCGCTAATTCCTCTAACATCAGAAAATGTGTCAGTTGATGTAGATAGCATATCAAAATTATATATGTCAAGTTGTCCTTCAGGTAACTGCAACTCTATTGGCGTAAAATCATACGGATATAATGCAGCAAGATGAAGTAATTTTTGTTTATCATTAGAACTAAAATGATCCTTTGGGTCTATACAAGTAACACATAAGAGTAATTCTGTGTTTACTTCATCAAAGCGATCATTTAACTTATTTAGCATCCAATCAAGCACTGTATTAAAAATTTCAATCCTGAAATAATGTTTACTTGTAATCTCACGTGCATTGCGTCTTGATCAACATTGTTGAACAAACTTCTCTTCTATATTAACAACTTCTATGTCATGTTTTCTACAGAAAATTGAGAATTCGGCCATAAATATTTCTCACTCGGCTTCATCATTTCTCATCTTCAATAATAATAGTTTTGACAATTTTACGAAATGCATTGCATTTACAATATCTTGATCTTTCCTCTGCAATGCTTGGGATAGTTCATTTATTTTGACAAAATATTTTTCATCAAATGAATAACAAATGCAAATTTGAAAGTCAAGATAACTTGGTCAAGTGCGCTTGTCATTACTCTTTGGTTTTCATCTGCATCATCAACTATGATAATCTAATGAACTTTGACATGCTCTTGAGAATCTAACGAACTTTGACATGCTCCTTTTTTAGAAAAAAATTTCTCCATTGCACTAACTAAAACGCTCCATAAATTTGACGGGACATTCCAGTTAGCGCGACTAGAAATAATCGATATGCACATCACAAACATCACCGATGCGGGCTTACCGCCACGGGTAGGCTTCACACAGCATGCCTAAATCCAGACTCGCATGTCAGATTACTAATACAAAAAATATGTCGGGGACGTACACAATCTACTCGGAGGTTCACAATGAATTGTGGGAGACACACACCGCGTCCAATTGAAGGCGGGTGGCTCTCTTAACTCCTAAGCAAACTAAAACAGAAAACTGAGGAACAAGTGTAATTACCAATGACGTGTTCCAGCAACACAAGACGATTGGAGCTCTAAATCAACCCTTCACGATGGATTTCAGCAACACAATGGTGTGTACCTAACATTAAAATATTCGAAGATTAACACAATAGTGTATCCACATCAGCCTTTCACAGAAATCTGGACTGAATTCAGTCCGGATTTCACAGTGAAATATGGACTGAAATCAGTCCGGATTTCACAGTGAAGAAGAAGTACTGACGGGCACGGGAGCTGGAACCGAAGTAGGTAGCCGCGACGGGAGCCGGAGACGGAGCAGGTAGCCGCGACGGGAGCTGGAGCCGGAGCGGGTAACGACGACGGGAGCCGGAGCCGAGGGAGCGGCGACGGGATCGGGAGCAGGAGGAGCAGGGAGCGGGATACGGGATATGGGATCTAGAGTAGGAGGAGCAGGGAGCGGTAATTTAGAGATAAAAAAACCTAAAACCGGTCTGGCACGTGCCCTACCGTGCCCAGGGGTAGTTCCGCCCATGGTTAGACACCAATTGTTAAAGATAAAGGGATTATTGAGTCTGCTGTAAAAGACAAGAAATTATTAACAAATTACACATTTTTTTGCAATTTCAAAAGATCGTAATACAATATCAAATAGTGGAATCGCTGCTCGGCTGTAGGCTCACTCCTTTGGGTTCTGCCAGACTGCCGTAACCCTACACAGTCCGGACCTCCTCCTCAATCCTCAGTCCTTCCAGTGCTTTTTTGCGGACATGATCAAATGAAGGTAAGCATACTCCTCATCTAGGTATATATATTCTCATGGTCCGACTTACCATTTCAAACTGGATCTTTACAAAAAGAAAATCGCTAGAAATGCTACCATATGTTCTTAACTCCTTATACTTACATTTTAGACAACATGATAGGAACTGCTTAATTCTAAGCAGGAGAACAAGGAGAATTGGGCAGAATGCATCATAATACTTAACAGAAAGAGTCATCATCCTAGATTACCTCTTTAAGGGCCCTGCCATATATCAATTATTAGCATCTCAATTCTGCAGAACTCAGCTTGCACACTTGTGTTTGTACATTTTTGTAAATGAAACCTTGGTACCTTCACATTTTTAAGCATATAAAAAATTCCTCCAATTGCCAGTAAGGTCCGGCTTCACCCCAATACATATAAAACTATGTGCTTAATCTATGGGATTTCCTGAAAAATTTGTGTTGTAATTGTAAACTGAACACTTTTCCATTAGTCTCGTCTTCGGGTAACCTCCTGAAAGCTTATTGAAAACTTGTTTTATAATTAAATTGTAAACAAAGGCAAGCAGAAGGTGATGCAGTGACTCAGAGCCGACCCGCTCTGTCGACCAGGCCTCGCACCTGGCCTAGACAGAGGCCCACGTCTGGCGGCCCACTGTCGGGCCCACCATGACGTCACACCATGGCGTCCCTTTTATCAGGTCCGCGGGCCGTACACCCCAACCCTTCTCCGGGCCCAACCACAGGCGCACGGTAGGTTGTTGAGGTCAGGTCTCGATCCCCTGACCTCCTTGATAAAGAGCTTTCAGGCAAGCTCTCATCAACCAACTGAGCCGCGGATCAGTTGGTTGATGAGAGCTTGCCTGAAAGCTCTTTATCAAGGAGGTCAGGGGATCGAGACCTGGCTTCAACAACCTACTGTGCGCCTGTGGTTGGGCCCGGAGAAGGGTTGGGGTGTACGGCCCGCGGGCCTGATAAAAGGGACGCCATGGTGTGACGCCATGGGGGGCCCGGCAGTGGGCCGCCAGACGTGGGCCTCTGGCTAGGCCAGGTGCGAGGCCTGGTCGACAGAGCGGGTCGGCTCTGGGTCACTGCATCAAAAAAGTGCACTTTTAGGGTTTAGGTCACTGCATCAAAAAAGGGACGCCCGATTCCCTAAGCTCCTATTCACTACCTCAGTCTGACCGTCCGTCTGTGGGTGATATGCCGAGGAAAACCTAAGGATAGTACCAGTCTTGTGCCACAGGGTTTTCCAAAAATAGCTCATGAACCTCACATCGCGATCAGACACGATCGACTTGGGCAGACCATGCAACCGAAAGACATCCCTCATGAATATATATGCAACGTGGGTCGCATCAGCCGTCTTGCGGCAAGCAATGAAGTGTGCCATCTTCGAAAACCGATCAACCACCACGAAGATGGAATCGTGTTTCCGTAAGGTGCGGGGGAGTCCGAGAACAAAATCCATGCTGATGTCCTCCCAAGGGCGGTGTGACACGGGTAGGGGCGTGTAAAGGTCGGTGTTCTGCTTATTTCCCTAGGCCGTCTGACAGATACGGCAGTGGCGCACAACCCGAGCTACGTCCTTCTTGAGGCTAGGCCAGTAGAGACGGTCCTCAACAATGGCTATGGATTTATCTTGCCCGAAGTGGCCCGCGGCTCCGCCCGCGTGCAGTTCCCAAATTAGGTAATCTCGGTAAGACGTCTGAGGAACGCATAGGCGGGAGGCCCGGTACAGATATCCCGCGTAAATCTGATATCCCTCAACAGGGTCGGGTGGGTCTCGGGATAGGGCAGTATAAATCTCACCAAAGTCAGGGCACGTAGGGTAATCGAGCATTAGTTGCTCAAGTCCCTGCACACTCGCTGTCATCGTCTGCAATAGGGATACACGGAGACTCAACGCATCGGCCGGCTTGTTCTCAACACCCGCGCGGTGCTTGAGAACGTAATGAAAATCCTGCAGATACTCAACCCACTTCGCATGCCGGTGGCCCAGCTTGCGTTGCGAATCGAGGTAACGGAGGGCCTAGTGGTCGGAATACAACACGAACTCCCGGGGAAGGAGATAGTGTCGCCAGTAGCGCAGAGACTGGACAATAGCATAAAATTCTCGATCATAGTTCGAGTACTTTTGCTTTGCGTCATTCAGCTTCTCACTAAAGTAGGAAACTGGGTGTCCCTCTTGGCTCAATACGCCACCTATACCGATACCGGACGCGTCGCAGGCGACCTCAAAGGTGCGACTGAAATCTGGTAACCTCAGGATGGGAGCTGTCGCCAATCTCTCCTTAATCTCCTCGAAGGCTCTGGTGGCTGCGGGGGTCCACTGAAACTCTCCCTTCTTGAGACAGCTCGTGAAGGGGGCCATGATCGTGCTGAACCCCTGGACAAACCTCCTATAGAAGGTGGCAAGCCCGTGAAAGCTACGAGCCTCGTGGATATTCCTAGGTACAGGCCAATCTCGAATAGATTTGACCTTCTTAGGGTCCACGGAGACTCCAGTGGAGGAAATAATAAAGCCTAGGAAGTGGACGGACTCGGACAGAAAGGCGCACTTCTTCAGGTTCACATACAGCTTCTCTTGACGGAGGGTGCCAAAGAGAAGTCTCAAATGATCGAGGTGAGCGGCCTGAGTCTGGCTGTAGACTAATATGTCATCAAAGTACACCACCAGGAACTTGCCCATGTAGGGCCGCAACACCTGTGTCATAACTCGCATGAATGTGCTCGGGGCATTGGATAGCCCGAATGGCATGACTAGCCACTCATACAAACCATCTTTGGTCTTAAATGCGGTCTTCCACTCGTCCCCCTCACGAACTCGTATCTGATGGTACCCGCTGCGGAGGTCGATCTTGGAGAAGATCTGGGCACCGGACATAGTATCCAGTAAGTCATCGAGTCGTGGGATGGGGAAGCGATACTTGACCGTGATCTTTTTGATGGCGCGGCTGTCGATGCACATACGCCAACTACCGTCCTTCTTAAGGGTAAGAAGGGCAGGGACCGCACAAGGACTCATGCTCTCGCGAATGAACTGCTTCCGAAGAAGCTCGTCAACTTGCCGTTTGAGCTCAGCGTGCTCATCCGGGTGCATACGGTAGTGGGGCAGGTTCGGGAGGGAAGCTCCCGGGACTAAATCAATGGCATTCTGAATGTCCCGAGGGGGGCAGCTCATCGGGGAGCTCGTCCGGCATAATGTCCGCAAACTCGCCTAACATGGGACGCACCGCGAGTGGGAAATCGACTGGGGCGTCCTCAGTAACCTGGGTAGCGGCGACTACATAAATAACGTCGGACTCCGCACTATCTCGCAGAAACTCACCTCGCCTCAGAATATGCAGTGGTCGCGAGGCGCTCGTGCTCGGAGATGACTCTACCACACCCTTGGGTCGATCTCGGGGCTGGGTGGGTGTCCACGTGATCTTCCTCCCCTTATCATAAAAGACACACGTGTTCGAGCGGCCGAAGCACGTGACATCACGATCAAAAAGCCAGGAGCGGCCAAGCAACACGTGAGCGACGTCCATGGGAATAACATCGCACCAGACCTTCTCCTGAAAGGACGCAATGGTGATCGGGACTAAGCAACACTGGGTGACCTGAATTGCCGTCTTGTCAACCCAGACGATATGGGACGGATGCGAGTGAGGCTCTGCCTTCACCTGCATACGGTCAAGCGCCTTCTGGGATACAATATTCACGCAACTCCCACCATCAATGGCTAGCTTGCAGGGACCGCCTGCACTAGGGAAGTACGTGTAAAAGATGGTCGTGCGTCGCCAGTCCTCGTCCATACGTGGGGTGTGTAGGAGGCGCCGAATCACTCCCACCTCTAATGATCGCTCGGCGTCACTCTCCCAACCTTCCTCGACTGCAGCCCTAACCCCCTCTGGGGCCTCCTCTTCACCCTCTAAACCATGTTCCTCCTCTTCCTCAAGTAACAGGTTCCGCGTGGGGCACTGCGCCGCCACGTGGCCCCTGCCAGAGCATCTAAAACATACAATGCCCCAAGATCACTGGCCATCAGTGGCTACGGCTTTACCCTTCGCATCCGCGGGGATGCGCGAGGGTGTGGTTGTGGTGGTCTGGGGCGGAGCGGGTTTCCTAAAGGTCGAGGAATCAGCCCGAGAGCTAAACTGCCTCGTACTAGACGAACAAAGGTACTGCTCATACTCGAGGGAGAGCTGGAATATCTGATCAACAGTCTCCAAGCGGTGGGGAATCAGCTCTCTCTGAATATCAGAACGAAGGCCCGCCTTGAAGCGGGCGGCAGTGGCAATAGGCTCCTCTGAAATATCACTTCTGACGACCAGCTCATCGAAGCGAGCCATGTACTCGGCGACGGTAAGTGTCCCCTGCCGTAGGTTCTATAGCTGCTCAAATAGCTGATCTCGATATGACGCGGGGAGGTACTTCTCCTTTAGTCTCGTCCCATCTGGCGATGGGGTAGTAACCATCCCGCTCCAGGTGCGAGGCCTGGTCGACAGAGCGGATCGGCTCTGGGTCACTGCATCAAAAAAGTGCACTTTTATGATGCGGGACAGGAGTCCACCTGCCCGCCACCTTGGCATCACCACCAAGGGGCCCACCTGGAGTCAGCACCAGGCGGCTTTATCAGGCCCGCGGGCCGTACACCCCAACCAGCTCTCCGCCATGAAATCACCACCATGCGGCAGGTTGTTGAGGCCGGGGCTCGATCCCCAGACCTCCTAGATAAGAGGCCTTCACCAGCGCTCTCATCACCAACTGATCCGCGGCTCAGTTGGTTGATGAGAGCTTGCCTGAAATCTCTTTATCAAGGAGGTCAGGAGATCGAGACCTGGCCTCAATAACCTACCGTGCGCCTGTGGTTGGGCCCGAAGAAGGGTTGGGGTGTACAGCCCGCGGGCCTGATAAAAGGGACGCCATGGTGTGACGCCATGGTGGGCCCGGCAGTGGGCCGCCAGACGTGGGCCTCTGGCTAGGCCAGGTGCGAGGCCTGGTCGACAGAGCGGGTCGGCTCTGGGTCACTGCATCAGAAGGCTTTGAAGATAAGCAGAAGGCAAACTAGGCAAGCAGAAGGCTTTTAAGAAACTTTGAATTGAGGTATATTTATTGGTTTCTCTCAATTCATCTTATTTCCCTTTATATTTATGTATTGTAGGTGTGGTTTGAGATATTAGTTAAATAGTGACTAAGCAAAGCATAGTAGACTCTGTGACCTGTAGATACTCGTTGGGGATCACATCACAAAACACTAGTGCATAGCATTTCATTTATCCTTATATGGTTATTACACTTGTGAAGATTGAGAAGAGTAAAATAAATAATCGGGTGAAGGCACGAAGTATTTTGTTCGCATTGGAATCATTTTATTTTGTTTTTGTGGTTCATGTGATTACCACTATATTTGGGTATACACAGGAGTTAAATCTCACCTTGCAAAGAAATGATCAAGATAGTGTTAATGCAATGTCTTTTGTTTGTTTGACAAAAAAACAGTTACAAACTTTGGAAGATAATGGATGAGACATTATATTTAATAAAGTCTTGTTTTTGTGTGGCATACATGATATTCATATTCTCAATATGGATGATCGGTATATTCCTCGTGGAAGATAAAAAAATTTTGTTGAAAACAACACGAATTTGCATCATTATTGGGTTAAAGTTTTCTTAAAAGTTGTCAATCAACAACTACAAGAGTTAAATAACTGGTTTGATGAGATGAGTATGGAGTTGCTTCATTGTATGCCTTGCTTGAATCTCGCTATTTAATTTGGTTGTTTTGACAAGCTAAAAGTGATGAGACTTGCAAAGTTTTATCCTCACGATTTTTCAAGTTTAGGGTTGTTTAATTTGGAATTTCAACTCGACAACTACATTGTTGATATGAGAAATGATGAGAGATTTTCTAATTTGAAGGATCTTGGTCATCTATCCTTGAAGTTTGTTGAAACTGGTAAACATGTTGCTTATCAACAAATCTACAAGTTTATGAAGTTCGTATTGATTCTTCTGGAGGCTACCGCATGTGTGGAAAGAATATACTCAGACAAGAATTATGTCAAGAATAAATTGTGCAATAGTCTGGGTGATCAAATGTTGAATGATTGTCTGGTTACTTTTATTGAGCGAGACGAATTTTTGAAAGTCAATAATTAATTATGATGTTATCGATCGTTTTCAAAATATGAGGACTCGTCGTGGACAAATATGATATTTTACTCATGTATTTTGTATTTTTTAGTGTTATGTAATCTTATATGACTTTGTACTGTCATGGATTTAATATTGACTTGATATTTTATTTAAAAAATTTTGTGCCCCCCCCCCCCTCTATTATTAAATTCTCGGATCTGCCACTGTCGGAAGGTGATAGGTTACCTCTCCGTTTACAAGTCTTGAAGGTGAAGAGGGGAGAAAAATGTGAAGTTCCCGGAGTTGGAGTCTCCATGAGAGCGTTCTTTTATCCTCTTCATGTGCTTGTTGAAGCTTTCCTCTGAGCATTGAGAGCGAGCAAACTAAGAGAGCAGAGGGAATTAATATCTCAAAAATGATTTTAGTCCTACGCGCATCCTCGCCGGAAAACCTCAGAACTCTCGCTAGTCTCTCTGGTTGCTTGTCTTCCAAAATGAAAATCTTGGGGGCTATTAATTGCTTTCTTGAAGGGACGTTTGGGCAATTGAGTCTTACTCGATTTTGAGTTGACGAATAGCGTTGCTCCATTCTGGTCACTTGGATCACCAATTTTTTCGAAATTACAAACATGCCCATCGGACAGCCCGGGCAATTTACACGACAACGGAGGAGGCGGTCGGAGATGATGGCAATGACCGGAAGTCGGTAGCTAAAACAGAACGTGCAACCATCGATTGAGCATGTGGGCATGACAACGGTTACGACCACAATTAGTAGAAGAAAACTAGTTTTGACCATGAAAGTGGATGAAGTTCCTTAGGTGAGGTCGGGAGTTCCTGAATGACACTTCATAAACACCATATTTGCAGCCGCCACTATCATGCCAAACGGACCCTAAGTCTTAAAAGTTAAGTGGCCAATTAATATAATATCAATTAATTGAAAGTGGGAAGATAGAGCATAAAAAAGTCTATCAATATTATTACAAGCTCTATAAAATTAGATATCCCGTGAAAAATCCCATATACTCAGCTAACTCTCTCTGGAGGTGTCGTCTCCCCCGAGTCTGGGGAGGATAAAGTGCAGCAAAGGCACATTACCGTGAAGTGTGCGCGATCTGAGGGCTGCGAGTGCAACTCAGCTCGCGCAGAGATGCGTACACGATTTTATATATGTGTGCATGCTTTGAGATATATGCGCTGAGATGTGCACGCATCTCAGCACACTCGCACCCATTGGATCGCACTGCACCGAAAAGTGCAGCGGCTCGCGTCCGTCCGATTTGCTGCACTTTACTCTCCCCCGGCCCGTCTCCCCCACCCAAAGATGTCAAGTCATCCTTAACTTCGACAAAGGCAGAATGTGTAGCCGTAAAAGTCAAGTTCAGGTTGACACTAGCTGTGTCCAGAGCATGCACAACGCAACATCATGTTCATTGAGGACAACTTGTTGTGCGAAACGATGAGGAAAAACAAAAATCACGCAATCAAACACAATAAACACGATAAGATTTGTGTGGTTCGGCGAGGAGTGCCTACATCCACGGGAATGGGCTGTTCACTATCACCGGTGGGGAGAAAAGAAGAGACCAATATAATACAACTCAAAACAACTCTCTCTCTTAAAGAGAGAACCCTAACCCCCTTTTATTTATAGGGGAAATTAGGGATTACAAAAATACTAAAATACCCCCCTTAAACCACAATCTCCACCTCATCTCTTATTTGATATAAAACAAATATGAGATCACACAATAAACAATAACACCAAAACGTGGCTGCGCCAAGTGGGCTGCTTACGTACCCCCCCCCCCCCCCTCCCAAGGGATCAAGCCACGCGTAGTTCTTCAAAAGTGCCTCTCAAGGCACTCACCTCTGAGCTAGAACGTTCACTAATCCTTTGCAATATGTGAACTTCTGGGCCGAAAGCACTTTTGTGTGCATGTCAACTGGATTCTCCTTGGTATCAATCTTCTTCAAAAGAACCTCGCATTTCTCGATCAAGTCTCGAACAAAATGGTACCTGACATCAATGTGTTTGGTACGAGCATGATGCACTCTATTGGTCGCCAAGAAAATCACGCTTTGACTGTCATAAAAGACGGTTAAAGCTTTATGCTCCACACCCAAATCATCCAACAGGCCTTGCATCCAGATGGCCTCCTTCATAGCTTCTGTCACCGCCATGTATTCAGCCTCTATTGTAGAAAAAGCCACTGTCGACTGCAGAGTTGACCTCCAATTGACTGGACCTCCTGCCAATATGAATAAATATCTGGTCGTAGACCTGCGCCTATCCATATCACCTACATAGTCTGAATCGGTGTAGCCCAAACACAACCCAACGTTGTACTGCTGCCTCTCGTACACTAAACCAACATCAATTATACCCTTAAGATACCTCAGAATCCACTTAACTGTCTGTCAATGACCCTGACCGGGATCATGCATGAATCTGCTCACCACGCCAACGGCTTGTAATACATCAAACTGCCCACTGTACTAGCATACGGAACTAGCTTCATTCTCTTCCTCGTTTGGTCGTCTTTAGGACACGAGTTAGCACTCAATTGAAAATGCGCTGTCAATGTGAAAGTGCAAGTTAGATCTGATATACTCTAGAGGGGGGGTGAATAGAGTATGGTGCTTGCTAAAAACTTTTTACAATAGTTGTTGTATTCCTAAGTGAACAGGGAAGCAAATGAACTACAGCAAATATTTAAACAAAAATCAATCACAAACCACAGCCAGAAAATAAAAAGAAAGTAAGCAACCAGAAGACACAAGGAGCTATAGTGGTTCCCCAATCAATCTGGGTACATCCACTCTTCTACCACCCTGGTAGGAATCCACTGCAGGATGAGTTGATCAGGTGTCCTGGGCACCAATGAGCTTTTGATAAGGTGCTCAAAAACCAAACCAGATTTTTTGATCAGGTGTCTTGCCACCACTGAGTTTTGACAAGGTCTTAGAAACCAGCACAAACTTTTGAAGGGAGTTTGATAAACCCTTTATAGTAGAGAGAGAGAGAGATGAGATGATCTTCTCTGTCAACAATCAGAGAGAAGATAGTGGATGTTGTCAAAGCTCCCCCTGAGATCTTGAGTTGTTCAGGAAGTGAAGCTTTGCAGTAGGGTGATAGGCCTTCAGAAAATTTGATCTCCAGCAAAAGATGATTTCAGCAACAACTGAAATGTGTGGTGTCTGGAGTCTTGAATGATGATGGCCTTTGAACACTGGAATCAAAAGGGATCTGAAAATCTCAGTATGTTGATCTACTTTTGTGATGGTGTTCTTGTATGAATTCTAAGACTGAGAATGTCTGCAACTCTTTCTCTTCTGTTGTGTAATTGTTATTGTTGCAGAATATGTGTGTCAGAGAAGAATGAAAAACTGATCTTTTATTCCTTAGATCTGAATAGAATACCTCTCTGTCCAAGATAGTCGTTAGCTTGTCATAAATGACTTCCTTAACTGCATTTGTCTTCTGGAGGAAAGTCCAATAAAAACATTCCTTTGAAAATCCCTTGAAACTTGCTCCAGATTAATTGAAAATGGCTACAAGATCCTTGAAATAAATGCTAAGAATAATTCCACAACTGTCTGAATTTGAATCTTGAAAAACGTCTATCTCACCAGAAAAACGTCGAACTGAGCTCCACTATCATTGAACTGAGCTCAGAGACTGGACTTAGACTGAAACAGAGATCGTCGATCTGAGATCAACTATTGTTGAACTGAGCTCAGAGATAGAGAAACAAACTGGAGACAAGAACGTCGATCTGAGCTCGAAGATCGTCGAATGGAGTTCTTGTTGAAGTTGATCTCAGAGATCGTTGAATGGAGTTCGACGATTCGTCAAAGTGAGCTCAGCGATCGTCGAATGGAGTTCGACGATTCATCGTACTGAGCTCGACGAAATGACTTAGTCTCCTGAACTGAAATCTCTGTTCTTGAGGGCAGCTTTCAAACCTAAATACTAACCCTTAGACTCAATACTAATTGACCTTTAGATCTATACAAGGAGGTCAAAACATATTTCCTAAAGCTATAGTGATCCTTGCCCAAATTAGTAATATGGTGTTCCAACAATCTCCCCCTATTTGGGTTAGGATTACTATTTACAGATATTGGAAAAATAAAAACATACAAAGCAGAGATATAACAAACAAGACATAGCAGAAACACAGACATTATCTCAGATAGTTCAGAAAACAAAATATACTGACATCTTACAGAATCATTCTTTTTCCTTGCTCTTTATAAGAACTATTTCTCTGTTGGGATTGAGAGCTTCCTTCTTAGATCTTCTATCATCAGCTGCACCTAGAGAGGTTTGTTGCTTTGGCCTGGGCACTACAGCTTCTGGATGCAACTTCATGTAGCTTTCTGAATCAAAGAATTTGCTGGATGAGTATCTTTCAAGTTCCTTCTTCCTTTGATCTGATAAAGTAGTGATACTGGATGTGTCTTTTCCTTATTCTCTAGCTTTCTTGATTTGATCTAAAGCGGTCAATTCTTTCATCCTAGCTGTCCATGAGGTGGGATTATTTTCTGGGTCCTCAAATGGAACAGGAAGCTCATATCTATTTGAAGGATTATCTGGAGGAGCTCTGGAAGAGACTAAATCTTTCAGCTTATAAGGAAAGGGACCAGAAGTTGTGTCAGATGGACCTTGTCCTTCCCTTTGGTAAGGATGTTGCCTGGAATATCCTTTTGAGTACACTTGAAATTCTCTTTGATTTCTTTTGTAATGTCCTCTTCTGGACTGGTAACCTCTAAATTGAATACCTCTGTACTGGGATCTACCTTGAGGTTGATATGAGCTTTGGCTTCTGGCAGAGGATTGGAAAGCTGAACTACCACCTGCACCTGCATCAGGTGAGGGAGGAGGAGGAGGATTGAAATGGGAAGATCCTTTGTCATACTTTCTCTTCTTCTTCATAGCTTTCAGTTGATTTCTGGAGTACTGCATCCAAGGTTCTGTGATGGGGCAACTATGCATTATATAATATGGAATGTCATTTGTATCTTTTACTTTCTCTAGAGGAACTCTTTTCATAGCCTTGCTTCTGGCTTTCCTTTTCCTTGCAATTGTAGCAGAGGAATCATCTGAGTCAGTCCTAAACTGATCACTGTCTGAGCTTGGAGGATTATCATATACTGCATCAATCCTTTTGAGATAATCTATTTGTTGTTGAGACTAAGCAGAAGAAACAGCAGAGACAGCAATAGTAGCAGCAGCAACAGCAAGAAGAGGGGTGGAAGCAATACTGGCAGAAGAAATTACATCAGCAGATTCAGATACAAAACTTTCAGCAACAGGAACAACATCAGCAGTAACAGCAGACTCAAAATCAAATGCCTCTGTCACATGCATATCTTCAGATACTAAAATAGCAGAAACAGAACTAACAGAGATATCAACATTAGCAGTAGGAGCAGCAGCAGTAAGAGCAACAGAAACAGAAGGAGTAGCAGTATAAAGGGAGTTTATATAAGAGCTTATCAAGCTGGGGTCACATCTGGAAATAGGCACAATGGCCTTAGTCAGTTCTTCAGATTGCTGGTCTGGCAGGCAGTTGAAGTACACAGAATCAAAAGCTGATAACAGTGACCTGAGGTCCACTGAGATGAATGCAACTGATGCAGCTGGAGCTGTTGAAGCTTGGACTGAAGATACAGCAGCAGACAATCTTTCAACTTCATGAGGCATCTCCCCCTGCCTAGATGCAGTGAGAACTGGATCAAGGCACCCATAAGAAGGGATTGCCTGAGAAGGAAGAATGGAAGAAAGCCTGGTAGACAGTTCCTGAACTGTTTTGAGAAGGGGAGCCAAAGAGGTCTCCAGCAGGAGAGATGGCCTTGGAGCTATCAGCTCATATAATCTGTCTGCAAGAGCTGGAAGATCTACTTGCTCAAGAGGGACTTGAGCAGAGGTATGGATGGAGGAGGTAGCAATGGAGGGTGGAGCAGCAGGAGATGTGGTAGGAGAACCTGTGGATTGAGGGAATGATGGTTGGGAAATTGGAATTGTGGAGA
The DNA here is from genome assembly GCA_039583875.1 of Platanthera guangdongensis. Classification (NCBI taxonomy): domain Eukaryota; kingdom Viridiplantae; phylum Streptophyta; class Magnoliopsida; order Asparagales; family Orchidaceae; genus Platanthera; species Platanthera guangdongensis. The sequence goes on from CM077147.1 coordinate 37,329,504, forward strand.
TGGAAGAGAGTGGAATGGAAATGGATGGTGTGAAGGATAGTTGAGCAATGATGTCTTGAAGTAGTTGTTGATAAGAGGTGGAGGAGGATGGTGGCTCAGGAGGGGATGAGGGAGAATCATCCATATAGGAATCATCTATAAGATTGAAAGATGGAATATGAGAGGATGAATCAATATCTAGGTGTGGGTATTGATGTAGAGGATGGAAGAGTTCTTCAGTGAGTGGTGGAGTTGGAGATGGAATTGAAGTTGGAGATGGGGTGGAGATTATGATGGTGGATGTGACTGTGGTAGATGAAACAAGAGGTGGAGGAGGAGAAGAAGAAACAGGCAAGTCTTCTGCAGGGGCAGAAACCTGAGGGGAAGTGACTGGAGCAGTCCTTGTGACTGAAGTAGAAATTACAGAGGGCCTGCTGGGCTTGACAATCTGCCTGTCCCATTTTTCAAATAGGGCACAGGTGAGCCTTTTGGAGGCATTGATGTGCATCCCACTTGAAACAAGAAGTGCAGGGCATCTGTGGTGAAGGAACAGCCCTAAAATTCTTCCAAAATTAACAAAGTTCTTGTTAATCTTTTTCTTAATCAAATCAAAGAAAATTTCTTCCCAGTTCAGTTATTTCTTATCCACTAGGGCACCCATCAAGAAGAGCTGATACCTTGATATGGTATCATGAGCTGAGTGTTTAGCCAACAATACCTTACCAACAACATCAGCTAGAAATCTGTACTCAACAGACAGATTTTTCTTCAGTAATTGCTAGGGTTTGCTTCTGAGTGACCCATCCTTTCAAGCATATTAGTAAACTCCTCTCCAGAAAGTTCAGCAGAATCTTCTCCAGATTTCAATTGAAAAACCTCGGTCAAGGCAGCAGGTGTTAGAGATACCTGGGTGCCTGAGATGCTTCCAACCACTGTATTCTGATCCAGGTTATGCGCAGTATACACCCATTCCTTTATCTCATCTGCAGCTAATTTGATCCTTGTGGTCATGATGGTAACTAGCTGTTGTTCTTTGAAAAGTTCCAGAATTTCCTTGAAGATTTGATCACTGTTGTTGAAAGAATCCATGTCGATATCAAATCCAGCGTCAAATTTCATTGCGGCCAAGATGGCGACTGAGACTGTCATTGATTCATGCAAAAATGAACAAACAAACGACCAAGTGTAGAGAAGTTTGGAGGGAAAGAGAAAATTTGCAGAGAGTATGAAAGCGCAAAGGGAGAACGACGGCCAAAAAAATGAGTTTTATATTAGGGTTCGACGCAGAAAAGGAAAGATCGTTGAACTCTGTTCGACGATCTGGGCTTCTAAAGGAAACTGAAAGGTCATCAATAGCGTCTATCTCCGTTCGACGATATTGGAGAGCGTCGAGCTCCGTTTGACGATAGTTCAGAAAACAAAATCGTTGAGCTCCGCACGACGATCGTTGACCTGAAGAAAGATAGTTTAGCACTATCTGAGAAGCGCTGAACTCTGGTCGACGATTTCGGAAGTCGTCGATCTCCGTTCGACGATCTGGGGGAAAATCGTCCAGCGCAGTTCAAAGATCAGAAACACATTATACACTAGAAAAAGCATTTTGATTTGCCTAGTCTTGGTCATTTTTAGATTTTTGAAAATCTTGGATCTTATTTTAGACTTCCTCCATCTAACATTCCTAACTGATTCAGGAAGAATGTATGTTTCTTTTCATCCAAGGGTTTGGTGAAAATATCTCCCCTTTGCAAATCAGTTGAGATATATTGAAGTTCAATTTTATTTTTCTCAACATTATCCCTTAGAAAGTGATGCCTAATTTCTATGTGTTTTGTCCTACTATGGAGGACTGGATTTTGTGCTATAGAAATAGCACTGGTATTATCACAAAGTATTTTAGACTTTTCTAAGTTGTAGTCATAGTCTAGGAGTTGGTTTTGAATCCACAAGATTTGTGAACAACAACTACCTACAGTCATATATTCAGCTTCAGCAGTTGAAGTTGACATAGATGCTTGTTTCTTGCAAAACCAGGAGCCAAGTCTGTCACCAAGAAACTGACAAGTTCCACTGGTTCTTTTTCTGTCTATTCTGCATCCAGCATAATCAGCATCTGAAAATCCAGTTAAGTCAAATGCTGAGTCTTTTGGATACCAGAGACCTATATTTGGACAAGTTTTTACATACCTAAGAATCCTTTTTACTAAGGTTAGGTGTGACTCTCTAGGGCTTACTTGAAATCTAGCACATATGCATGTAGCAAACATTATGTCAGGTCTACTAGCTGTAAGGTACAATAAAGAGACAATCATTGCTCTATATGTTGTCTGATCAAGAGGTTTCCCATGTTCATCAGCATCTAATACAGCATTAGTAGGCATAGGTGTTTTCATACATGATGCTTCAGTCATATCAAATTTCTTAACCAATTCTTTTGCATACTTGGTTTGAGAAATAAATATGCATTCAGCATGTTGTTTGATTTGCAATCCTAGAAAGAAGGATAGCTCACCCATGCTACTCATTTCAAATTTAGAATGCATTAGGTTGGAAAACCTTCTGCACAAATTTGAATCAGTAGAACCAAATATAATATCATCTACATAGATTTGTACTAGTAGGGTATGGGACTTATGGGTTCTAATAAAAAGAGTTTGGTCTAATCTACCCCTTATAAACTCATTTTTCAGAAGAAAGCATGCTAAGGTCTCATAACATGCTCTAGGAGCTTGCTTTAGACCATACAATGCTTTGTGTAATTTGAAAACATAATCAGGATGAGTTGAAGAGATAAAACCTGGGGGTTGTCTGACATAGCCTTCTTCTTTGATATCTCCATTGAGAAGCACTCTTTACATCCATCTAGTATACTTTGAATCCTTTGTGTGCTGCATATGCTAAGAAGATTCTTATGGCCTCTAACCTTACAACTGGTGCAAAGGTCTGGTCATAATCTATCCCTTCTTCTTGAGAGTACCCTTGAGCAACTAGCCTTGCCTTGTTCCTTACAATGACTCCTTGATCATCCAACTTATTTCTGAACACCCACTTTGTTCCAACAATGGAGTGATCATTTGGCCTTGGTACTAGTTCCCAAACTTTGTTACTTTCAAATTGATGCAACTCTTCTTGCATTGCAATGATCCAATGTGGATCTTACTCTGCATCTTGAATGGATTGAGGTTCAATTTGAGAAAGGAAGCAAGTGTGCATCAGGTTTTGGTTGACCTGATTTCTGGTTTGTACACCAGCTGAGATGTCTCCAATCACGTGGGAGATTGGATGGTCTCTTGATGTTACTAAATCAACAGGAGATGTTGATTATTCACCAACCTGTGTTGTTGTTTCCTCTGGTGGTACAATAACTGGCTCTTCAAGAAGTTTCTCTTCAAGGTGTTGAATGTCTTCTTCATCTTCACTGCTTTCCTCTTTTTGAATAATTTGTAACATGTCCAAATCTTCAGTAAGAGAGTGTACCTGCAAAGGTTCTATGGTAGAAGTATCCTTCTCCTTGAAAGACATGTTAGATTCATCAAAAGATATATGAACAGATTCTTCAATTTTAAGAGTTGATTTATTATATACCCTATAAGCTTTACTGATCATGGAGTATCCCAGAAACACTCCTTCATCAGCTTTAGCTTGAAATTTTGCTAAGTATTTCTTGTCATTATTATGAATGTAACAAATACAACCAAAAATTTTAAAATAATCTACTTTAGGTTTCTTCCCTTTGAGTAATTCATAGGAAGTCTTGTCCTTCAGTTTATGTATTAAACTTCTGTTCAACACATAGTTGGAGGTGTTCACTGCCTCTGCCCAAAAGGATAGAGGAAGGTGAGCATCTGACAACAATGTAGTGGCAGATTCAATAAGGGTTCTATTTTTCCTTTCAGCCACCCCATTTTGTTAAGTTCTAGGAGCTGAGAAAGTGTGTCTGATCCCTTCACTCTGACAGAACTCTTGCATAAGAAGAGAATCAAACTCTGTCTCATGATCACTTCTGATCAGGGCAATGTGAGTATTGAACTCAGTCTATATGCATTTGAGAAACTCTGTCAAACACTTAAAGTTATTAGACTTATTCCTCAGAAAGAACACTCATGTGAATCTAGAGAAGTCATCTACAACCACTAAAGTGTAAGATTTCTCTCCTAAGCTTTGTATTGTAATGGGTCCAAAAAGATCCATGTGTAACAGATACAAAATCCTAGGTGATTCACTCTTATTAAGTGACTTGAAACTATTTTTGGTTTGCTTGCCTAATTGACAAGCCCTGCAGAGTCCTTCCTTCTTGTAGGGGCCAGAAGGTAGTCCTCTAACAAGGTTGTCCTTGGATAGCCTAGCAATGGTTCTAGCATTTATATGCCCTAGTCTCTTATGCCATAATACATTAGGTCTACAAATAGAGTTAAACAGGCAAATATCTATTTAAGTTGAAAGAAAGTCTACTAAATAGATGTTACCTTTCATTTTACCTGTCAACACAGTTGTGTTGTCCTCTGATTTGATCTTGTATAAGGATTTGCTGAAAGTCGCTTGGTATCCTTCATCACATAGTTGACTGATGTTGATCAAGTTGTGCTTCAGTCCTTCCACATAGGCTACTTTCTTGAATGTGACTGTGCCAATCTTGACTGCACCATATCCTTTTGTTAGTCCAAAGTTTGAATCTCCAGATATTACTTTGGGTCCAAGCTTGGCTTTGAAGAATGTGAAGTTGTCCTTGTTTCCTGTCATGTGCTTTGAGCACCCACTATCCAGATATCATTACTGGTTTGATGTTGGATAGGTCTTCACCTGCACATAAAACAATTTACTTGTTTTTAACCCAGTTTATCTTGGGCCTAGGTTGATAACCTTTGAATTCAGAAATAAAAGACATCCCTGGTTGACTCTTATAACCTTCAGGATGATATCTCCTTGGAGGTATTATCCATTCAGTATAAGGGTTAAATCTTTGGGATGAAGGACCCATAGGTTTGGAATTTGATTTACCTTAGAAAAAGTTTTCAAAACTCTGATCTCTGCTCGACGATCGTTGAGCTGAGTTCGACGATCTTGGGTCAGATCGTCGAGCTCCGTTCGAAGATCGACTGTGCCAGAGTTCAGGGTTTAGAGATCGTCGACCTGAGTTCGACGATTTTACCTGAGATCATTGATCTGCATTCGACGATCGTCTAGCTCCGTTCGACGATTTTTGTTGAACTCTTGTTTTCTTGGGTAAGTCAGAATTTTTCCTAGCTACCTCTACAACTCCCTTACCTTTATCAAAGATAAATTTAATTGAGGTTGTTAGTACTATAGGTTGGCTGGATGAAGCACCCAAGCCCAGTGTACTATTGAATCTTGAGTTCACTGTGCTTGTGATGTCCATTAGCTTGATACTTCTTCCATTGAGGGATTCTTCAAGTTTTTTGGCCTCTGATAGCTCACTTTTCAGTGAAGATATCTGCTCCCTACAGCACTCCAACTCCTCAGAGAGTTTGAGGTTTTCTGCTTTTAAAGTACTGTATTCAGATAATTGATTTCTGAGAGAAATGATTTACTTCTCAGATTTTAATAAATCTAAACATAGTGGTTTAAATTCACACTTAAAGTCCTCAGAATTAAAATCAAAAGAACTTATTACCTAGTCCTCTTCAGATTGAGTCTCTGATTCTGACTCTGATTCTTCTGCATCAGAATTGTGTTGTGAGGCATTGCTAGCCATCATGTAGAATTCTTTTTCTTCAGCATCATCCTCATCATCACTTGAGCTGGATGAAGCTTCAGATTCTTCTTCTGTCTCACTCCAAGTTTCAGCAACAAATCCCTTCCTTGTATGTTTGTTCTTGCTGGAGGAGGGTTTGTCATTGCTGTTCTTCTTGAAGTCTTTTTCTTTTCTCCTTTCTTTCTTGTCCTTTTTGTCCTTATTTTTATTTTCTGCACAGTCAGGCACAATGTGGCCTGGTTTCCTGCAACCAAAGCAAATAATTTCATTGTTGTTTGATTTGTCATACATTGGCTTGTCATGCTCTCTGTATGATCTTTTCCTGAAATCCTTCCTGGCCATTTTGTAAAACCTTTTGGCTAGAAGGCTTAGCAGCTCTTCATTGCATGTGACCTTGTCTTCAGGCTGATCTTCAATGGCTTTGAAAGCTATTGATTTTTCCTTTCTTGTAGCTGGTGAGGCAGCGTTCTGCTCTTCTTCTCTATTCTTGATGAGCAGCTCATAAGACTTGAGCTTGCCCAAGAGAGCTTCAGTTGTGATCTCATTCAGACTTCTGGCATCCTTGATTGGCCAGATCCTTGAGTCCCAAGTGCATGGGAAGCACATTAGGATTTTGTCATTTAGCTCAGTCAATGAGATCTTCTTGTCCAAAGTTTTCAGCTCATTGACTATGAGACTGAGTCTATTATACATGTTTGCTACTGACTCAGCTTCTCCTTTCTTGAAATTCTCATACTGGTTATAAGGTGAGATCTTCTATCCTTTCTCTTATCAGCAGATCCTGAGACTATCTCAGATAGCTTGTCCCAGATGTCCTTTGCTGAGTTGCATTCAGCTATCTTTTGGAATATCTCATCAGACATAGTCTGGGCTAGAATGTTCATAGCTTTTGCATCAACCAATTTCCATTTCTTTATTTCTGCATCTGTTCCTGAAGGAGGTGGAACAACACTTGTGATTGTATTCTCTGGAGGTCTTGGACACACTGTCAAAACAGAATTGAAAATGTCATCATCAATAGAGTTCATGTACAGTCTAATCATTGCTTTCCAAAGTGCAAACTTAGATAGATTGCACACTAGAGGTCTGGTGCTAGCATAATCTTTATTTTGGGCCATGTTTTGTGAAGAAATGATCCTAATAACAAACTTACAACAAGCAGATCTAACTGGAGGGATCTCTGGGTTTAGGTGTTAGCCTGTGCAACCACTGAGATGTGGAATTTTTAACCAACCTGGCTCTGATACCAATTGAAAGTGCAAGTTAGATCTAATATACTCTAGAGGGGGTGAATAGAGTATGGTGCTTGCTAAAAACTTTTTACAACAGTTGTTATATTCCTAAGTGAACAGGGATGCAAATGAACTACAACAAATATTTAAACAAAAAACAATCACAAACCACAGCCAGAAAACAAAAAGAAAGTAAGCAACCAGAAGACACAAGGAGCTATAGTGGTTCCCCAATCAATCTGGGTACATCCACTCTTCTACCACCCTAGGTAAGAATTCACTGCAGGATGAGTTGATCAGGTGTCCTGGGCACCAATGAGCTTTTGATAAGATGCTTAAAAACCAAACCAGATTTTTTGATCAGGTGTCTTGCCACCACTGAGTTTTGACAAGATCTCAGAAACCAGCACAAACTTTTGAAGGAAGTTTGATAAACCCTTTACAGTAGAGAGAGAGAGGGATGAGATGATCTTCTCTGTCAACAATCAGAGAGAAGATAGTGGATGTTGTCAAAGCTCCCCCTGAGATCTTGAGCTGTTCAGGAAGTGAAGCTTTGCAGTAGGGTGATAGACCTTCAGAAAATTTGATCTCCAGCAAAAGATGATTTCAGCAACAACAGAAATGTGTGGTGTCTGTAGTCTTGAATGATGATGGTCTTTGAACACTGGAATCAAAAGGGATCTGAAAATCTCAGTATGTTGATCTTCTTTTGTGATTGTGTTCTTGTATGAATTCTAAGACTGAGAATGTCTGCAACTCTTTCTCTTCTGTTGTGTAATTGTTGTTATTGCAGAATATGTGTGTCAGAGAAGAATGAAAAACTGATCTTTTATTCCTTAGATCTGAATAGAATACTTCTATGTCCAAGATAGTCGTTAGCCTGTCATAAATGACTTCCTTAACTGCATTTGTCTTCTGGAGGAAAGTCCAATAAAAACATTCCTTTGAAAATCCCTTGAAACTTGCTCCAGATTAATTGAAAACGGCTACAAGATCCTTGAAATAAATGCTGAGAATAATTCCACAACTGTCTGAATTTGAATCTTGAAAAACGTCGATCTCACCAGAAAAACGTCGAACTGAGCTCCACTATCGTTGAACTGAGCTCAGAGACTGGACTTAGACTGAAACAGAGATCGTCGATCTGAGCTCAGAGATAGAGAAACAAACTGGAGACAAGAACGTCGATTTGAGCTCGAAGATCGTCGAATGGAGTTCGACGACTTGTTGAAGTTGAGCTCAGAGATCGTCGAATGGAGTTCGACGATTCGTCGAAGTGAGCTCAGCGATCGTCGAATGGAGTTCGACGATTCGTTGTACTGAGCTCGACGAAATGACTTGGTCTCCTGAACTGAAATCTCTGGTCTTGAGGGCAGCTTTCAAACCTAAATACTAACCCTTAGACTCAATTCTAATTGACCTTTACATCTATACAAGGAGGTCAAAACATATTTCCTAAAGACATAGTGATCCTTGCCCAAATTAGTAATAGGGTGTTCCAACATAATGGTAGAGTTAATGCCTTAGTAGTGTCATCAATCTCAAACCTCTTCAGCACCTTCTCAATATAAGCTCTCTGAGTGAGCCAAATCTTTCCGACTTTTTTTGTCCCTGTAGATTTCCATCCCGAGAATTTTGCGAGCCTCACCTAACTCCTTCATCTCAAACTACTTTGAGAGCTCCTTCTTCATTCTATCAATCTCTGACTGACTTGAAGCGGCAATTAACATATCATCAACATACAATAAAAGTTAGATGAACTCACTAGTAGCTAATCTCTTGAAACATGCACAGTGATCATACTAACTGCGTGTGTACTTCTGTCCTAGCATAAACTGATCGAACTTTCTATACCACTGTCTTGGTGACTACTTCAAACCATAAAGCGACTTGTCCAATTTGCATACCAAGTCACTCTGAGCCTCATATCCAGGTGGCTGCTTCATATAGATCTCATCCTGCAAATTTCCGTGCAAAAATGCAGTCTTCACATCAAGTTGCTCTTAAATCAGACCATGTTGCTCTACTGAGGCCAAGAGAACATGGATCGACTAATGCTTGACAACTGGGGAAAACACCTCGTCATAATCAATACCATCACGCTAAGAAAAGCCTTTGGCCACCAATCTTGCCTTGTAACGTACATCAGCAGCTCCATGAAATCCTTCTTTCTTTGCATGCACATGTTTGCATCCAATTGCTTTTCTACCTGAAGATAACTTCACTAATCTCCATGTAATATTTTTATTTAGAGAAGTCATCTCCTCATCCATCACATCCCTCCAAAAATCTGCTTCATGACTCTCTACAGCCTCCTTGAAGTGACAAGGGATTTCAGCCTCAGATGCTGAAAGTGCAAATGCAGTGTGATCCCTCAACCAAGCTGGCTTTGGGACATTTTGCCTCCTGGTCCGACTTCTGGCAATAGAATCTTGAACTTGACTATCTGCCTCTACTTCCTCCACCTCCTGATCATCATTATCTGGCACCTCATCAACAGTCTCATCATATACCTCATCAGGAGTGTGAGGAACTGGTGGAACAAATAGAATCACGTCAAACTCCTTCTTCTAATGAGTAGTAGTGATCGGCTTCGAACTCTCCACCTGCTCTGAGTCTCGAGGCTTTAGCAAACTCGCCTCGTCAAATGTAACATCCATGCTAATAACAATCTTCCTCTCTGCCTGATCATATAGTTTGTAGCCTTTGACTTCATGCCTGAAGCCAATGAAAATTGCTTTCTTTGCCCGTGGTTACAACTTATCATTCTTCACGTGATAGTACGTTGGACACCCAAATACTTTCATATGCACATAATCTTTAGCAGGATGCCCTGACCACATCTCTTTTGGTGTCTTCTTCCTAATAGCTGCAAAAGGAAGACGGTTCACCCGAGTGGCAAGCATAGTCAATGGCCTCAGCCCAGAAAATCCTGCCTAACCCAGCATTAGACAACATGTATCGAACCTTCTCCACCAAAGTTCGGTTCATGCGCTCTGCCTGTTGAATTTTCTCAAAGTGGTCAACAAGATAGTCTAATGCCAAATTAATATCCTCGGAACTATCAAGATCACACCTTGATCATGCGGAAACCAGGAAAGCGTGCTCAAACACCAAATGCAATCACAGGGGCAAGCAGATCATATATTTACTTCTTCTTTACAGAGCGAGGTATACATGGCGAGACTTTATTTCGTCAGTACACAAAAACACAGGAAAATATTACAAGTAAAACAATTCGAGCGGATAGAACTGGAGACCGTCAAGACCGCCCAGTCCGCCAAAGTCGTCGAGGCCTCCCGAACTGTTGTTGTTGCTAGATGACGAATAGAACACAGAGTTCGTCGAGACCGCGAGGTCGCGCGGACACATCCTTATTCGACTGCTATAAGATGCTGTCGAACTGATGAACAGACTGCCTAGACCGCCGAGTACAGCGAACAGGTTATTGAACTTGGAAAGCTGAAGCAGAGAAACTGACAAGCCGCAGAAGCGACCTGCTGAGACCGCCGATTGAAATCGCAAACTTCACTGATGCTGACCGCAGTCAAAGCCAAACTCCTGGCTTCTCAGTGTTAGTCGTACAACCTGCAAACAACAAACAGTTCTCTTCAACCCGCGCAGACAGGAAAATCTAGACCGCAACACTTAACCAAGACTCAACTTACTATTCACTCAGTTACTGTAGATGTGTCGGGGGGGGTCTATTTATAGCCGAGGTGAGGAGTGTGGTCACCACCCTAGTGAATAGAGTCACCACCCCAGCCCGCGCCCTAACATACCCCAATCCGCCAAGTTCGCAAGGACTTGGCCAAACTTCAATCGCCAGGCACCAAGTCAAACTCAGTCTGCCATCATGCGGACACAATGCCATCTCGCACAACAAGCACAACACCAGTCCGCCCAAAGCAAGCATAGCGCTAGTCCGCCACTCAACATAGCACGCTGACACAGGCACAACCCATGCTGCATCAGTCCGCAACTCAACCCAACACGCAGACACAGCCACAACTCATGTTGCATCAGTCTGCAAACTGTACGCGGACAAAGTGGCAGTCCGCACAGCTCGACAACAAACGGCACAGCCTGCCACGAGTCAACGACCAACAGGCAGTCCACCCGATCAATAGCGGACTCTGCGGACACTACAAACACCATGGACTTGTCACAGAAGATGACCAAGTCCAGCAGCTCATCAAGCCACTAGTGCTAGCACGACAGAGATAAAACGACCCAGACCACTAATCAGCAGGACAGTCCGCCACAAAGAATGCGGCCAACACCCACTTGATCAACAGAGAGCTCGGTAAGGGCCAAAGCCAATCTCCAAACACAGTCTGCTACAACTCTGCGGATACAACTTCCAATCCGCCTGGCTACCACAAGAGCTGGCTAATTGTAAGGCCGCAGACTAAGTTGAGCACCACCAACAGATCGCCATATACAGTCCGCTCAGGCCGCTCCACTAGATGCCCAAGTCGCTAAGACTTCCTTGGCCATAGACCATCCAAGCCGCGCACCAGTCCGCCCAGGCCTGAAACACAGGCCGCACATGCTGGTCCACAAGAACAGCCAAGACATCGTCCAATCAGGCCGTCACCCAGGCCGCAACCATCAATCCGCCCAGGTCGCGGACTCAGACCGCTCAGACCGCCCGGCCTTCTCCATCACCCACTTTCACTTCACAAATTTCAACACTCCCCCTTGAAGTGAGAAGTGGTGATCAAGCCCAGCAAACCTTATAATCTTTGAAAAGGCCCCTTCTACAGCAGATTCGTGAAGATGTCAGCAAGATTATCTTCACTTCGTACATGTCCGACCATAAGAGATCCCTCCAACACCTTCTCCATTATGAAGTGGTGCTCGATCTAAATATGCTTGGTCCTTGCGTGACACACTGGATTGTTCACCAGTTTGAGAGCACTATCATTATCACCTCAGAGTAAAGTAGGACTTTGTACTTCCTCATGAACATCCTCTACAAGCCTCCTCAACCAGATGGCTTCTCGAGCAGCCAAGGCCGAAGCCTAGTACTCTGCTTCCGTAGTAGACACTGACACCGAGTCCTGCTTCTTGCTACACTACGAGATGTAAGCTGATCCACAAGTGAAAACATAACACGAAGTTGATTTTTGATCATCCGAGTCAACACCATAATCAGCATTCATGTATCCAAGCAAAGAAAACCTCGTGTCCCTTCTATAGAGGAGCCTCATATCAGAAGTCGCCTTGACATACTTCAAAATGTTCTTTGCCGCCACCAGATGAGACTTCCTTGGCTCAGCCATAAACCGACTTACTCGGCCAACATCGTAAGAAATGTCTGGCCTTGTAATCGTTAAGTAAATCAAGCTCCCTACTAGAGCTATGAACACCAAGAGATCAGGAAGAATCCTTCCTTCATCTCGTCGAAGCTTCATACCAAGATCCAGAGGAGTAGAACAACTCTTTCCTTTGCCCATACCGAATCGATTCACAATGCGATCCACGTATCCTTTCTGGTAAATGAGTATCCCGATCTCCTTTCTCTCCACTTCAAGACCAAGGAAGTGATGAATCTCTCCCAAGTCTTTCATCTCGAATTGAATAACTAGATAAGCCCTAAGCATAGCTACCTCCTCCTTTGAATTCCCTGTGATGATTATATCATCAACCTACAGCAGGACCAAGACTTGATGCTCCCCCTTCTTCTTGTTGAACAAGCTTGAATCCGAGTTGGAAGCTAGATATCCGCAGAATTGAAGGTATTCTGCTATCTTCCCATACCAAACTCTTGGAGCTTGTTTCAACCCGTGGAGAGCTTTCATGAGCTTGCAGATATAGTCCGGATGAACTTCAGAAACAAAACCAAGTGGTTATCCATGAAGATATCCTTATCAATCTCTCTGTAAAGAAAAGCATTTTTCACATCAAGCTGCCACATTCTCCATCCCTTGCAAGCAGCCAAGGCGATCACCGCCTGAACTAAAGTCATCTTTGCAATTGGACTAAATGTATCCTCATAGTCTTCTTTATACTGTTGTGAGAATCCTCGAGCAATAAGGTGAGCCTTATATCTATCAATGCTCTCATCATCCTTCTTCTTCAACTTGTACACCCACTTGATAGTCAGTGGAGTAATGCCATCAACCTTGCGCACAAGGTCTCAGGTTTCATTCTTCTTGAGAGCAACAATCTCCTCCTTCGTGGCACCTTCCCACTCCTTAACTCCAGTGGGCTCATTGAAGTTTGCAGGCTCTCGCTCATCCAGAGGACCTGCAAAGAAGCAGGAGACAAAACTCACTACATTCTCATCACAGTATCGAGCTGGTGGCTTAACAACCCTCTTTGATCTCCGAAGGGTCTGCTTCTTGCTCACCACCTCTGTTGCTTCTTCAGGCTCGACTACTTTCCCAGGCAGACTTTGAGCAAAGCTCCCCCTGCTTCCTAAACCAGAAGCCTCTGCCTCAGAGCTTGAAGCAACAGGAGCTGCTGGTGAAACAGCAAGCTCCTCTTTCAGAACTTCAACAGTCACCTTCTGCTCTTCATCAACCTTGCTCTCTGGTAGATCAACTGACCCACCTCCATACGACATCAGTTCATCAAAGACCACATCTCTTGATACAACAAACTTCTTTGTTGCAGGATCCATGCATTTTCATCCCTTCTTCCGCTCATCATAGCCAACAAAAACAAGCTTGGGCCTTTACATCAAGCTTTGTCCTTGAAGCATCTGAGATATGCACATAGAAAATTGATCCAAACACCCGAAGGTGTTCCACGCTTGGCTTCTCCTTCAGCAACATCTCAAAAGTAGACTTCATGTTGATCGGACTGAGCGGCATCCGATTGATGACGTAAGAAGCACAAGACAACCTCTCTGCCCAGAAGGACCTAGGAATGTCTTTTGCATGAAGCCAGCACTTGCAGGTTTTCGTCAGATGACGGATCTTCCACTCCGCTACTCTGTTTTGTTGTGGAGTATGAGCACAAGTAAGCTCTCTTTGGATCTCGTGCTTCCTGCAGAAGTTAGAAAACTCGGAGGAGATAAACTCACCGCCATTGTATGATCTAAACTTCTTGATTCGTAAGCCAATCTGGCCCTCCACTAGCTCCTTGAACTCCACAAACAGCCGGAAAGCTTCAGACTTCTCCTTCAAGAAATAAACTCAAGTGTATCTTGAGTAGTCATCAATCAGAACGAGCATGTATCTGCTCCCACCATGGCTAGTAGTGACGGTTGGTCCCATCAAGTCACCATGGATACACACCAATGGTCTCTTGCTACTTGTTTGTAATTTATCAAACGAAAGGCGATGAGCCTTACCGTACTGACACCCCGCGCAAACGTGACCATCTCCAAAGTAAGATAGCTTAGGCAAGCCTCTCACAAGGCTCTTGTTTGCTATAGCTTTCAACTTATCCATTCCTACATGTCCCAGCCTCTCGTACCATATAGCAGCGCTATCATTAGCCCTCATCCGATCAACGCAAGAGTTTGTTGCAAGAACAAACAAGTTCTTAACACTCCTCCCAATATGAGCAACATCAGCCTTTACCGCTGATATGTTGCGAAGGAACTTCACTTCTGTTGGTCCAAACAGAACATGATAACCCGCGTCTACGGCATTAGTCACAGAGAAGAGGTTCTTCTTCATGTCAGGCACATGATACACACTCCCTAATGTAAGTGGCCCCATATCACTAACCAAGGACACGACCCCCTCCTTCTCTACTGCATAAACAGTATTATCAGCAGTTATGATAGCTTTGTTACCTAAGTAAGCTTCTAGTGAGGAGTACTTCAACTTGTCTTCGGTGAGGTGATGACCACACCCGGAGTCCACGATCCACTCGTCGTTGAAGTCGACAGTGGAAAAAGCACTGACACAAGTGCCCGTCATGAAGGCTGCGCTCCATCCAGCTTCCTCAGTGATAGAGCAAGCTTCCTCCTTGCCTGCAACATGCCCAGGTTGCAGTTTGACCTTACAGTCACGCTTGAAGTGTTCCCGCTGATGACACTTGTAGCACTTCAAGTTCTTTTTCCAATCCTTCTTAGGAACAGCGCTCCTCTCTGGCTGATAAGAAGTTGAAGGCTCGTTTTCAGCAATGGTGTTTTTCTTCTTCCCTTCCCATCTCTTCTTCTACTTGCCTGTGAACAGCTCTTCACTACCTCCTTCAGATATAGTCACTCCTGCCATCTGTCTGGCTAAACTTTCCTGCGAAGCAAGCAGGTCCTCAAGTTCCAGTAAAGATGGCTAAGTATCCCAGCCTTGAACAGAGGTTACAAAGGCAACATACTCCTTCCGCAAGCTGCGGATAATGTGTCTTTTCAATTTGGCCTCAGAGACGGGCTCATCAGGATCAAGCGTTGATATATCAGCACACAAGCTTTTCATCTTCAGAAAGAACTTCCAGATGGTCAGGTCTCCTTGAGTTGTCCTAGCTAACTCATTCTCGAGGAACTGTAGCCTCGCCACATTCTTCATGTTAAACAACCCATCAATAGTTGTCCAAATATCAGCAACTGATTCACATCCAATGATGTGATCAAATAGCTCCGGCGAAACAGCCCTCTTGAGAGTAAACTCAGCCTTTGCATTTATTTTCCTCCAAACTCTCACTTGCTCAGCAGTTCCAAACGCAGCAGTAACTTCCTGTCTGTCGTCACCACCGACGACCTCCCATGGCTCCTCGCCAAGAAGAAAACTCTTCATGCACGACTTCCACTTTTTAAAGTTAGTCGTGGTTAAGAGTTTAATACCCAGACCTCTTGCATAGTTCCCTTCCATTTGTAGCAATCTTGGTTAAGCTTTTAGAAGCATGGAGCAACAACACAAGTTGATCACCACTCAAGCAACTGAACCTCGCTCTGATACCATGTTGAATTTTCTCAAAGTGGTCAACAAGATAGTCTAATGCCAAATTAATATCCTCAGAACTATCAAGATCACACCTTGATCATGCGGAAACCAGGAATGCAAGCTAAAACGCCAAATACAATCACAGGGGCAAGCAGATCATATATTTATTTCTTCTTTACAGAGCAAGATATACATGGCGAGACATGATTTAGCCAGTACATAGAAATACAGGAAAAGATTACAAGTAAAACAATTCGAGCGGATAGAACTGGAGACCGCCGAGACCGCCCAGTCCGCCAAAGTCACCGAGGCCGCCCGAATTTTTGCTGCTGCTAGATGACGAATAGAACACGGAGTCCGCCGAGACCGCGAGGTCGCGCGGACACACTGTTATTCGCTGACTGCTACAAGCTGCTGCCGAACTGAAGAACAGACCGCCGAGTACGGCGGACAGGTCATTGAACTTGGAAAGCTGAACCAAAGAAACTGACAGGCCGCAGAAGCGACCTGTTGAGACCGCCGATTGAAACCGCAAACTTCACTGATGTTGACCGCAGTCAAAGCGAAACTCCTGGCTCCTCAGTGTTAGCCGCACAACCTGCAAATAGCAAATAGTTCTCTTCAACCCGCGCGGACAGAAAAATCCAGACCGCGACACTTAACCAAGACTCAACTTACTGTTCACTCAGTTACTGTAGATATGTCGGGGGTCTATTTATAGGCGAGGTGAGGAGTGTGATCACCACCCTAGTGAATAGAGTCACCACCCCAGCCCGCGTGCTAACACACCCCAGTCTGCCAAGTCCGCAAGGACTTGGCCAAATTTCAATCGCCAGGCGCCCGATCAAACTCAGTCTGCCACCATGCGGACACAATGCCAGCTCGCACAACAAGCACAGTGCCAGTCCACCCAACGCAAGCATAGCGCTAGTCCGCCACTCAACACAGCACGCGTACACAGGCACAACCCATGCTGCATCAGTCTGCAACTCAACCCAACACGTGGACACAGCCACAACTCATGCTGCATCAGTCCGCACACTGTACGCGGACAAAGTGGCAGTCTGCACAGCTCGACAATAAACGCCATAGCCTGCCATGAGTCCACGACCAACAGGCAGTCTGCCGAGTCAATGTTAGAAAGTTGCGAAAAAGAGAGAACAAGCGGATAAACTTTTGAATAATTGAAATTTTATTATCCAAAAAAGATATCATTTACAAAGGTATGGCCTCCCTTATATAGAATGGAGGAGATAAGAAAGAGAGTATACAAACAATATGGGACTAAACATTTACAATACTGAGCGGCTAGAATAAAGGTGACCGCACAGGCCGCGCGGTTAGACAGATGGGTTAACCGCTCGGCAACTCCAGCAGGATAGAACAGGCCGCAATGGTAGACCGATAGACCGCCCGGTCTCCAGGCTTCAGAGTGAGATCGCCAGACCGCTCGGTCAACAAACCGCTGGATCAGACCGCTAAGCCGCCCGGTCAACAAACCGCTGGATCAGACCGCTAAGCCGCCCGGTCTAATACTTTAACACTCCCCCTCAAGCTGGAGAATAGATATCAATCATGCCCAGCTTGTCACAAATGCGGAAGAAGGAAGTAGAAACCGGCTTGGTGAAGATATCTACCAATTCCTTGTCAGAGGTGACAAAAGGAGTACAAATCTGTTTCTTCAAAATCTCTTCCCGAATGAAGTGACAGTCAACCTCTATATGCTTTGTTCTCTCATGGAAGACCGGATTTTTGGATATGTGTATAGCGGCCTTGTTGTCACAGAACATAGGGAGAGGACAGTCATATACCTCGCCCAGGTCAAGCATGAGAGCCCGCAACCACTTTAACTCACACGTGGTTGACGCCATAGTCCGGTATTCGGCTTCGGCACTGGATCTGGAGACAACAGACTGTTTCTTGCTCTTCCAACTCACGAGATTACCTCCAACAAAGGTACAAAAACCTGATGTGGATTTACGATCGCCTTTGTCATCCGCGTAACTTGAATCTGAGTAGGCCTCAACCCTCAGATGACCATTCTTCTGAAAGAGTAACCCTTTGCCCGGTGCTGCTTTGATATACTCCAAAATCTTCAGGTCGGACTGAAGATGGCACTCCCTGGGAGCTTGCATAAACTGACTGACCTTGCCTACAGCATAGGCGATGTCGGGTCTAGTCACCGTGAGATAGATGAGTTTGCCTACCAAACGTCTGTACCTTGTGACATCAGATAGAAGAGGCGTGTCATCCGTCCACGTTTTGTCTTCTCCAACAGCCATGGGAAAACGAGCTGGTTTGGCACCTGTCAATCCTGCTTCTCGTAGAAGATCAAGGGCATACTTCCGTTGAGAGAGAACCAAGGAGTCATGTTTCCGAGAGATTTTTATCCCCAAAAAGTATTTTGGGGAGCCCATATCCTTCGTGACCAAGTGCTGACGGAGGTGCTTCTTCGTCAAGTCCACCCCATCTCAGTCATCGCCAGTAAGGAGAATATCATCCACATATACGGCCAAAACCACCAGTGCCGAGGCCGTTTTGCGAATGAATAAGGAGTGATCGGCCGAACTCCTTTGAAAGCCGATGGTAGCCACAATACCACTGAATTTGTCAAACCATGCCCGAGGGCTCTGCTTTAGGTCATAAATGGCCTTCTTCAAATGACATACACGTGTCTCCCCCTGAGCAACATACCCAGGAGGTTGCTCCATATAGACGTCCTCCTGAAGATCGCCATAAAGAAAGGCATTCTTCATATCAAGCTGGGAAATGGCCCAAGCCCGGTTAACAGCCACAGAAAAGAGAACCCGGATGGTGCTGAGGCGAGCAACCATAGAGAAGGTATCAAAGTAATCAACGCCATAAGTCTGAGTGAAGCCCTTGGCCACCAGCCGGGCTTTGTAGCGATCCACAGTGCCGTCGGGGCGAAACTTCACAACGAAGACCCAGCGACAGCCAACTACATCAGTGCCCACGGGAGGAGGAACCAGGTTCCAGGTACCCCGTTCAGTAAGAGTAGCCATCTCCTCATCCATGGCAGACTTCCAATGAGGGAGAGCAAGAGCCTCCTGGTAGGTACGGGGAGTAGAAGTAGCAGAGATAGCCAAGGCAAAACACCTGCGAGAAGGAGAAAGCTGATCATAGGAAACAACAGCCGTGAGCGGGTGTTGAGTACACGCCCGCACCCCTTTGCGAAGGGCAATGGGAACATCCAGGTCAACGGGAGCGTCGGCGACGGGAGCGTCAGCGACCGGAGCGTCCGTGGCGGAGAAGGCTGGCCCGGGACTAGAGAGACGGCAGCGGAGAGGAGGGTGGAGGGGTGGGTGGGGAGACGGACTGGGAAGGAGTGGGTGGAGGAGGAGACGAAGGTGGGAAAACGTGGAGAGGTGTGGAAGGAACGGAGATATCAGAAGGAAGAGAAGAGGGAGGAGAGAAATAGGAAGCATTTTCGAAAAAAGTCACATCTGCGGAGACAAACTGCTTGCGGAGAAGGGGGTCAAAGCAGCAATAGCCTTTTTGAGTGGTAGAGTACCCCAAAAAGACACACTTGGTGGAACGGGGGGAAAGCTTGTCGCGGGTAGCGGAGGGAGCGTGAACAAAGGCCGTACAGCCAAAGATACGGAGAGGAAGAGGAAAAGGTTCCTGGTGGGGGTAGAGAAGGGAGAAGGGAGTCTGGCCGTGGAGAACTGCGGAGGGAAGGCGATTGATGAGATAGCAGGCGAGGAGCACAGCGTAGCCCCAGTAGGAGTGAGGGACGTGCATCTGCGTCATGAGAGTACGCGCAACATCAAGCAGGTGACGGTTTTTACGCTCCGCCACCCCATTCTGCTGGGAGGTGTAAACACAAGTCGTTTGATGAAGGAGGCCATGTTGGTGAAAGAATGCGGAGAACTCATGAGTCAGATATTCTTTGGCATTATCAGAACGTAAGACTTTAATAGAAGTAGCAAATTGAGTCTTAATCATAAAGTAAAATGATTGCCAAACAGAAAATAGTTCAGAGCGATCTTTTAACAGATACACCCAGGTACATCGAGAAAAATCATCGATAAAAGTGACAAAATAGGAACTGCCCCGACCAACTGTGAGGGTAGGAGCAGGACCCCATACATCAGAATGAATAAGATCAAATATGCGAGAGGAGCCACGGCCTTGTTTCGGTGGGAAGGAGGAGCGATGATGTTTGCCAAGCTGACACGCATCACAGTTGAGCGGAGAACTGGTAGGAGGTAAGTGGGGCAGAAGCTGGCGAATAAGCCGAGGAGGAGGATGTTCAAGACGAAGATGCCACTGAAGGAGATCGGTGGAGGAGGAGTAGGCAGAAAGAGCGGAAACATCGTCGAGGAAGTAGAGGCCGCCGCTCTCAGTCCCAGTAGCAATCGTCCGCTGGGTCCTCGGGTCCTGAAAAGAACAAGTAGTGGGAGGGATAAGACGGAGCACTGAAGTTGCTGGCATAAAGTAGTAACTGATAACAAATTGCACGGGAACTTCGGGACATAGAGGGTATCCGCCAAGCAAAGCGATGGGGTGAGTTGAACCATGCCCGTCCCATGAACCGGGGACGGGGAACCATCCGCCACACGAACCGGGGGTAAGCGGTCATGGGTCTCAAGACGGGAGAAGCAATGAGGGTTGCCCGTCATATGATTTGTGGCACCGGAGTCAATCAGCCATTTACCTTGGGTAACGACGTGGGCACTACCTGACGTCGTGGCCACAGAGACAGACGGCCGAGAAGAGGCGGAGGCCGAAGAAGGAGCATCACCGGAAGGGCGAAGATGAGGATGTTTCTGCCAGCAGCGGTCAACAGTATGGCCAGTACGACCACAGTGAGAGCAGAGGAACCGGGATGAACCTCGTCCGCCAGAGGAGCCGCGGCTACTAGGGCCCCCCCTCTGAGTTTGGTGAGCAAAGGAGTCCTGGGAAGGGGGGAGGCCAACAGAGGCCGCTGGAGTAGCGAAGTAACAGCGGCAATGCGAGCCGCAGTGGCATCCAAAGTAGGAGATTCTGCCTCACCCAAGATCTGCTGGCGGATCATATCATAAGAGTCGGGAAGATGAAGAAGATAACAAACAACTAGGAGTTCTTGTAAGTGTTTGTGCTGGTCGGCCAAGTCCGCGGAGAAGGGGCGATTCTGGAGGATTTCAGCACCAAGAGCCTGAACCTGCTTATAAGCCGCAGCCGGTGACATGGAAGGGCGGGCGAAGAGGTCCGCATAGAGAGTATAAATGCGGGACGCCTGGCCCCCCTTAGAATAGAGAGTAGCGAGGTGAAGCCAGGCGGCCTTGACCGTCTCATCATGGCGAATGACGGGAAGGCACTCATCAGAAAGGCTGTTGGCCAGCCAGGTGCGGACAAGAGCATCACTCGCATCCCAGTCATCAAACTCAGGAGAGGTGCGAGGAGGAGGGTCATCGGTGAGGTGATGACGCTTGCGTTGAGAATGAAGGAGAAAGGTGAAAGAAACGCTCCAATCGGGATAGTTGGAGCCAACAAGCTTGGAAAGGGTGCCAAGGTTGCCCGAAGGAGGAGGAGGAGGAGAAGGAGCTGCAGGAGTAGTGGTGAGACCGGAGGTAGTCATAGAACCCGGAAAGCAGAAGAAGCCGCGCGAACAAAAGCGGTTAGAAAACAGAAGAAGCCGCGCGAACAGTAGCGGCTAGAAAGAGGTCAAAGGCACAGAGGGGAAGAGGTCGCGCGGACTGAAAAGGCCGAGCGAAAAGAAGAGAGGAGAAGAGCAGGTGACCGCGACCAAGATGCAGGTGAGATAGGAACAACCCGCACGGTCAGGCAGATCACAGCAGCAAACCGCGAGTATAGAGACAAGCGGAAATGGGGAAAGCAGAAGCGGACAGGGAGAAGAAGTCCGCAGCGGGCAGAGACAAGGCCGCAACGACTAGGAAGTCGGAGAGGCAAGAAAGAACAAGGAGCGCGGCGACAAGGAAACAGGTCGCTGCGACGAATAGCAGTAGGAGAAGAGAACCAAGAAGAAGCAAGCCGCGCGAACAGGGCAGCGGACAGAAGAGAAGGCAAGTCGCGAGACAGGTCGCAGAAAGCGGAAAACAAGCCGCGAACAACAGAGAGCGCACAGAATCAGGAGGAAATGACCGTGTTCTCTGATACCATGTTAGAAAGTAGCGAAAAAGAGAGAACAAGCGGATAAACTTTTGAATAATTGAAATTTTATTATCCAAAAAAGATATCATTTACAAAGGTATGGCCTCCCTTATATAGAATGGAGGAGATAAGAAAGAGAGTATACAAACAATGTGGGACTAAACATTTACAATACTGAGCGGCTAGAATAAAGGTGACCGCACAGGCCGCGCGGTTAGACAGATGGGTTAACCGCTCGGCAACTCCAGCAGGATAGAACAGGCCGCAATGGTAGACCGATAGACCGCCCGGTCTCCAGGCTTCAGAGTGAGATCGCCAGACCGCTCGGTCAACAAACCGCTGGATCAGACCGCTAAGCCGCCCGGTCAACAAACCGCTGGATCAGACCGCTAAGCCGCCCGGTCTAATACTTCAACAGTCAACAGTGGACTCTGCGGACACTACGAACACCATGGACTTGCCACAGAAGATGACCAAGTCCAGCAGCTCATCAAGCAACTAGCGCGAGCACGGCGGACACAAAAGACCCAGACCGCCAATCAGCAGGATAGTCCACCACAAAGAATGAGGCCAACACCCACTGCATCACCGAAGAGCTCGGCAAGGGCCAAAGCCGATCTCCAAATATAGTCCGCTACAACTCCGCGGATACAACTTCCAATCCTCCTGGTTACCACAAGAGCTGGCTAACTGCAAGGTCGCAGACCAAGCTGAGCACCGCCAACAGACTGCCATATACAGTCCGCTCAGGCCGCTCCACTAGATGCCCAAGCCTCTAAGACTTCCTTGGCCATAGACCATCCAGGACGCGCACCAATCCGCCCAGGATGGAAAAACAGGTCGCACAGGCCTCTCCACAAGAACAGCCAAGCCATCATCCAACCAGGCCATCACTCAGGCCGCAACCATCAGTCTGGCCAGGCCGAGGACTCAAACCGCTCAGACCGCCCGGCCTGCTCCATCACCCACTTTCACTTCACAATTTTCAACACTGCCACCTCGTTCTGCTGCAGTGTCTCTCTGATTGTGAAATGATTCTCTATACCTGATCTTTGGCACTCTTGCAAGAATGCTTTTGATGTATATTCGTCTCTATTGTTTGATCTGATACATCGAATCCTTTTGCCAGTCTGGTTCTCTATTCACTTCTTCTAAGTCACAAATATCTCCAGAACTTCGCTCTTACTCTTCATGGTGTACACCCAAACATATCTGGAATAATCATCAAAAAAGGAGACAAAGTATTATCGCCCAGTGAAAGATTTCGTCTTCGTCGGACCCCAAACATCTGTGTGAACATAATCTAAAATACCTTTCGTACTGTGGACGACAGTGCCAAAAGATACTCGCGTCTTCTTGTCAGTCATGCAATGCTCACAGAAATCTAATTTGCAGCTTTTCGCTTCCTTAATCAATCCTTGTCTTGATAAAGCCTGAAGGGAAGCCTCTCAAGAATGAGCCAATCTCATATGCCATAAAGTACTGGCATCCAAAGAATCATCAGCCACAGCCACAGTCCCGGTAACTGTACTCCCCTGAAGATAATATAAATTGTGGTGTCGAACTCCTCTCATGAAAACCAAAGCTTTGCGACTGATCTTCAGAACTCCTGCTTCGATTACTATCTTGTAGCCTTTGGCTTCTAAAGCCCAAACAGACAGTAAATTCTTCTTGATCTTTGGAACATGTCTGATCTCTGTCAACTCTCTCACTGCTCCATCATGCATCTGAACCAGAATACTCCCAACACCAATAGTACGACACGTATGATCATTGCCCATAGCAACAACACCAGTATCCAAAGACTTGTAAGTACATAACCACTCCCGATTGGGACAAATGTGGTAGGTAGCACCCGTGTCCAGAATCCAACATGAATCATCACTGAATAAACATTGTGGAGTGACAGAGAGAGAAACAACGGACTCATCATCATCAGTAGTCTCCGGAGTAATATGCACCTTCGCCTCTGAGGGAAGCCCTTTATTTTTCTCCTTTAACTTAGGGCAATCCTTCTTCCAGTGACCCGTCTCCAAACAAAATGCACACTGATTTTGCCCAAGACTGGGACCGCGTGAATTGTCATGCTTCTGAGTACTGTTATTGGTTTTCTTGTGCCAGTTTTTATTTTTCACAAATCTGTCTCGATGGGACATAAGTGCTTTGGCCGACTCCGCCTTCGATGACTCTATCTCTTCGACGGAACTCCTGATTCAACAATGTCGTAGATACTTCACTATACTTTAAAACCTCCTTCCCATGAATGAGAGACATCGTGAAGTTCTCATATTCATCTGGAAACGAATTCAATAGAAGGATTGTCTTATCTTCATCGTCAACATCCTCGTCCAAATTCAACAGATCTGCTAACAGCTTCGTGAACTCATTCAAATGCTCATCAATTGATACTCCACGCCTCATCTGAAACCGATACAATCGACGTTTCATGTGGAGACGATTCTCCACACTCTTTGTAAGATATTTATTCCCCATCGTCCTCCAAAGATTTTCCGCAGACGTCTCCAACATAACTCCGTATTTGATCTCCTGAGTCAGACAATTTCTGATCAGCCTGCAAGCGCTCTGATTCATCTTCGCCCAAACATTCTCAGTCATCCCATCAGGACATTCGTCATCATCAAGAACGTCCTCCAAATTTAGACAGCACAATGCATCCATCACCTCGCACCTCCACATGCCAAAGTTGCTCTTTCCGTCAAACTTAGTAACATCAATTTTGATTGGATGCAAATCCGTATGATGGATCGTCGATTCCTTTGCCCCGGGAGATGAAGAAGTCGTATCGGAGTCTCCCATTTTTTTGGTTGATTACAACAATAATAACACAGAAATCCAAACAACACGATGCAACAAAATATAATTTTGTTAGTTAGTGCAAAACAAAACAAAACAAATATTTGTCACCTCTTCTGGATCACAATTTCAAACTCCGCAACCAAAAGATCTCGTCGTCTTCGCAACCAAGGAGATCCGCAACAATATTTCTCAAGCCACACACCTCCACAATCAAGTCGAAAGATGGAGCTCTTTATTTTTGTACTTGGCTGCTGTGCGGCCGAAGAACAGAGAGACACCACCACCCAATGGATAAATCAGAAAAAAAATTTCTCAAAAGCCAGCTACTCTCCTATGCCGCTTGAGAGAAAATCCAAGATTTTTTTTTCAATATCTGCTCCTACTATGTTGCCGGTGAAAGAGAGGGAGCCAAATCAAAGCAATTTTTTTAAAATTGTTGCGTGTGAAGGATGAGAAAAGGAGATCAAAATCTTCTTTTTTTTCAAATTTTCCAAACTTGTCGTCTCTGCCCAAATATGGAAGAAAGGAAAAAAATTGCCTTTTTTTTAACGCTGCCTTGTGAGACAAGAAAGAAACCCTTCTTTTTAGTCAATTTTTTTCATGTGTTGTTTGTGTGAAGAGAGGATCAAAACATGAAAAAACTTTAAAAATTCCAAGCCCCATTGAGTGATAAAAAAACTAGACAGAAACTTTCCTTTTTTTTCTTAATTTTTTGATTGCAAACCTTCTGGATAAAACCAGTTGTAGTCTTCAACAGGGGTCGCTCCGTCTCCTCCACCAACAAGGAGCACACCACCTCTAAAATCAGATATGCAGCCGCCACCTACTACCTCGTAAGAAATGGGAGATCTACTCCCGAGCGCCACCAACGAGCCCTCCGAAACCAGCACCGCCTCCAACCAAAATCGCACCAGAACCTCTCTCTAATACCACTTGTTGTGCGAAACGATGCTGAAGAACAAAAATCACACAATCAAACACAATAAACACGATGTGATTTACTTGATTCGGCGAGGAGCGCCTACATCCACAGAGAGGGATTGTTCACTACCACCGGTGGGGAGAAAAGAATAGCCAAATACAATAAAACTCAAAACAACTCTCTCTCTTAAAGAAAACACTAACCCCTTTATATTTGATAGGGATGGAGCCCCATTTATATAAGAATGGGTGTGCACTTATCCATCTCTCCCATGATCCCTTCAATTGTGAAGATCATGGGTTTGACTAGTCAACCACTCCCCCCATGATCTCCATCATAATAGGAGAGATCATGATGGCCTCCCATTCAACAACTACCACCGGCCGAAACCGCCCACCGCCGCCGCCGCTGGCTGCCGTCGCCCGCTGCCGCCGGCCGCCCACCGCCGCCAACCGCCCGCCGCCGCTCGCCATCGCCACCCGCTGGCCGCCGGCCGGCCGCCGTCGGCCGCCCTCCGCCGCCCGCCGTCGCCGCCCGCCGCCGTCAACCGCCACCGCCGCCGTGGCAGCCCATCGCCGTGGACAACCTCCCCACCGTCCGATCAAGGGGAGGCTCTCCTTGCCGTCCGATCAAGAGGGTAACCACCCACTAGCCCATTACTTTAGTGGTGGGGCCCGCTATGATCCTCCCTTGGAGGCTATAAAAAGGACCCCATGGGGCTCTTCATTCTTCACATTTTCTCTTCTCTGGGTTGTCTTCTTCTTCCTCAGGAGAGAGCTCTTTTGCCTCCTCCCCCGAGTCGGCCTGCTATCGCCGTGAACCATCGGCGGCCACCTGCGGCCACCAGCGCTCCACCAACACGTCGCTAGCAGGAAAACGCCCAAGTCCCCAAAAAGCAAAAGGAAAAAGGCAGCCGTCGCCAGCAAGTATACGCGACCGCAAGTGCCAGAGCATCAGGATGATCTCACGCATTTCAACACCGAAGTGACTCTCGCGGCGCAGTCTGTTGCCTGTCGGGAGCCGCAGTCTCTCTCTCCCCCAAGTTGTAACGGGAGCGGCATGTCGCCCCGATTCTCCAACACACTGTAATCACCGGAATCTAGTGAAATTTGATTGGCATAGACCCGGTCACGTGGTTTTTTACCCATTTAAGGGGTTTTTCCACGTCATCACATCTTGTGTCAACTCTCTATTTTCATTGACTGTGTGCGCGCTCGACTGCCTCGTGAGCTAAGACGGTTCGAACAAATCCGGTCCGACCGGGGCATCGAGTTAGTCCGCAACAGTTTGACGACGTCTGTGGGAAATGACTTCCCAGCATCCTCAAAAGACAATACCCTCAACACAACATTACTCATAACTAAAGACCATGGCGGGAGAAGTTGCCCGCACGATAGAAGGGACAACACTCGGGGGGCAGGTTAGTCTAGTTCCCCCTCACTGGCATGTCATCATACCAGAAGGTGAACTCCCTAATGCGGATGTCCACGGTCGTAGAACCCGTTTAGACAAAGGATCTGAAGTTCAGCATCACTACAATCACCCAGAAGCAACAGGCATCAGGCCAACAGAAGTTGAAGGGCTCACACGTGAAGAAGTTCTCAACTTAATCACAGAAGAACGCGAGAGGGCCAAGCAATATGCCTCTCCCGCCAGCCGCCCTCTCCATCATTGCTCGCCATTTGCACTCGAGGTTCGAGCACACCCAATCCCTCACGGTTTCAAGCTCCCAAAGATCGAGGCATACGATGGTACAAGTGATCCATCAGAGCATGTCAGACACTTCACAATCATGATGCAACTTTGCAACGCCCCAGATCAACTATTGTGTCAAGCTTTCCCAGCAACTTTGAAAGGGCAAGCTCGCACATGGTTCATGTCCCTGAAGGAAGGAGAAATCGAGGATTTCGCAGAACTAACACAACAATTCACGGACCACTTCATCGCCAGCCGCCGGATATTCAATGATCCTTCCCACATGTCCGGTATCCGTCAAAGCGAAGGGGAAACCCTTCAAGATTTCTTTCGTTGTTTCACCACTGAAGCACGACGAATTTATGGAATAAAAGCGGAACTCCTACGCGGATTTCTTCTTGGAGGGCTCCACCCTGGTGGCTTCCATTCCGTACTAGTACAAGAAACTATACCCAACAATTCTGATCTTGTTCAACGGATCGATGCCCAGATCGCCGCAGACAATGCAATCGAAGCACACCGCCAACAATTCAAAAGCAATTCAAAGATACAGCGAGAGCAGGGGTTGACACCACTGTCGGTTCCCAAAAAGAGCAACTCGCGCCATGTCAACTCTTGACGTGTTGGGGGGCATCACTAACATCAAGCCTTCACTCCCCACAACTCTTCGCAAGCGGGAGTGTTGCTCGCCATATGCAACCATCCGTCTCTCCAAAGGCCAAGGGCTCTTACTCCAAATTCAGGGGACCAATCTAAGTATTGCAACTTCCACCAAGGTCACGGGCATAAGACAGAAGACTGTTCAAGACTGAAGTCAGGAATCGAACGATCTGTTCGCCTTGGGTACCTCGAGAGTTCTCTCCAAAATAAAGGCTCTGAATCTACATGTCAAGAATGATCCGGCACTGAGACGATCCCCAGGATGAACATCTCAAAGAAGAGTTTGTTTGCTGCCAAATGAGCATCCAGAGCTCCATCATCACTGCTTGTATTTTGTATTTTTAACATTCGTGAGACGAACAACATGTGTTATTTTCAATCTTATTGATGACTGCATTACAGAGTGTTTAGTATTCCCAACAAGGGACTCTGGCCTCTACCTTTTCAGAGTGTTCAGTGCTCCCAACAAGTGACTCTGGCCTCTACTCTTACAGAGTGTTCAGTGCTCACAACAAGGGACTGGCTTCTCCTCTTACAGAGTGTTCAGTGCTCCCAACAAGGGACTCTGGTCTCTCCTCTTACAGAGTGTTCAGTGCTCCCAACAAGGGACTCTGGCCTCTCCTCTTACAGAGTGTTCAGTGCTCCCAACAAGGGACTCTTGCCTCTCCTCTTACAGTGTGTTCAGTGCTCCCACCAAGTGACTCTGGCATCTCCTCTTACAGAGTGTTCAGTGCTCCCAATAAGGGACTCTGGCCTCTCCTCTTACAGAGTGTTCAGTGCTCCCAACAAGGGACTCTGGTCTCTCCTCTTACAGAGTGTTCAGTGCTCCCAACAAGGGACTCTGGCCTCTCCACTTACAGAGTGTTTAGTTCTCCTAACAAGGGACTCTGGCCTCTCCTCTTACAGAGTGTTTAGTGCTACCAACAAGGGACTCTGGCCTCTCCTCTTACAGATTGTTCAGTGCTCCCAACAAGGGACTCTGACCTCTCTTATAGAGTGTTCAGTGCTCCCAATAAGGGACCCTGACCTCTCTTCTTACAGAATGTTCAGATCTTCGCAAAAGAAATTTTGGCCTCTTCAGCTCATAGCCAACTAAGTCGCGAGCAACCCTCATGCAAACTAAGCCGCGAGCAACTCTCGTGCAAACTAAGCCGCGAGCAACCCTCGTGCAAACTAAGCCCCGAGCAACCATCGTGCAAACTAAGCCGCGAGCAACCACCGTGCAAATCAAGCCGCAATTGCAACCCGCGCAAACCAAGCCTTGAGACAGCCTTACGCAAACTAAGTTGTGACTACAACCCATGCAAAGTAACGCCACAAGTCAAACTTACAACGGACTCAACACAAGCTGACACATGAACCACGCCGCTCATTGCCTCCGAAGAAGTAGACATCCTTGGAGCAGTAGTCTCCGGAAGAGAAGGCCCGAGCGGCAGGAGATCCCAATGCCATCACACTTTGGTCAGCTGGGGCAGTAACGCCAAGAGAATCAGTGTGCCCCCTTTTCCGACCATGTGCACAAGGTACCCCGATGGCACACTCAAGGGCCCCAGAAACTCCGCGTCTCGGCAACCTCTTCCCTTCCGCAAAAGAGCACTCAATGCGCCATACATATTACATCTTGTGCACGCTGCACGCATCACACACTTAAACAAGCTTCTGAGTAAAAGTCCCCAGAACGGGTTCGGCTGAACCGTGGGTCCAGTGAACGCAATCGCGGTAATCTTCCGCAAAGAGCGACCCCGCGACATGGCTATCGGGGCCGCTCCCTTGGGGCTTCCCGGGCGGCGATCACCCTGCGCGACAGAGGTCACGCATGGGAGTTCCCGCTAATCTCGTGCACCGTGCGTGCGTGATTAATTCCGAGGTTGTCAAGCGGGATTAAATTCCCGCGCAGGCAAATCCCGCGCGGGATTAATCCATCTGCGCTTGATTAATTCCGACCCCGCGCAGTAAGCAGAACGCGTGCCCCTCTTTATGTGCGCTTCCTGACGCACGCGCCCGCTCTCGTGAACTGGTGCGCATGCACGCTCACCCAGCGCATGCGCGGTAAGGGGCGCACGTGACAAAATGCGCGCTCTCGCATGACTTGATCTGTGCGCCTCCTCGCGTGCCCGCGCACTGGCCACTCGCCACCGTCATAGTCAAAGATAATGAGAGGAAATCTTTGCTCTCTCGCTTATACCAATCTTCGATAGCATAGGATTTGGGGGGCAATTGATTGGGATGGAGCCTCATTTATATAAGAATGGGTGTGCACTAAACCATCTCTCTCATGATCCCTCCAATTGTGGAGATCATGGGTTTGTCTAGTTAACTCACTCCCCCCATGATCTCCATCATAATAGGAGAGATCATGATGGCCTCTCATTCAACAACTACCGTCGGTCGCCACCGCCCGCCGCCGTCGGCCGCCGTCTCCCGCTGCCGTCGGCCGCTTGCAGCCCCCCAACCGACCGTCGTCGCTCGCCGCCGCCACCCGTCGGCCGCCCGCCGCCGCCCGCCCTCCGCCGACCGGCCGGCCGCCGCCGCCGACCACCGCCGTCGACCGTCACCGCCACCGTGGCGGCCCATCGTCGTGGACAACCTCCCCACTGTCCGATCAAGGGGAGGCTCTTCTTGCCGTCCGATCAAGAGGGTAACCATCCACTAGCCCACTACTTTAGTGGTGGGGCCCGCCATGATCCTCCCCTGGAGGCTATAAAAAGGACCACAGGGGCTCTTCATTCTTCACCTTTTCTCTTCTCCGGGTTACCTTCTTCTTCCTCAGAAGAGAGCTCTCCTGCCTCCTCTCCCGAGCCGGCCTCCTGTCCCCGTGAACCACCGGCGGCCACCTGCGGCCACCAGCGCTCCACCAACACGCCGCTAGCAGGAAAACGCCCAAGTCCC
The DNA here is from genome assembly GCA_039583875.1 of Platanthera guangdongensis. Taxonomy (NCBI): domain Eukaryota; kingdom Viridiplantae; phylum Streptophyta; class Magnoliopsida; order Asparagales; family Orchidaceae; genus Platanthera; species Platanthera guangdongensis. The sequence goes on from CM077147.1 coordinate 37,360,365, forward strand.
CAAAAAGCAAAAGGAGGAAGGCAGCCGTCGCCAGCAAGTGTACGCGACCGCAAGCGTCAGAGCATCAGGATCATCTCACGCATTTCAACACCCAAGTGACTCCCGCGGCGCAGTCTGTTGCCCGTCGGGAGCCGCAGTCTCTCTCTCCCCAAAGTTGTAACGGGAGCAGCATGTCGCCCCGATTCTCCAACTCACTGTAATCACCGGAATCTAATGGAATTTGATCGGCACAGACCCGGTCACGTGGTTTTTTACCCATTTAAGGGGTTTTTCCACGTCATCACATCTTGTGTCAACTCTTTATTTTAATTGACTGTGTGCGCGCTCGACCGCCTCGTGAGCTAAGACGGTTCGAACAAATCCGATCCGACCGGGGCATCGAGTTAGTCCGCAACAATATTTATAGAGAAAATTAGGGATTACAAAAAAGACCAAAATACCCCGCTTATACAACAAAACTGACAATACTTTTTTCATAATATGACTGGATCACAGCAGGTTCTTCCGTGGTGTCAAATGGGCCGACATGCGCATCCATGTCAAACCGTTTCGTTCCCTGAAGCTCCGCCTCCAGTTCCTCCCGCACTAGCCCTTGGCAATGAGCATGATGTCGTCACCCCTCTTATTAGTAGTAGGAGGTGCATTACCAGAATCATACGAGTAGGAACGAGAGGAGTCCTTCCAATCACGGTGATAGGTCTGCTCCACAAGGCATTGCATGCTGGCAACGGCTTGGCGGTGAATCTATATGGACGAGTGAAAGCGGGTAAACTGCGAAAAAAACTTGTTAGGTTTAGTAGTATGAATTGTTATGAAAAAATATTTATCTAGCTGATGCGTGCATGTAAGGGATCATTCTCCTCCGCCAACCGCTTGTCCATGTCCTTCATCAAAATTATTTTTTCCTGCAAAAATAAAGAATTAAGGAAAACACAACACAAGACAAGCCAACATCGATAAGCATATGGATTCAAAATTAGCAGTGCTGCTAAATAAAATGTTCAAACGCCAAAGGGCGCAAAACACAAAAGTCTATCAATATTATTACAAGGTTCATAAAATTAGGCATCCCTTGAAAAACATCACACACTCAGCTAACTCCCTCCGGAGGTGCCGTCTCCCCCACCCAAAGATGTCAAGTCAGCCATGACTTCGAAAAAGGCAGAATATGCTGCTGTCAAAACCAAGTTCAGCTTGGCACTAGCTGTGTCCAGAGCATGCACAACGCAACATCATGCTCATCCAGGACAACTGACAATCCTTTTTATCATAATATGACTGGATCACAAGAGGTTCTTCCTTGGTGCCAAATGGGCCGACAGGCGCATCCATGTCAAACCGTTTCTTTCCTTGAATCTCCGCCTCCGGTTCCTCCCGCACTAGCCCTGTGGCGAGCGGCATGATGTCCTTTGTTAGGAATAGCAATAGTCTTTGTATTCATTAGTAAAACAAGGACCCTTGGGGTCTACATATAGGAGAAGAGGAGAAGGAGAAAACACCACAGGCGGTGTGGGACTAAACCTAAACCAATAAAGAATGTAAATACAATATAATATTAACATCTCCCCTCAAACTCACGGTGGATCATGAACCGAGAGTTTGCTAATAAGATATCTGAATCGAGCAGATGTGAGAGATTTGGTGAGAAAGTCTGCAATTTGTTCTTCGGAGGCAATGAACGGTAGAGAGATGGTGTTGGCGAGAAACTCTTGGCGAGTGAAGTGACAATCAATTTCGATGTGTTTCGTCCGTTCATGAAACACCGGGTTGGAGGCAATTTGTATAGCACTTCGATTATCACAGAGTAAGGGAGTGGGTCCGGATATGGTAACACCAAGATCACATAGAAGACGGCGAAGCCAAACAATCTCAGCAGTATTGGAGGTCATGGCACGATACTCGGCTTCGGTACTGGAGCGCTCAATGCAGTCCTGTTTCTTGCTACGCCAGGATATAAGAGAGTCACCCAGAAAGATACAAAATCCAGTAGTGGAGCGACGAGTAGTAACATCCCCCGCCCAATCAGCATCAGAGAAGGCTCGAAGGGTGAGGGTTGAGGTGGCAGAGAGAAACAGGGACCTGGTGATGGAGGTGCGTAGATAGCGAAGAATCCGAAGGACTGCAGTATAGTGAACCGAGCGAGGGGCTTGGACAAACTGACTGACAAAACTGACCGCATAGGCAATGTCAGGCCGAGTCATAGTGAGATAAACCAACATCCCTACGAGGCGCCGATAGCGGGATACATCTGGAAGAGGTTCGCCGTCAGTGGGGAGGAGTTTCAGATTGAGCTCGATAGGAGTGTCAACAGTTCGGGTGTCGGTGAGAGCAGCAAAGAGAGGATGTCGGAAATGTACTTTTGTTGGGAAACCAGGATGCCACGTTTGGATCGGGAGATTTCCAGCCCAAGGAAATACCAGAGGGGCCCCATATCCTTCATGTCGAACTGACTGCGGAGGTGCTGTTGAAGAGAGGCAATGGTGGCATGATCATCGCCAGTGATAATCATGTCATCCACATAGAGAAGGAGAATAGCACAGCCCTGGGGAGAAGTTCGAGTGAACAAAGCATGATCAGTTTGTCGCTCAATGAACCCGGCCTTGAGAACAGCCGCGCGGAAGCGCTCAAACCATGCACGGGGGGCCTGTTTAAGACCATATATAGCCCGACGGAGATAACAAACGTGGTCGGATGGAACAGGAAGACCTGGTGGTGGAGCCATATACACCACCTCTGCAAGATCACCATGAAGAAAGGCGTTGGTGACATCCATCTGAAGTAAGGGCCAAGCCCGGGTAGCAGCAATAGCAAGTAAAGTGCGCACGGTGGTCATTCTTGCAACGAGCGCAAAATTTTCATCGTAGTCGATGCCATATTCCTGGGAGAACCCACGGGTAACCAAACGGGCTTTGTGGCGCTCAACGGACCCGTCCGGGCGGGTCTTAATCTTGAATATCCATTTGCAACTGCTTTGTTCTCCTTCCTGGCCACGAGCGCACCAAACTCTCTGCCCGCTCGGCTCGTTGCGTCCACTTGGGCCTTAGTCCCCAACACAAAGGCTATCGCTGTTTTGACCCAGTGACTCGCCGCATCCGCATCTCTCGTCATGTTTCTTTCCTTGAACATGACATGTTCTTCTCTTCCGCCACCTCCCCGTCACCGGTTTGAGAAGCACTGCTAGAAAATGATAGAGTAAGGTGCTTTGCCAAACGACAACCCGTACAGACAGAAAGGGGGGAGAGACACGACTCAAAGCTCCAGAACAGATAACACTTCGGAGTCGGTCACCGGATAAATGACCTAAACGTCTGTGCCACAAGTCGGCATCAGAGGTAACAGAAAGAACAGAAGGGGATGAAGACACGGCAGGTGGAACGTGAAGATACTCCAGCTGATACAGACCACCAGTCCTACGGCCCCGTCCAATCCTCTGAGCCGTCCGTGAATCCTGCACAACACAATCAGAGGAGGAAAAGAGAACAGTTAGGCCAAGATCACAAAGAGAGCTAACAGAAATAAGGTTCATGTGGAGGCGAGGGGCATGATGGATGTTGGAGAGGGTAAGGTGTCCAGAGGGAGCAGATTGTGGGGTAATCGAGTCGGACTGCTTAATGGGGACAGTGCCCCCGTCAGTAGTGGTGACTTGAAGGTGAGTGGGTGGGGAGGTACAGGGGATGAGAGTGGTGGAATCGTTGGTGAGGTGGCAGGAGGCCCCAGAGTCAAAATACCAAGACGCAGTAGGGGGAGCCTGAACAACAGGAGTACCAGGAGCAACAGACAGGCTGTGAGCTGTAGGTGTAGCACCCTGAAGCAGGGGTGACTGGAGAAGTAACTCCTCAAGACGTTGGAGACGATCTGTAGCAGCTGCAGCGATGGGAGTGGAACTGGGGCCACGACCACGCCCCCGACCACGATTGTTGCGACGGTGGTCATCATAACGTGGGGGACGGGCGGGGCAGTCAAACTTCATGTGACCCGCCTTTTTACAGTAGTGGCAGGTAATAGAGTTGTCTCGTGGTCGAACTGCAAGAACGGTGTCAACCCCAGGAGGGGGCGAAGGATCCAAAGGAGGACGAAGGCGAGTCTCTTCATCAAGAAGAGCAATCAGAGCTTCATCCAAAGTGGGAAGAGGAACCCGATGAAGAAGCTGAGCTGCAAGAAGAGCAAACTCGGGTCGCAGAGCAGCGAGGAACTGATGGAGATGACCCTCAGAAAGATGACGCTGAAACTCCAAGGAGCGAGCACAGCCGCAGGGTAAGGGAATCATAGAGTCCAATTCATGCCAGAAGGTGCTCATCCTTGTAAAGAAATCCTGAATGGATCGGACTTCCTGTCTTGCGGACTGAGAATCACAGATGAGACGATGACGACGGGCGCCACCGCGGGGAACAAACCGATCCCGAAGATACTCCCACATAGCGCGGGCTGAGGAGAGGCGGCCAATGGAGGTGAGGAGTGGCCGAGCAACAGACTCCAGTAGGTAAGCCCGAATGGCCTGGTCGCGACGACGCCAAAGACTCGCGTCATCAGGAGTGGCGGTGACAGCGGTGGTGCTGGCAGAGTTAGGGGAAGTAGAACTCGCAGAGCTGAGAGCAGTAGAGCTGGCAGAGGCGGGAGGATCATCAATGATGTGATCCCAGAGATCACGGGTGGAGAGAGCGGCTTCAACGGTTAGAGCCCAGTCTGGCCAGTCGCTGGCCGTGGCCAATTGGAAGGAAGTGGCTTTCAGAGGAGGTGAGATCAATGGGGTGGACATGACGCTGTAATGGAGAACAGGAGCCGAACAGGGAGGCATGCAGCGGAGGCGACCGGAGAATGGACGGCGGGATGCCGGGATGCAGACTGCGGAAGTCCGGCGGCTTGAGGATGTCGGGATGCGGACTGCGGACTGCGGAAGTCCGGCGGCTTAAGGATGCCGGGATGCGGACTGCGGAAGTCCGGGCTGTGGGCTGTGGGCTGCGGGCGTCTGGAGTCCAGGAGTGCGGGAGGGAGTCCGGCAGTAGGCGGACTGCGGAATGCCGGAGGCGGGCTGCGGGATTCGGTGGACAGGCGGACTGCGGGAGCAAGGAGGGCAGAGCGGGCGGAACAGAGGCGCAAGCAAGCGTGCGAGCGCGAAAAATTACAAGGAACCTGGCTCTGATACCATGTTAGGTTTGGCCTAACTCAACCTGAAAAACCGGCTCAACAGGTGAGAGTTGTCTTGCCATATAAATAGATCAGACCAGAGTGGATTGACGGTGTGAGACTATTATTAACATCACTCCCTCCTCCGTAATCTCCGCGGTCACTCCATATGAACGCCTGCACTCTCGCCCACCAACCTACGCCCCTCTCCGCACTTTTGGGTGCACCTGCTTTGTTCTCCTTCCTGGCCACGAGCGCACCAAACTCTCTGCCCGCTCGGCTCGTTGCGTCCACTTGGGCCTTAGTCCCCAACACAAAGGCTATTGCTATTCCTAACATGGTATCAGAGCCAGGTGTTCCATCCAGTTTCTGTCCGGTTCTGTCCGGTCCGCCCATGAGCTCTGTATCCCGGTTCCGTCCGGTCAATCCATGCTATGGGCGAGGGGGGATGTTAATAATAGTCTCACACCGTCAATCCGCTCTGGTCTGATCTGTTTATATGGCAAGGCAACCCTCACCTGTTGAGCCGGTTTTTCATGTTGAGTTAGGTCAAACCTAACATCCTTAACCCTCTTATTAGTGGTAGGAGGTGCACTACCAGAATTGGAGGAGTAGGAACGAAAGGAGTCCTTCAAATCACTGAGATAGGTCCGCTCCACAAGGTATTGTATGTTTGCGGCGGCTTGGCGGTGGATCTGTATGGACGAGCGAAAGCGAGTAAACTGAGAAAATTTGGAAAAAAAACTTGTAAAATTTAGTAGTAAAAATGCAATGAAAAATAATTATCCAGCTGACGCATGCATGTAACCAATCATTATCCTCTATCAACAGCTTGCTCATGGCCTCCATCAAAAATTATTTTTTCCTGCAAAAAAAAAAAGAAAACGCAAGACAAGACAAGCCAACATCAATAAGCATATGGATTTAAAATTAGCAATGTGTCTTAATAAAATGTTCAACGCCAAAGGGCGCAAAGCATAAAAAAAAGTCTAGCAATATTATTACAAGCTCCATAAAATTAGATATTGCTTGAAAACCTCACACATTCAGCTAACTCTCTTCGGAAGTGTCGTCTTCCCCACCCAAAGATGTCAAGTCATCCATGACTTCGACAAATTCAGAATGTGCAGCCGTCAAAGCCAAGTTCAGCGTGGTACTAGCAGTGTCTAGAGCATGCACCTCTTCCCGGAGTTTCTACCTGTATCGATTAATAGGGTCCTCTGTAGTTCCGGCAACCAGCGCCGCATTCCGCTTATTCAAGAGCTCCATCCCTCTTTTGAGCTTGTCCATCCGCTTTTGCATGGCTTCAGCCCCCTCCACCTCCTTTATGTCTATCATGGCAATCTCCGGAGAAAAATCAGCTGAGATTAAAACATTTATTTTTTCATTTACCTAAAATCCTTATCAGCCTTTGCGCGAGAGCAGTTATTCCGACATTCGGCCGATCCATTAGCGAGAGAACATGATGTGACTCAAACAGACCTGCTTCCAATTCCCGAGCTTCGTCCAACGTCTCTAAGCCGTTTCTATTGCGTAGGTACACTCGTCTATGTCGTCGACTTGTCGACAAATGCTTGCGGACTGGTTAGTTGAAATATCTTAATCGGCTGATAGCACGTTGGGTAAAATTCTATTGGATGGTTGTATATAGTTCATTATAATGCGGGTGACATGCTCCGACTGTCTGTGGGCTGGAGCGAGTGTACATCTAGGGAGGTCGACGATTGTCAGTTCAAGCACACCCTGTTTATGGAACATCAACGTGACGTTGAATTTTCCGAATCTTGGAATAAGCAGGAGTTATCTCAACTAGAAAGTTAAATCACAACCAGAGACACATGCAGCAACAAGAATTTTTATTGATAACAACAGTGTTCTTACAAATCGAGATATACATGGTGAGACATGATTCGTCAAAATAATCAAAGGGAAAGCAGAAACAATTACGAGGAAAAACAAGTCGCGCAGACTGAACAAGTAGCTGTCGGTTCTACTGCTGCACTATGGAATCCGCACAGACCGTCAGGTCGCCAGACTGCAAACCAAGTCTCACTAACTGCCTGTTATTCCAATGCTGAGCTCTAGTCGCCGATCTGCAAGCCGCCTAACCGCGAGGTCGCCTTGCCGCCAGACCGCACAAGCTGCTGATGCCGAACTGAACAGGCTGCCTGAAGTAGACGACTTATTGAACCGGGAAACTAGTTGGCAAAGAGAAGACCGTCTGGTCGCTATCTGCGACCTGTTGTTTACCGCATGTTCCTAACCACAGAGTCTGCACTATCCCTGACCACAGTCAGAACCAAGTCCTGGCTTTCCAGCGCTATCCGCACAACCTGCACAGCACAAACCGGTCAACTCCTTCAACTCGCGCGGATACAAAAAACCAGTCTGCATCAACTATCCGCAAATTCACTTACTGTTCATTAGTGCACAATTAATGTGACAGAAGGTCCTATTTATAGGCACGATGAGTAGTGTGGTCACCGCCCTAACCGATAGGATCACTGCCTCATCCCGCAGCAAGAACAAGTGTATCCGCAAACCGCGGATACTCATCCAGTCCGCCGCAACCTGCGCAGGATAGCCAGAACGCCTAAGCTTAACCAAGGCCAGACATCAACCCAGTCCACCTTGTCACCAAAGGCCAAGCCAGGACGCCACCACCAGCCGAACTCTGCAGCAACACCTTGTTCGCCTATCCGCGGACACAGCTCCAGTCCGCAACCCAAGTTTGCAACCAAGGCACATCATCCAAGCTGCCAAACTTTGCGGACACAGCATCAGTTCGCACGCCTTGAGGACGCAACTCCAGTCTGCATTCCCCAAGCTCACAACCAAGGCACGTGGTACTGTTGCCGAGCTCGGCGGACTGAGAAGCAGTCTATGCTTAACTGCGCGATCTCCCCGGACTGAGCCAAGCCTGGACTTGGTTCAGAACCAACCAAGTCCACTCCACTGGCCACAAGGGCCTGTTCGCGCTTGCTGGCGGACACTGGTGTTGAAATTTATGAAGTGAAAGTGGGTGATAGGGAAGGCCGGGCGGTCTGCGCGGCCTGCGCGGTCTGAGTCTACGGCCTGGGCGGACTGCTGGTTGCGGCCTGGGGGACTTGGCTTGGACGGTGGCTTGGCTGTTCTTATGGAGCGGCCTGTGCGGCCTATGTTTGCGGTCTGGGCGGTCTAGGTGTGCGGCCTGGATGGTGTGGCCAAGGAAGTCTTGCAACTTGGGCATCGAGTGGAGCGGCCTGAGCGGACTGTGTTGGCGGTCTGTTGGCAGTGCTCAGCTTGATCTGCGGCCTTGCAGTTGACTAGCTCTTGTGGTAACCGGACGGATTGGAAGTAGTATTCGCAGTGTGTTGGCGGACTTGTTTATTGCGTCCGCGGAGTCCGCATTTGTGGACTGGCTTTGGATATGGGCTTTTGTTCTTGCCGAACTCTCCATGTTATGATGGACGTTTCACATCCTTGTGGCGGACTGTCCTACTGATTGGCGGTCTGGGTCTTCTGTGTCCACCGTGCTCGCGCCAGTTGCTTGGACTGCTGGACTTGGTCATTTTCTGTGACAACTTCATGGTGTCCGCAGAGTCCGCAGAGTCCTCTGTTGACCGAGAGGACTACCTATTGGTCGTGGACTTGTGACGGGCTGTGGCGTTGTTGTCAAGCTGTGCGGACTGCCACCATGTCTGCGTACAGTGTGCGGACTGATACAGCATGAGTTGCGGTTGTGTCTGCATGTTGTGTTGACTTGAGGACTACTGCAGCATGAGTTGCGAGTGTATCTGCATGTTATGTTGAGTAGCGGACTGGCGCTATGCTTGCGTTGGGCAGACTGGCATTGCGCTTGTGTTGTGCATGCTGGCTTATATCTGTATGGTGGCGGACTGGTTTTTGACCTGGCGCCTGGAGGATTTGTCTGGCTAAGTCCTTGCGGACTGGGTTGTGTTAGCGCGAAAGCTGGGGTGGTGACTCTATTCACTAGGGTGGTGACCACACTCCTCACCTCACTTATAAATAGACCCCCCTCCCGGCACATCTACAGTAACCTAGTGAACAGTAAGTGAGGGCTTGGTTAATTGTTGTTGTCTGGATTTTCTTGTCCGCGCGGGTTGAGTATAGTTGACTGTTTGTTGTTTGCAGGTTGCGCGGCTAACACTGAGGAGCCAGGAGTTTGGCTTTGACTGCAGTCAGCATCAGTGAAGTTTGTGGTTACAATCGGCGGTCTCAGCAGGTCGCTTCTGCGGCTTGACAGTTTTCTCTGCTTCAGCTTTCCAAGTTCAAGAACCTGTCCGCCGAACTCGGCGGTCTAGGCAGTATGTTCTTCAGTTCAGCAGCAGCTTGTAGCAGTCAGCGAATAATGGTGTGTCTGCGCGACCTTGCGGTCTCGGCGGACTCCGTGTTCTATTCTCCTTCTAGCAGCAGCAGCAGTTCGGGCGGCTTCGGCGACTTTGGCGGACTGGGCAGTCTCGGTGGTCTCCAGTTCTGTCCGCTCGAATTGTTTTACTTGTATTTTCCTATGTTCTTGTGTACTGGCGAAATCATGTCTCGCCATGTATACCTCGTTTTGTAAAGAAGAAATAAAAGAATATATGATCTGCTTGCCCCTGTGATTGCATTTGGTTGTTGAGCTTGCTTTCCTAGTTTCCGCACGATCAAAGTGTGATCTTGATAGTTCTGAGGATATTAATTTGGCATTAGGATATCTCGTTGACCACTTTGAGAAAATTCGACATGGTACCAGAGCCAGGTTCAGTTGCTTGAGCGGTGATCAACTTATGTTATTGCTCTGTGCTTCTGGAAGCTTAACCAAAGTTACTGCAATGAAAGGGAACTATACAAGAGGTCTGGGTATTGAACTCTTGACCACGACTAACTTTAAGAAGTGGAAGTCGTGCATGGAGAGTTTTCTTCTTGGCGAGGAGTTATGGGAGGTCGTCGGTGGTGACGACAGGTAGGAGGTTACTGCTGCTTTTGGGACTGCAGAGCAAGTGAGAGTCTAGAGGAAAACTAACGCAAAGGCGAAGTTTACTCACAAGAGGGCTGTTTCACCGGAGTTGTTTGATCACATCATTGGATGTGAGTCGGCTGTTGATATTTGGAAAACTATTGATGGGTTGTTCAACAGGAAGAATATGGTGAGGCTATAGTTCCTGGAGCATGAGTTGTCTAGGACAACTCAAGGAGACCTGACCATCTCGAAGTTCTTTCTTAAGATGAAGAACCTGTGTGCTAAGATATCAGCGCTTGATCTTCATGAGCCTATCTCTGAGGCCAAGTTGAAAAGGCACATAATCCGCAGCTTGCGTAAGGAGTATGTTGCCTTTGTAACCTCTGTTCAAGGTTGGGCTACTCAGCCATCTCTGCTGGAGCTTGAGAACCTGCTTGCTTTGCAGGAAAGTTTGGCAAGACAGATGGCAGGAGTGACTATCTCTGAAGGAGGTAGTGAAGCGTTGTTCACGGGCAAGAAGAAGAAGAGATGGGAAGGGAAGAAGAAAAATACTGCTGCTGAAAATGAGCCTTCAACTTCTTATCAGTCAGAGAGGAGCACTGCTCCTAAGAAGGATTGGAAGAAGAACTTGAAATGCTACAGGTGTCATCAGCGGGGACACTTCAAGCGTGACTACAAGGTTAAACTGCATCCTGGGCATGCTGCAGGCAAGAGGAAGCTTGCTTGAGTGCTGAAGAAGCTGGATGGGATAGAGCTTTCATGACATACACTTGTGTTCATGCTTTGTCCGTTGTCGACTTCAACAATGAGTGGATCGTGGACTCCGGGTGTGGTCATCACCTCACTAGAGACAAGACAAAGTTCTCTTCACTGCAATCTTACTCAGGTAACGAAGCTATCATAATTGTTGATAATACTGTTTATGCAGTAGAGAAGGAGGGGGTTGTGTCTTTAGGTAGTGATAAGGGGCCACTCACGTTAAGGAGTGTGTATCACGTACCGGGCATGAAGAAGAACCTCTTCTTTGTGACCAATGCGGTACACCCAGGTAATCACATTCTGTTTGGGCCAACAGAAGTGAAGTTCCTTCACAACGTATCAGCGGTAAAGGCTGATGTTGCTCATGTTGGGAGGAGAGTTAAGAACTTGTTTGTTCTTGCAACAAACTCTTATGTTGATCGGATGAGAGAAAACGATAGCGCTGCTATATGGCATGAGAAGCTGGGGCATGTAAGAATGGATAAATTGAAAGCTATGGCAAACAGGAGCCTTGTGAGAGGCTTGCCTAAGCTGTCTTCCTTTGGTGACGGTCACGTTTGCGCGGGATGTCAGTACGGTAAGGCTCATCGTCTTCTGTTTGATAAATCACAAACGAGGAGCAAGAGACCAATGGAGTGTATCAATGGTGACTTGATGGGACCAACCGTCACTGCTAGCCTTGGTGGGAGCAGATACATGTTTGTTCTGATTGATGACTACTCAAGATACACTTGAGTTTATTTCTTGAAGGAGAAGTCAGAAGCTTTCTAGGTGTTTGTGGAGTTCAAGGAGCTAGTGGAGGGCCGGCTTGGTCTGCGGATCAAGAAGTTTAGAACATACAACGGTGGTGAGTTTGTCTCCTCCGAGTTTTCTAACTTCTGCAGGAAACATGGGATCCATAGAGAGCTTACTTATGTTCATACTCCACAAATGGAGTAGCGGAGCGAAAGATCCGTCATATGATGGAAACCTGCAAGTGTTGGCTTCATGCGAAAGGCATTCCTAGGTCCTTCTGGGCAGAGGGGATGTCTTGTGCTTCTTATGTCATCAATCGGATGCCGCTCAGCCCGATCAACATGAAGTCTCCTTTTGAGATGTTGCTGAAGGAGAAGCCAAGTGTGGAACACCTTCAGGTGTTTGGATCAACTTGCTATATGCATGTCCCTGATGCTTTAAGGACAAAGCTTGATGCAAAGGCAAGGAAGCTTGTCTTTGTTGGCTATGATGAGCGGAAGAAGGGATGGAAATGCATGGATCCTGCGACGAAGAAGTTTGTTGTATCAAGAGACGTGATCTTTGATGAACTGATGTCGTATGGAGGAGGCTCGATTGAGCTACCAGAGAGCAAGGTTGATGAAGAGCAAAAGGTGGCTGCTGAAGTTCTGGAAGATGAGCTTGTTGTTTCACCAGCAGCTCCTGTTGCTTCAACCTCTGAGGCAGAGGCTTCTGATTTAGGAATCAGGGGGAGCTTTGCTCAAAGTCTGCCCGGAAATGGAGTTGATCCTGAAGAAGCAACGGAGGTGGTGAGCAAGGAGTAGACCCTTCGGAGATCAAAGAGGGTTGTTAAGCCACCAGCTCGGTACTGTGATGGGAATGCAGTGAGTTTTGTCTCCTGCTTCTTTGCAGGTCCTCTAGATGTGCGGGAGCTTGCAAACTTCAATGAGGCCACTGGATTCAAGGAGTGGGAAGATGTCATTAAAGAGGAGATTGCTGCTCTCAAAAATAATGAAACCTGGTACCTTGTGCCCAAGGTTGATGGCATTACTCCAGTGACTTACAAGTGGGTGTACACGTTGAAGAAGAAGGCTGATGGTGGCATTGATAGATACAAATCTCGCCTGATTGCTCGAGGATTCTCACAACAGTATGGAGAAGACTATGAGGAGACATTTAGTTCAGTTGCAAAGATGACTTCGGTTCGGATGGTGATCGTCTTGGCTGCTTGCAAGGGATGGAGAATGTGGCAGCTTGATGTGAATAATGCTTTTCTTTACGGAGAAATTGATAAGGACATCTTCATGGATCAACCACTTGGTTTTGTTTCTGAAGTTCATTCGGACTATGTCTGCAAACTCATGAAGGCTCTCTACGGGTTGAAGCAAGCTCCTAGAGCTTGGTATGGGTAGATAGCAGAGTATCTTCAATTTTGCGATTATCTTGCTTCCAACTCGGATTCCAGCTTGTTTATCAAGAAGAAGGGGGAGCTGCAAGTCTTGGTCCTGTTGTATGTTGATGATATGATCATCACAGGGAATTCAGAGGAGGAGGTGGCTAGGCTCAGGGCCGAGCTAGCTATTCGCTTTGAGATGAAAGACTTGGGAGAGCTTCATCACTTTCTTGGTCTTGAAGTGGAGAGGAAGAAGAGCGGGATACTCATTTGCCAGAAAGGATATGTGGATCGCATTGTGAATCGATTCGGTATGGGCAAAGGGAAGAGTTGCTCTACTACACTGGATCTTGGTTTGAAGCTTTGACGAGATGAAGGAAGGATTCTTCCTAATCTCTTGGTGTTCAGAGCTCTAGTGGTAATCTTGATCTACTTAACGATTACAAGGACATACATTGCTTACGTTGTTGGCCGAGTAAGTCGGTTTATGGCTGAACCAAGGAATTCTCATCTGGTAGCAGCAAAGAACATCTTGAAGTATGTCAAGGCGACTTCTGATATGGGATTCCTCTATAGTAGGGACACGATATTTTTTTTGCTTGGATACACGGATGCTGATTATGGTGGTGACTCGGATGATCGAAGATCAACTTCGGGTTATGTGTTCACTTGTGTATCAGCTTGCATCTCGTGGTGTAGCAAGAAGCAGGACTCAGTGTCTATGTCTACTACGGAAGCAGAGTATAAGGCTTGGGCCTTGGCTGCTCGGGAAGCCATCCGGTTGAGAAGTCTTGTAGAGGATGTTCATGAGGAAGTGCAAGGTCCTACTTTACTCCATGGTGACAATGAAAGTGCTCTCAAACTGGTAAACAATCCAGTGTGTCACGCAAGGACCAAGCATATTGAGATCGAGCACCACTTCATAAGGGAGAAGGTGTTGGAAGGATCTCTTGTGGTCGGGCATGTTCGGAGTGAAGACAATCTTGCTGATATCTTCATGAAGCCACTGTCGAAGGGGCCATTTCAACGGTTACGAGGGTTGCTGGGCTTGATCACCACTTCTCACTTCAAGGGGGAGTGTTGAAATTTATGAAGTGAAAGTGGGTGATAGGGCAGGTCGGGCGGCCTGCACGGTCTGAGTATTCGGCCTAGACGGACTGCTGGTTGCGGCCTGGGGGACTTGACTTGGACGATGGCTTGGCTATTCTTATAGAGCGGTCTGTGCGGCCGCTATTTGCGGGCTGGGCGGTCTAGGTGTGCGCCCTGGATGGTGTGGCCAAGGAAGTGTTGCAACTTGGGCATCGAGTGGAGCGGCTTGAGCGGACTGTTTTGGCGGTCTGTTGGCGGTGCTCAGCTTGATCTGCGGCCTTGCAGTTGACTAGCTATTGTGTTAACCGGGCGGATTGGAAGTAGTATCCGCAGTTTGTTGGCGGACTTATTTATTGCGTCTGCGGAGTCCGCATTTGTGGACTGGCTTTGGAGATGGGCTTTTGTTCTTGCCGAGCTCTCCATGTTGTGATGGACATTTCACATCCTTGTGGCGGACTGTCCTGCTGATTGGCGGTCTGGGTCTTCTGTGTCCGACGTGCTCGCGCCAGTTGCTTGGGCTGTTGTACTTGGTCATTTTCTGTGACAAGTCCATGGTGTCCGTAGAGTCTGCAGAGTCCGTTGTTGACCGAGCGGACTGTCTGTTGGTCGTGGACTCGTGGCGGGCTGTGGCATTGTTGTCAAGCTGTGCGGACTGCCACCTTGTCTGTGTATAGTGTGCAGACTAATACAGCATGAGTTGTGGTTGTGTTTGCATGCTGTGTTGACTTGCGGACTACTGCAGCATGAGTTGCGAGTGTATCTGCATGCTATATTGAGTAGCAGACGTGTGTTATGCTTGTGTTGGGCTGACTGGCATTACGCTTGTGTTGTGCGGGCTGGCTTGTGTCCGCTTGGTGGCAGACTGGTTTTTGACCTGGCGCCTGGAGGATTGGTCTGGCAAAGTCCTTGCGGACTTGGCGGACTGGGTTGTGTTAGCGCGCAAGCTGGGGTGGTGACTCTATTCACTAGGGTGGTGACCACACTCCTCACCTCACCTATAAATAGACCCCCCCCCCCCCCCTGACACATCTACAGTAAGTGAGTGAACAGTAAGTGAGGGCTTGGTTAACTTTTGTGGTCTGGATTTTCTTGTCCGCACGGGTTAAGTAGAGTTGACTGTTTGTTGTTTGCATGTTGCGCGACTAACACTGAGGAGTCAGGAGTTTGGCTTTGACTACGGTCAGCATTAGTGAAGTTTGCGGTTACAATCGGCGGTCTCAGCAGGTCGCTTCTGCGGCTTGACAGTTTTCTCTGCTTCAGTATTCCAAGTTCAATAACCTGTCCGCCGAACTCGGCGGTCTAGGCGGTTTGTTCTTCAGTTCAGCAGCAGCTTGTAGAAGTCAGCGAATAACAGTGTGTCCGCGCGACCTTACGGTCTCGGCGGACTCCATGTTCTATTCGTCTTCTAGCAGTAGCAGCAGTTCGGGCGGCCTCGGCGACTTTGGCGGACTGGGCGATCTCGACGGTCTCTAGTTCTGTCCGCTCGAATTGTTTTACTTGTATTTTCCTATGTTCCTGTGTACTAGCGAAATCATGTCTCACCATGTATACCTCGCTTTGTAAAGAAGAAATAAAAGAATATATGATTTGCTTGCCCCTATGATTGCATTTGGTTGTTGAGCTTGCTTTCCTGGTTTCTGCACGATCAAGGTGTGATCTTGATAGTCCTAAGGATATTAATTTGGCATTAGGCTACCTCGTTAACCACTTTGAGAAAATTCAACAACTGGATCCAGTCTGCCTGCCCCGGCGAACTCCAGCACCTGTACGCACTAACTGGCGACCTTCGCGGCTTCAGCTTGCCGCACCACCAGAGCAAGACCAAGGCATGTGCCATGCTGGTGTACCGATCTTTGGTCCAGTCCGCGCCATACCGGACTCCGCGGATAGAGAAGCTATCCGCCTGGTTACCTTTTGGGAACAAACTGCCTTCTGAGCATAAGTAGGCCTGGCAGGCGACCACCTCTATTCGCATAGTCCGCGCGAACATACCGCCCAGGCCGCCAAAGAACAAGTTATCTGCAACAGCTCTATCGACATGGCTATCCGTCAGTCCTGTCTACATAGTCCGCGCGAACAGGTAGCCCAGGTCACCCAATCACCCACTTTCACTTCACCATTTTCAACACTCACCCTTGAAGTGAGAAGTGGTGAGCAACCCCAGCAACTCCCATAAGCTTGCACATGGTCCCTTCGATAACGCAATCGAGAAGATGTCCGAGACATGGTCCTCTCCCCTCCTATCATAGACCATAAGGGATCCCTCCAGCATCTCCCGAAAGGAGTCATGCTTCCCTCTTCCTTCTTCTTCAGCTTCGACCTCCACTTGTGTGTCACAGGAGTATCATCGGCGACCTTGGGCTCAAGATCCCAAGCCCCTGCTCCTCTGAGGGTAGTCACTTCCTCGACCTTGGCGTCATCCACCTCCTTGACTCCAGTGGTGTCATCATAGCTAGAAGGTACTCGCTCGATCTGAGGGCCTGTAAGGAAACATGAGACCATGCTCACCGAGTTTCCTTCGTAATATCGATCTGGTGGGTTGATGATCCACTTCGACCTTCAAAGACCCTGATCACGGCTAACCACCTATACTGCTCCTTCTGAACCAGCTCCGTTCCCAGGCAAACCCGGAACAATGCTCCCCTTACTTCCTGAATAAGAAGTCACTGCACTGGAACCAGAAGCACCTGAAGCAATGCTCCACCTGCTACCTGAACCAAAAGCCTCCGCTTTTGAACAAGAACTGCCTGAAACATCACTCCCCTTGCTACCTGAACAAGAAGCACATGAAGCAACGCTCCCCTTACTTCCTGAATCAGAAACAACCGTCTTCAAGCCAGAAGTACCTGGAGCATCGCTCCCCCTGCTTCCTGACCCAGACGCCTCTGCCCCGGAGCTAGAACAATCTGGAGCTCCCGGTCACACAGGCAGCTTCATTTGAACCTTAGCAGTAGCCTTTTTCTGCCCACCGTCTGACCTACTCTCCTCTATCTCCACACATGAGATACCCCAATACGACGTCAGATCATCGAAGACAACGTCTCTCGACACGATGGACATCTTTGTCGCAGGATCCATACACCTTCATCTTCTCTTTTGCTCATCATACCCAACAAAGACTAGCTTCATCTTGAGAGCATCCGGAGCGTGTACAAAGCAGGTAGAACCAAACACCCGAACGTGCTTTACACTGGGCTTCACCCAGAACATCAGCTCAACCAGAGTCTTTGCATTGATCGGACTAAGAGGCATCCGATTGATGACATGTGTTGTACAGGCCATCCCTTCCACCCAAAAGGCCTTAGGAATGCCTTTGCACTAAAGCCAAAACTTGCAAGTCTCCGTCAACAAATGGATCATCTGATCTGCAACACCACCTTGCTTTGAAGTATGTCCACGATAGAGCTCCCTTTGGATCTCATGCTTCCTGCAAAAGTTCGAGAACATGGTTGGGCCGAACTCACCTCCGTTTCCCGTCCTCAACTTCTTGATCCGCAGGCCAAGCTGGCCCTCCACAAGCTTCTTCAACTCCACAAACAAGTGGAACATGTTCTACTTCTCTTTCATGAAGTATACCCAAGTTTACCTCGAATAATCATCAACCAGAATCAGCATGTACCTGCTGCCTCCAAGACTGGCAGTGAAAGTCAGCCCTATCAGATCACAATGAACAACCTCCAAAGGTGCTTTGCATCTGGACCACGCCTTATCAACCGTAAAGCGATAAGCTTCACCATGTTGACATCTCGCGTATGCTTGATCGTCGTCGTATGATGATAATCTAGGCAAGCCTCTCACGAGTCTCCTTATTGCCATTGCTTTCAGCTTGTCCATCCCCACATGTCCCAGTCTTTCATGCCAGATAGCTGCACTATCACTGGCCTTTATCCGATCAGCATCAGAACTTGTTGATGACCCAACCAAGTTCTTCTCCTTACTCCCAGCATGAGCAACGTTCACCGAGTGCAAGACAACCTTACATTCCTTCCTGATGTGACCATGCTGCTTGCATCTATAGCACCTTGGTCCTTCCATCCTCTTCCCATCATGCCTAGGAGAAACACTCCTCTCTTGTTGATATGAAGTAGAAGGACCAACCTCAGCAGCTCCATTCACCTCCTTCTTGAACAACCCAACAAGGGAAGTCAAAATCTCCGCAGCTGACCGACATCTGCTGATGTGGTCCAAGAGCTCCGATGAGATCACCTGCTTGAGAATAGACTCCGCTCTCGCATTTGTCTCCTTCCAAGCTCTTGTCGCTTCAGCATTACCAGCAGTAACCTCTTGCCTTTCTGCTCCGCACACCACCTCCCAAAGGTCTTCGCCAAGAATATAGCACTCAATACAATACTTCCACTTCTTAAAGTTAGTTTGTGTTATGAGTTTAATGTAACACCCCAAATCCCAATTTGGGTTCAGGTTGGGTGACACGGCATGGGACACGGGCGTGTCCCGGGGCGTGTCGTGCTCGGTTCGACAAACTGCACTCGACAGTTGTCGAGCGGCAAGCAAGGGGAGTACCCGGCCTGTGACACGGGCGTGTCACAGGGCGTGTCCTTTGCAGGATTTAGCCACGCGTGCGTGTGTTGAGAGACACGGTTGTGTCTTGGGGTACACGGCCTGGGACATGGGCGTGTCCCATGGCCGTCTCCCGCTCGGGTGAGTTGATGTTGTGCTGGGTGAAGTACACAGCTTCCAGACATGGGCGTGTCGACCATGACACGGGCGTGTAGGTTATGACACGGGCGTGTCACACGGTCGTATACTGTTTGGATTTGAGTTGGTTGTGTGGCGCTTAAGGGACACTGCCTGTGACATGGGCGTGTCATAGGGCGTGTCAGGTCGTGTTCAGCCTTTTTTTTAGCAAATCAGGGTCGTTTGTTTCCCTTATCCTAGATCTAAGGGCCCAGGCTCTTCCCTGCTGAGATAAGGCCGAGAATAAGGGGGGAGAAGATTATTCAAGCCATTCTTCTTCATCTTCTCATTCTCAAAGAGAGAGAAAGGGAGAGCAAGGGAGCAAGGAAGGGAAAGGGGAAACCAGCTGCTGGAGGAGCTGAGGAGTGCGGAAGCAAGATCCGAGTTTGGATTCGTGAAAGCAAAGCCGAGGCAGTGAGTTCCATCCGGCTAGTTCATGGCTCCAAAGCGATCCTCAAGGGTAACGATCTCTTTCTTGGACATTGAAGTCCTTTATTTATGCATATGCATGGAATCCTCCACCAAGAGGTTAAGATCGTAAGTGATTGCTTGGTTGAGTCTGCATCTAGAGCCGAAAGTGTGTCGTACAGCATATGCATGCTGTGTGAAGCCCATCTGGACGGTTAGTCTGGATTGGTGATGGTTATGGGTAAACTGGAGAAGACTCCGTGGATTTGATGTTGTGTAAGATTTCTGTGTGTCGACTTTGTTGTATGGATGTGTGGATGTGTGGATGTATGGCTGTTGATCTTGGATGCTTTGTTAAAGCTACTGGTTGTGTTGAGAGGTCAATTGGTAGTGTTAGAAACGAACAAAAAACAAACCGGAAGTGGTTTAACAGAAATTTTATTATCCCAAAAAGGTATCTATTACAAAGGTATGACCTCCCTTATATAGAATGGAGGAGAGAAGAGAGAATACAAATAAGAGATGTGAGACTAAAAAATTTACAGGACACAAGCGGACTATACAGACACAAACCGCGCAAGCCGCGCGGTTAGACAGAAGGGCTAACCGCTCGGCTACTACCAGAGAGAAATCGCCATGGGAGACCGCTAGACCGCCCGACCTCCAAGTCGCCAAAGACAAACCGCTAGACCGCTTGGACCTCAGACAGCAACACACAGCAACTAAACCGCTGAAGGGTAACTGCAAAACCGCTCGGTCATCAACCCGCCAAGCCAGACCGCCAGACCGCCGGTCACCAACTTCAACACTCCCCCTCAAGCTGGAGCATATATATCGATCATGCCCAGCTTGTCACAAATATGAAGAAACGAGGTGGATACTGGCTTGATGAAGATGTCAGCCAGCTCTTTATCAAAAGTGACGAAGGGAGTGCAAATTTGTTCCTTCAAAATCTCTTCACGAATGAAATGACAGTCGACCTCAATGTGCTTGGTTCTTTCATGGAAGACCGGATTTTTGGAGATGTATATGGCAGTCTTGTTGTCACAGAACATAGGTAGAGGATGGTTGTAGACCTCTCCTAAATCCAACATGAGAGCTCGTAGCCATTTTAACTCACAAGTGATCGATGTCATACTCCGATACT
Source organism: Platanthera guangdongensis (assembly GCA_039583875.1). NCBI lineage: Eukaryota > Viridiplantae > Streptophyta > Magnoliopsida > Asparagales > Orchidaceae > Platanthera > Platanthera guangdongensis. The sequence continues at coordinate 37,380,636 of CM077147.1, forward strand.
CTGCTTCAGCACTGGATCTGGAAACAACAGACTGCTTCTTGCACTTCCAGCTTACCAGATTTCCCCCAACAAAGGTGCAGAAACCGGAGGTAGACTTGCGATCCCCTTTGTCATCAGGGTAACTCGCATCTGAGTATGCTTCAACCCTCAGATAACCATTCTTCTGAAAGAGTAATCCTTTCCCAGGTGCTGCTTTGACATACTCCAAGATCCGCAAGGCGGACTGTAGATGGCACTCCCTAGGTGCTTCCATGAATTGACTCACCTTGCCCACAGCATAGGAAATGTCGGGCCTGGTCACTGTGAGATATATGAGCTTACCAACTAGATGCCTGTACCGCGTAGTATATGAAAGAAGAGGCGAATCATCTCTCCAGGTTTTGTCTTCTCCAATTGCCATGGGGCATCGGGCAGGTTTGGCTCCAGTCAATCCTGCTTCTTTTAAAAGATCAAGGGCATACTTACGCTGGGAGAGGACTAAGGAGTTGGGCTTCCGAGAGATTTCGATCCCCAAAAAGTACTTCGGAGAGCCCATATCTTTTTGTGACCAGATGTTGACGAAGATGCTGCTTTGTCAAGGCTACCCCTTCCTGATCATCGCCAGTGAGAAGAATATCATCGACGTACACAGCAAGAACCACCAGTCTCGAGGAGGTTTTGCGAATAAATAGCGAGTGATCGGCAGAGCTGCGCACAAAACCAACGGCCGCCACGATGCCACTGAACTTGTCAAACCAAGCTCGAGGGCTCTGCTTGAGGCCATAGATTGCTTTCTTCAGCCGGCATACTCGTGTCTCCCTCTGAGCAACATACCCAGGAGGTTGCTCCATGTAGACGGCCTCCTGAAGATCACCATAAAGGAAGGCATTCTTTACATCCAGCTGGGAAATCGGCCAATCTCTATTGACCGCCACAGAGAGAAGAACCTGTATAGTGCTGAGACGAGCCACGGGAGAGAAAGTGTCAAAGTAATCAATCTCATAGGTCTGAGTAAAGCCCTTATAAACAAGGCGAGCCTTATAACGGTCCACCGTGCCGTCCAGGCCAAATTTGACCACAAAGACCCAGCGACACCGAACAACATCAGTACCGAAGGGAGGAGGAACAAGAGTCCAGGTACCCCGCTCCGTGAGGGTCGTCATTTCCTCATCCATGGCCATATTCCAGTGAGGAATAACAAGGGCCTCCTGGTAGGAACGAGGTGTGGCAGTAGCAGAGATAGCCAGCACAAAGGCCCTGCGAGAAGAGGTAAGACGATCACATAAAACAACAGCAGCAAGGGGTTGTAGGGTACACGTCTGCACCCCTTTGCGAAGAGCTACAGGAAGATCTAGGTGGATGGGTCACTCGGCATCCGGAGCATCCGTGGTGGAGAGAGCTGGCTCGGGAGGAGAGAGCGACAGCGGCGAAGAGGAGGGAGATGGGGGAGAAGAGGAGGGAGAGGGTGGAGATAGTGGAGATGGTGGAGATGGTGGAGGTGGCGGAACAGTAGCAGGAGCAGAGGGAATTGTGGGGTTGTGGTGAGAGTTAGGATCAGCAAGAGTAGAGGAGGAAGAGAAAGAGAAGTAAGATGCATTTTCAAAGAAGGTGACATCCGCAGAGACAAATTGCTTGCGTGTAACGGGGTCAAAGCAACAATAACCTTTCTGAGTGGGAGAGTATCCCAGAAAGACACATTTAGTGGACCGCGGGGAGAGTTTGTCGCGGGTGGCAGAGGGAGCATGCACAAAGGCTGTGCAGCCAAAGATACGTGGAGGAAGAGGAAAGGGTTCTTTGTCCAGATAGAGAATGGAGAAAGGAGTTTGACCATGGAGAACATTGGAGGGAATGTGATTGATGAGATAGCAAGCGATGAGAACAGCATAGCCCCAGTAGGAGCGAGGGACATGCATTTGCGTTAGCAGAGTGCGAGCGACATCAAGGAGGTGATGGTTTTTGCGTTCCGCTACTCCATTTTGTTGGGAGGTGTAAACGCAACTGATTTGATGAATAATCCCATGTTGCGTGCAGAAAGAGGAAAAAGCATGACTGAGATATTCTTTTGCATTATCCGAGCGTAAGATTTTAATGGAGATATCAAACTGAGTTTGAATAGAATGGTAAAAGGATGTCCATACATCAAAAAGTTCAGAGCGGTCGTGTAAGAGATATACCCAAGTAGAGCGAGAAAAGTCATCAATGAAAGTAACAAAATAGGAACTATCCCGACCAACGGTAAGGGTAGGAGCAGGACCCCAGATGTCGGAGTGAACAAGATCAAACGGACGGGTAGAACCACGATCTTGCTTTGGAGGAAAGGAGGAGTGGTGATGTTTGCCAAGTTGACATGCGTCACAATTAAGAGGAGGATGATGCAGAGGGAGGTGGGGCAGAAGCTGGCGAAGAAGCCGGGGAGGAGCATGACTAAGGCGAATATGTCATTGGAGAAGATCTATAGAGGAGGAGGAGAAGGCGGATAGAGCAAAGACATTGTCGAGAAAGTAGATGCCGCCGCTCTCAGTCCCAGTAGCAATCGTCCATTAGGAGACTGGATCCTGAAAAGAATAATAAGTAGGAGTGAATGTGACGGAGCACCGTAGTTGCTTGCATAAAGAAGTAACTGATAATAAATTGCAAGGAAACTGGGGCACATAGAGGGTATCTACCAGGCACAGAGAGGGAGTGACTTGAACCATGCCCGTCCCATTGACCGGGGAGGGAGAGCCATCAGCAACTATGACCGGGGGCAACCAATCATGTGTTTCTAGATGAGAGAAAAACTGAGAATTGTCTGTCATATGATTTGTAGCACCAGAGTCGATCAACCATCGTCCATGAGTAACAACATGGGCACTACCAGAAGAGGTGACCACCAAGGTGGACAGCTTGGAGGTGGAATCCACTGAAGAGAGACGATGAGAGAACAGGAAGTAGCGGCGACAACAACAAGTCGCAAGTCGGGCGAACAGAAGCAGGCCGCGCGGCTAGGAAGGTCGCAGGCAGGAGAAAACAGGTCGGACTGCAAAAGAGAGGCCATAACGACTAGTAATCAGGAGCGGCTAGAATGAAACAAGGTCGCGGCGACTACTAAACAGGTCGCGGCGACTAAGAGGAGGAGAGCGGTGAGAACAGGCAGCTACGACTTAAGGACGGGTCGCGGCAACGAAGAAGAGCAGCTAGAGAAGAAAAGCGAGGAGAAACAAGCCGCGCGAACAGGACAGCGGTCAGAGGAGGAATCAATCCGCAAAGACAGGTCGCGGAAAGAAAAATCAAGCCGCGAGAATCAGAGAGCGCACACAATCAGGAGGAAAAGACCATTTCCTCTGATACCATGTTAGAAACGAACAGAAAACAAACCGGAAGTGGTTTAACAGAAATTTTATTGTCCCAAAAAGGTATCTATTACAAAGGTATGACCTCCCTTATATAGAATGGAGGAGAGAAGAGAGAATACAAATAAGAGATGTGGGACTAAAAAATTTACATGACACAAGCGGACTATACAGACACAAACCGCACAAGCCGCGCGGTTAGACAGAAGGGCTAACCGCTCAGCTACTACCAGAGAGAGAGATCGACATGGGAGACCGCTAGACCGCTTGGACCTCAGACAGCAACACACAGCAACTAAACCACTGAAGGGTAACTACAAAACCGCTCGGTCATCAACCCGCCAAGCCAGACCGCCCGGTCACGAACTTCAACAAGTAGCAACGCCTGGGGAGCACGGGATAAACCCGGCTTGCTACACCACAAGGGTGGGTTGATCTGTATTAGTTGAGGGGTCGATTGGTGGCAATGTCTGGGGAGCTGAGTTAAACCTGGCTTGCTACTCCACTAGGGTGGGTCGATCTGAATTAGGTTGGGAGTTCGATTGGTGGTAATGCCTGGGGAGCACAGATAAACTCGGCTTGCTACTCCACTAGGGTGGGTCGATCTGCTATGGTAATGTTCATGTTTGATGTGAGGTTAGTACCTCTGCGTGGGATGGACGGAATGTCGCCAGCCTGCGGGATTGGTGGACTAGGACCGGCCAACCAACACGTTAAAAACCTCTGATCGGCGGTGGACGACGGGTATATCTGGTACAGCAATAAGGTGCCCTGAGTGCACGGAGCGTCGGGTGGATACCGGCTTTTGTGAGATTGTTGTGATTGATAGATAGTAGATGTTATGATAGCAATGCATACAGGGAAGGAACCACTGCCTCGGGCAAGGGATAGGGTCATTATAATTGGTCAGCTAATGCTAACTGTTGATTGTTTACCGCTCTTGGGGTGGATGACTATTTGCAGGTGATGGTGAATTGAATTGCATTGAGCGGAATGAAGGCTTGCTGCTAAAGTCACATGAAGGCTGTGCGAAGAATGTTTGGATTTCATGTGTGGCCGGTCTGCGTGCCGATGTCTGAAGTTGTAAATATGTAAAGAATAATATGTAAGGCCTTAAGGCCGAGAGCGTGTGTGTTTTGTATATATTCCTGTTATATAACTATATATGTGGATTTTATATAGTAGTGGACATTCGCTGTGCTGGGTTCATCTAACATAAAATGCTGCGCTAGAATGCTTTGAGTTAGGCTACGAGTAGAATGAGATTTTGATTTCCACACGTAATTCTGGCATTTGTATGTGAAATATGGCGTGGGGCCCCGGCCGGACCCACCGTTATATTCCATGTGACGAATGGAGGCGTTACAAAGTGGTATCATAGCCAGGTTTGAGATTTATGGGAGGGAGAACATAATTGAACTCAAGAATGTCCACTAGGAATGATATACAAGCACGTGAGGAGCGTCACCATATATTCAATGTATAATTACTGTAAGGAAATGGATGATTAATGGTGTTTTGAACATTGATAGGTGGTGAGGAGTGGTGATGGTCAGTCTGAGCCCCAGCGTTCCGACAAGAGTGCGGCACCAGTTGAAGTGCCTACACCTCCCTCGGCGGAGACCATATGTGTGGTGACTGAGACGGTGCTCGCAGTATTACAGGCATAGCCTACTGGGCAGGCAAGGCCGGCAGGGGTGCCAGTACGGCCTGGTGCAAGACAAGAGTGCGCTGAAACTGTAGTAGACGAGCAAGCAACGGATGAGCAGTTAAAAAGGTTTATGGAGTTTCATCCACCTGCGTTTGGTGGGGCGACTTCCCCAACGCAGGCGGAAGATTGGCTTGCATGAGTGAAAAGGATCCTGACTGCAATCAGGACTGCAGAGGAGCAGAAAGTAACCTTAGCCACGTTTCTATTGGAAGGCGATGCGAGGCTTTGGTGGGATGATATGGAAGTGCATCACTTGGCAGGTCGAAGACTAGAGGAGATATCAATAGAAGAATTTTCCAGATTATTTTTAGCCAATAATTTTCCAGTGTCGCAGCGAATTGTGATCGAGAACGAATTGCAACGTCTATTGCAGGGCGAGACTAACATTGATACATACCTGTATGAGTTTACCAGACTGGGATGCTATGCGGGGTCTACTTTCGCTGAAGAGGCTCGGAAGACGAATTGATTTTATGAGGGACTGCGTGACGAGTTAAGGTTGGCTCTTTCGAGTTTGGTGAACCAAGGCTTCCAAGCATTGGTAGATACAGCTCATGCACTTGTGAAGGATTTGAAGCAGGTACAATAGAAGAGGAGCCTGGCGGTGGTGAAGCCGGAATTTAAAGTTCCGCAGTCGGAACAGTCGGAGTTTAAGAGACGAGATAAGAAAAGGTTCAGGCCTGATGAATCAACTCCGTCAACTGTCTCTTCGGGGGCAACATATGGGCAAGGAAGTGTTGATACACGTACATGTTTCAACTGCGGGAAGCAAGGACATATAGCTTGTTATTGTTGGAGTGCCCCTTCAAAGAGTGAGGAAAGGACAGGTGCGTCGTATGAAGAAAAGGGTAAAGCAGTGGCTGAGTCATCTACATCCCGGACGCAACCTCGAGTGCATAATCTTGAAGTACACGAGCCTCAAAGCTCAATTGGTGAAGTTCAGCCTCGTGTGTTTAATTTGGAACTCCAAGAGGCTAGTAAACGATATATGCAAAATAATGCGGCTGAGCGGAATTAATCATCGAATCGTGACCCATACTACTTGGGTGTTGTAACTACTGTTGGTGCACACTTTGTGTTATTTAAGTGATCGATCGATCATGGTGTATGTATATAATGTTTTTGGCTATATATCACTAAATGAAATTGTGGATGGGGGTGCACCTGTGAGAGATATATGTATGTGTATATGTTCTGAATGTGATGTTTGGTTATGTTGCTGGTTGTCGTTGAGCCAAATTTCGGGACGAAATTGTTTTGAAGGAGGGGAAGGTTGTAACAACCCAAATCCCAATTTGGGTTTAGGTTGGGTGACACGGCCTGGGACACGGGCGTGTCCCTGGGCATGTCGTGCTCAGTTCGATGAACTGCACTCGACAGTGGCAAGCAAGGGGAGTACACGGCATGTGACACGGGTGTGTCACAGGGCGTGTCCTTTGCGGGATTTAACCAGGCATGTGTGTGTTGAGAGACACATGTGTGTCTTGGGGTATATGGCCTGGGACACGGGCGTGTCCCATGGCCATGTCCCGCTCGGGTGAGTTGATGTTATGCTGGGTGAAGTACACGGCTGCTAGACATGGGCGTGTCGACCATGACACGGGCGTATAGGGTGTGGCACGGGCATGTCACACGACCGTGTACTGTTTGGATTTGAGTCGGTTGTGTGCAGCTTAAGGGACACAACCTGTGACACGGGCGTGTTATAGGGCATGTCAGGCCGTGTTCAGCCTTTTTTTGGCAAATCAGGGCCGTTCATTTCCCTTATCCTGGATCCAAGGGCCAAAGCTCTTCCCTGCTGAGATAAGGTCGAGAATGAGGGGGGAGAAGATTATTCAAGCCATTCTTCTTCATCTTCTCATTCTCAAAGAGAGAGAAAGGGAGAGCAAGGGAGCAAGGAAGGGAAAGGGGAAACCAGCTGCTGGAGGAGCTGAGGAGTGCAGAAGCATGATCCGATTTTGGTTCGTCAAGGCAAAGCCGAGGAGGTGAGTTCCATCCGGCTAGTTCATGGCTCCAAAGTGATCTTCAAGGGTAACGATCTCATTCTTGGACATCGAAGTCCTTTCTTTATGCATATGCATGGAATCCTCCACCAAGAGGTGGAGATCGTAAGTGATTCCTTGGTTGAGTCTACATCTAGAGCCGGAAGTGTGTGATATGGCATAGACATGCTATGAGAAGCCCATCTGGACGGTTAGTCTGGATTGGTGATGGTTATGGGTAAATCGGAGAAGACTCCTTGGATTTGATGTTGTGTAAGATTTTTGTGTGTCGACTTTGTTGTATGAATGTGTGGATGTGTTGATGTATGGCTGTTGATCTTGGATGCTTTGTGAAAGCTCCTGGTTGTTTTGATAGGTCAATTGGTAGCAACGCTTGGGGAGCGCGGGATAAACCCGGCTTGCTACACCACAAGGGTGGGTTGATCTGTATTAGTTGAGGGTTCGATTGGTGGCAATGCCTGGGGAGCCAAGTTAAACCCGGCTTGCTACTCCACTAGGGTGGGTCGATTTGAATTAGGTTGGGAGGTTGATTGGTGGTAATGCCTGGGGAGCACAGATAAACTCGGCTTGCTACTTCACTAGGGTGGGTCGATCTTCTATGGTAATGCTCATGTTTGTTGTGAGGTTAGTACCTCTGCATGGAATGGACGGAATGTCGACAGCCTGCGGGATTGGTGGACTAGGACCGGTCAACCAACATGTTAAAAACCTCTGATAGGCGGTGGACGACGGGTATATCCGGTACACCACTAAGGTGTCCTGAGTGCACGGAGCGTCGGGTGGATACCGACATTTGTGATATTGTTGTGATTGATAGATAGTAGATGTTATGATGGCAATGCATAGAGGGAAGGAACCACTGCCCCGAGCAAGGGGTAGGGTCGTTATAATTGGTAAGCTAATGCTGACCGTTGCTTGTTTACCGCTCTTGGGGTGGATGACTATTTGCAGGTGCTGGTGAATTGAATTGCATTGAGCGGAATGAAGGCTTGCTGCTAAACGCCCATGAAGGTCGTGCGAAGAATTTTTGGATTTCATGTGTGCCCGGCCTGCATGCCGATGACTAAAGCTGTAAATATGTAAAGAATAATCTGTAAGGCCTTAAGGCCGTGAGCGTGTGTGTGTTGTATACATTCCTGTTATATAACTATATATGTGGAGTTTATATAGTAGTGGACATTCGCTGTGTTGGGTTCATCTAACATAAAATGTTGCGCTAGAATGCTTTAAGTTAGGCTACAAGTAGAATGAGATTTTGATTTCCCCACGAATTTCCGACGTTTGTTTGTGAAATATGGCGTGGGCCCCGGCCGGACCTACCGTTATATTCCATGTGACGAATGGAGGCGTTACGTTTAATACCAAGACCTCTTGCAAATCCTGCTTCCATAGCCCTAACATCGGTTCCCTCTTCACAAGAGCAACAACGACTTCTAGTTGATCACTGCTTAACCACTCCAACCTTCCTCTGATACCATTTTGAATTTTTTGGATCTTAGAATGAGCAGGGGTTATCTCAATTAGAAAGTTAAATCACAACTAGAGACACATTCAACAACAAGAGTCTTTATTGATAACAGCAGTCTTCTTACAAAGCGAGACATACATGGCGAGACATGATTCGCCAAAATAACCAAAGGGAAAGCAGCAACAATTACAATGCAAAACAAGCCGCGCGGACTGAATAAGTAGCCATCGGTTCTACTGCTGCACTATGGAGTCCGCACAGACCGCCAGGTCGCCAGACTGCAAACCAAGCTGTGCGTACTGCCCATTATTCCAATGCTGAGCTCTAGCCGCCGATCTGAAAGCCGCCTAACCGCGAAGTCGCCTTGCCTCCAGACCGCACAAGTTGCTGATGCCGAACTGAATAGGCCGCCTGAAGCAGACGACTTATTGAACTAGGAAACTAGTTGCCAAAGAGAAGACCACATGGTCGCTGTATCCGCGGACACCGCTCCAGTCCTCAATCGAAGTTTGCAACCAAGGCATATCCGCCAAGCTGCCAAACTTTGTGGACACCGCATCAGTCTGCAAGCCTTGCGGATGAAACTCGAGTCCGCATTCCCCAAGCTCGCAACCAAAGCACACGGCACTACTGCCGAGCTCGGCGGACTGAGAAGCAGTCCGTGCTTAACTATGTGATCTCCCTGGACTGAGCCAAGCCTGAACTTGGTTCAGAACCAACCAAGTCCACTCCACTTGCCACAAGGGCCAGTCCACGCTTAATGGCGGACACTAGATCCAGTCCGCCTGCCCCAGCGAACTCCAGCACCTGTCCGTACTAACTAGTGACCTCTGTGGCTTCCGCTTGCTGTGCCACCAAAGCAAGACCAAGGCATCTGCCATGCTGGTCTGACGAGCTCTGGTCCAGTCCGTGCCTTTCCAGACTCTGCGGATAGAGAAGCTATCCGCCTAGTTATCTTCTGGGAACAAGCTGCCTTCTGAGCATAAGCCAGCCTGGCACGCCGCCGCCTCTTTTCACACAGTCCGCGCGAACATACCACCCAGACTGCCAAAGGACAAGCTGTCTGCAACAGCTTTGCCGACCTGGCTATCCACCAGTCCTGTCTGCATAGTCCACGCATACAGGTCGCCCAGGTTGCCCAATCACCCACTTTCACTTCACTATTTTCAACACGTAAGTGGAGTGTCAGAGTAGCTCTTTCCCTTGTCAGTGATCTCGACGGTAACGACTTGGATGGCTTCCTCTATGGACTCTTCTGATAGTATTCTCATTCGCTTGCCCACGTGCTGGAGGTAGAGCAACGGGGTGGGAGGGAAGGGTCGTCCCGAAGATGGATGATGAGCGGCATCATGGTGCAGATTCCTTCACCGTGAGGGAAGCTGATGCTCACAAGTGATATGGAGACAAAGAGAGAGGTGAATCTCGGGCCAGTGAGAGGACGAATCTCAGGGCCAGAGAGAAAGGCTAGAGGACGAGGTGGAGGTGGTGACGGTTTAGAGAACATGGATTGAGGCGACCTACTGTACCCAGCGAATATGTAAACCTCACATCTAATTTTATGGGCATTTCTGTATATGTAATAATATAAATTAGAGTGTCTCAACTATTCTCTGCAGTTGATAAAACAAACACCTTCCAGATTCACCTCATATGTAAAATAAAATAAAATAAAAACTTAGGTTTTGTTTGGTTCGGCATTTCGCCACCTCTGTTTGGAGAAAACGCCGTTGGACGACGGGTAAACAAACGGGCGTCGGCGGCATTTGCTTCGTTTACACCCGTCGGACAGAGAAAATACCGCCAAATCGGAGCTTTTGAAACCCTGCCACCTCCCCTCTGGTTCGACCCCTCCATTTGGACTGTCGGCTCCTCACGCCACCGCTCAATAAAATGAAGCCTTATTTGTTCCAAACAAAGAAATCGGGATCCTGATTCTCTCCATTTGGGTGAAATGGATACTATCCATTTCATGGTGTGGATGTATTCACACTTAATCTAATGGTGTAGAATTTTTTGATCAAAAGTAAAATATAAAATAATTTTCCAGTGACATGTGCATGTAATCGGTCAGCCCACACGGGCAGCCCCCCCCCCCCCCCCCCCCCCCCGCGAGCCCGTGTGAGTAGCCCCCACCGCCCGCGCACATGATCGCTCCTCGCGCAATAGCGCGCTGCTGGAGGTGAGCCCCGACTGCCCCCTTTGCCGTCGCTGCCTCCGGGCACCCTGCCCGGGCCGCCCGAACTGCCTGGGAGGAAGGGGACACTCCTGTCATTTAGCTAATTTTGGTGATCCAGATTTTTGAAACCAGAAATCAGTTTCTGTGAAGTTTGAACACTTGGGGAAGGGGTGACCGCAAACTTACTTCTCCTATCTAGTTTGGCTGATCGGAGACTTATAACTCAAAACTGACCCAAAGCTCCAGCACGGAGGTCCCATCACACACCCGGAAGATCTTAGAGTGCTTCCCCTCCTTAGTCCGTGTTGAACTAAGGGCGCCTCAGAAAGTGCAAGAAGATCTAGAAATTAGAGAACTGGAAAGTTTGCTTTCTGAGGTACCCCCATGGGTCTATTTATAGTTTTCTGAAAGTGGTCTGCCAACAATGCCTCTTCGCTGTTCTGAACGGATATACGCAGCCCAAACCGGTCTGCCAACAGCCTAACTCCGCTGTTTGGGTGGGATACTAGCAGACCAATGAGGGTAGAATGGTAAAAATACCTCTAGGCGAGTGGTCCATGGAATTCCCACTCGCCTAGGGCGGCGAGTGCTCGATGGGGTTGGCACTCGCCGCCTCCCTATGGCCTATGGCGAGTGTGGGCCTGGCCTGCCCCACTCGCCTACTACTGCCGAGAGCCGGGGGCAAGTGCGAGCCCACCTACTCCACTCTCCCCGCACTTGTTTTTCCCCAATCTGGGCGAGACGAGCAACCCTACTGCACTCGTCGCCCCTTGTCTGACTCGCCTGATTCGAACTGCGTCAAATGGCTGGGACGGCTCTTGTTGATCCCACTCGCCGGATACAGGGTTGTACATAATCTCCTCTCTTTGCGAGGTTGCCCCAAGCTCGGAAAGAATCATCCAACCCCGAGGGATTCGGCGAGTGCGGCAGGAGCCAGAGGGAATCTTTTGGTGGGAGCCACAAGCTGCTATATATATGCCCACCTGCCTGGGAGAGCGGTGCCAATCCCCTCTCTTCCTACTTTTAGCAATCATGCCTCTTTCAAAGGAGTTCCAAGAGTGGCTCAACCGCACCAGGGCGCTCAACTCCTCTCACGCTGCCGAGCTGAGCCCCTGGCTCTCAAACTCGTCACTACGTGATTCACCGCAGCATAAGTCTGGCAAAAAGGCCAAACCTGACCCCCAAAGTCGGCGAGGCTGTCCATGTTGATCTGGTCCCTACGCTGGATCGTAGGCTCACCTCTTCCTCCAAGCCGGCCGCTGAATCCAAAGGGAAGGGGATTGAATACATCCCCACTGATCCTAGTGCTCACCTAGGCGATGTGGATTCCCTTCTGACGTGTATCGGCTCTCCTCGGATAGACTTGCATTGCCAACCTGCCACTGACTCCCTCACAAAGAGCCTGTCTCCTGCCTTTGGGACCACAGGGCCGGGGTCGCTGTCGTCCAACTCGTCGGCTCGCAAACATCTTCGGGCTCCTACCCCCGATCCCGCACTTGTAGGGGGTGTTGGGGAAATCCCCATCCCGACTTTTCAACTAGTCATCTCCCCAAGCTCCTATCTCCCGGGTCGCGGAAAGACCCTTGTCTCTCCTCTTGCTCCCCCCTAACAGGGACAGTTGAGTTCTTCTCGTAAGCCACACCTCCACTGGATTATCTCGCATAGTTAGTTCGGCGTATTCGCCACATTTAGGGCCCCAAGTTTATTATTTGAATTGATTATCTCCATAGGCCTTCCCGGTCAATCTGAAGTTGAGGAATCCTCCAATCCAGGGTTTTACTTGCCACCTCCTTCTCCCAACGCGCTGGAAGTCTTCCTGGATGCCTCCATAGAGGTTGCCGAGATGAGGAGGTGAACCATCGGGATGCTCAGGAAGTATGGGCTCGCGCTGAGCGAGATCCAAGAAGAACGAGCTGCTGACGAACAGTGGCTGCGCATGCTGGAACAGGACTATGTGCTGCTGGCGGATGAGGTGAGGTATGGCTTGGCAAGCGGGATGACTTCCCCAGGACCCCTCATGGATCGGATTCGGGAGAATCTGCGCTTCATCCATCAAGACCTAGAGTTGGTCCGCGAGTTCAACAATCCTCGCCGACCACCGGGGACGGGGACGGGGGAGCGAGGCCGGGGTAGATGGAAATGGCTCCCTAGCTGAGCCTACTGGCACTTGCCACCTACACCCCCCAGCTCTTGCATGTTATAATAATAATTTCTCCTCTGGTGTATTTTCTGAACATTTGACATTGTTGTGTGTAATAAGTAAACTATTTTTAAATCTGATTTTCAATGTTTGTTGCTTATGAATTGTGTTGCGCTTTAGACTTGGCTCGCATTAGGGTAGAACAGGTCGCGGGGGTTTGACGAGTCGGGACCCGCGGGCTGGGCTAGAGCAGTCGGCTCGGCAGGTTTAATTTTCTTTCTATAAATAGGACCCCTTACCTACCCTTAGCATATCACATTTATTGCCAGCTTATACCCCATTTTCTTGTTCTTCTCGTCATTTGCACTCGCACCGAGATCTATAGAAATAGGCAAGATGCGACCCGACGCCGATGGGCGGTCAAAGTGTGCTAAGCAATTTTCAGAGTACCCATTCTTTGATGGGAATACCACGGAGGAGGAGCTTCGCACCTTCATGGCGGACTATGTCCCGCCATGGTTCACTACGTGTCGGCCCAGGCGAGGCGAGATGATCAACACCTTATTCACTGACAAACTCGTCTTCCTCATCTTGCATTTCGAGGTGGGGTTGCGCCTGCCCCTCTGGCCGGAGGTCTGCCAGGTGCTAAAGTATTTTGGGGTCATCCCCGCGCAGATGAACCCAAACGCGATCTCCATGCTTGTGGCTTTCGCGAGCTTCCTTCGGAAGTAACAGATTGAGTTCAATCTCGCTGTCTTTTGAAAGCTCTTCATTTACCGCGCCACCAACGACGGGGTTGCCTTCTTTGCCGACTCGCAGTTCAAGGTGTGCGATACGGCCAACAAGAACCATAACTGGTTCACGAAGTTCGTCATCATCAAAGGCGAACTCGGCAAGATACCCTTCTTGACAATCCGACGGGGGGAGGAGGTGTACCGGTCGCCGACCCTGACGGGCGATGACTCTAGCCTCCATCAATTCTTTCTGCACAAAGATTTTGAGGTCACCTTCCTGTGAAGGGGCCTCGACTCGCTCCCGTCAGCTCTTCCTGACGAAGGTATGACCTGTCATTATTACTCTTACCGTGGGCTAGCCAAGATCTTTTTTAACAAAGTTATTTTGCAGGGGAGCGGCTGATCCCGGTGAACCCGCCATACGCAGACTCAGGGTTGTACCCTAACCCACTCGTGCGAGAGATGGCGGTTGCGGAGGCTCACCAAATGGAGCGGGAATCTTCCATGCCCTCCTCCAGCAAGAAGCTGGATGAGCTCTCCAACTCCAGCTCGCCTCGCCTACCGCCGCACTGAAGAAGCTGAAGAAGACGGTGGTCTCCCGGGAAAGGTCGGTCCTGCTGGACTCGCCAGAGAAGGAGCGAGGCGATGACAATCTCCCCGCCTCCCAAGCTATCGAGGGGCTCCTGGCCCACGAGTCAGAACTACCGAAGGACCATCAGAACTTTGGTCTCAGCGGGAAAGTACGTGAAGGACCAAGTCGGTGAGTCGATGGTGCAGTAGGATGAGGGGACCCACAGGATTTCCATATCCTCCCTCCTCCCTTCTTGGTTTGAGCGTCAACCTCCTAGTGGGCATGCCTTCGCCCTCGGCTTCGGGCTCTATAGACACAAGGATGTCGAGGCCTACGATGACATGACCCTCCAGTAGCTCACCCATGAATGCACGCAAGCCCAAATGCGTTCCATGGAGCTTGCACATATGTTCGTCCGCCGCGGCTTCACCCTCAAACATAAGCTGGCGAGTGTCGAGGAAGTCCGAGATCTCTCCCGAGACGATGTCGCTGACCTGAAGAGGAGGCTGGGGATCGCCGAGGACATCATTGAGAAGAGTGTCGGCGGGGTGGTCAGTGCTAGTTAATCTTTTCCCATTTTACTTAGCTTTCGTAACTTCCTTTCCTACCCCCTTTCGCCTTGCAGGATGCTGAACCTGCGGACTGCCTGCGTACTCGCGCTGCCGAGCTCGAGGAGAAGAATAAGCTACTGGAGGGGCAGAATAAACTGCTCCAGGGTGAGGTATCTCACCTGATGGACTTTCTGCTCCCTCCAGCTCACTGCGGGCCGAGCTCCCAAGGAAAAGATGTGAAGATCTTCAGCCAGGCAGAGGTCAATGAGATGTTGTGGGTCAAATCTATCAAAACTGCTGATCATACCCTGCAGGTCATGCGATACCTACAAGTGCTGACGGCAAACTGCGAGGAGGTGATCGCCAAGGACCTGGTGTCGGAGCAGTTCCTCCCCATCCCTACTCCTGGCGAGCCGGAAGACAGCTTTGACTCGCTCTTTAAAGAAGTGTTGGGCTTTCAGGATGATCTTTCTGGGGGAGAGGATGAGAGCTGGCTTGTATTTTTCCTGTAATGATCCCCCCTAATTTTGTAACCTCGCCGCAAGGCGAGTCCTTTTGTAACCCAAAAGATATATTAATGAAAATTTTACTTAACAAATTTTCTTCTTTTCTATGTTTGCTCTCTGTATTGCACTCACGCGCGCGTGTCACCCCCTTGCTGTGTGACCTCGCAAGGGTAGTTCTCGCCACTAAAATTTGTTGAGTTAGAATACATACCCATGTGAAGACCTCAGGATCTCGCCCTTCCCTAGTAGTAGGGTCTAGGCCACTCGTCGTGCTGGATTCGCGACCATCGTACTTGCCCGCGAGATCCCCCCCCCCCCCAGGAGGTAAGTGTGAGCTAGGGGTGAGACTCGGCTCACCTTCTTATCATTGATGCAGACGAGTGCACCCTTTGGCGAGATTCACCCACAAACCACACGACTCGCCTTCCTTTGGCATTGCTTTCCTAAGTTATTATCGCCCCTTAGTAGTTGCCGAGATCTCGGCTCGCCACTACCTGGTTGTCTGGAGATTGTTGGATCTGACCGTTTGTTTCCCTTATGATTTTTGTCCTCGGCCTCTGCCCCAAGTTTGCCTTCGAATGCCTCATGTTGACTGGCAAGAGCAGCCCTAGGCTTTGTTTCAGAGCAACAACAACGTCTGCCGAGGGCCCCTATTTTGTCAGCTAGGTGGAAGCCTGATAGCGAGAGCAGCTCAGGATTTGAGTAGACACCATCGAGTAACATCCAGCCCTGCCAGCTAATGGGAGCCTGACAGCGGGAACTGTTCGGGGTCCGGGTAGACACCATCGAGTGACATCCAACCATGTCAGCTAATAGGAGCCTGACGACAAGGTATGCTGGGGATCTAGGTAGACACCATCGAGTAACATCCAGCCCTGGCAGCTAGTGGGAACCTGGCAGCGGGATCTGCTCGGGGTCTGGGTAGACACCTGAAAGGGAAACTAGATCTGATATACTCTAGAGGGGGTGAATAGAGTATATGGTGCTTTTAAAACACAAAGAAAAACTTTTGCAAAGCTTTACAACAATTGTTGTAATGAGTGTGAGCAGGGAAGCAGAAATAAAACTAATCACAAAACTAAGCTATGCAGAGACTAAGCACAAGAGAATCTAGGCCAGAAACAAAAAGAAAACAAGCAGAACCAGATGACACAAGGAATTATAGTGGTTCCCCAAACTTGGGTACATCCACTCTTCTACCACCCTAGGTAGGAATCCACTGCAGGATGAGTTGATCAGGTGTCCTATGCACCAATGAGCTTTTGATAAGGTGCTCAAAAACCAAATCAGATTTTTTGATCAGGTGTCTTGCCACCAATGAGCTTTTGACAAGGTGCTCAAAAACCAGATTCAAACTTTTGAAGGGAGTTTGAAAAACCCTTTACAGAGTGGGGGTGAGAGAGTTATGGCAGTCTTCTCTTTCTCAATCAACTGAGAAGACTAAGTGGATTGATGTCAAAGCTCCCCCTGAGTACTTGATCTTCAGGAAGATGAGCTTTGCTGAGGGTGATAGGCCTTCAAAGATAGATCTCCAGCACAAGATGATTTTAGCAAGCTGAAATATTGAGAGTCTGGAGTCTTGAAATGATGTTGGCCTTGAACACTTTGAGAGCTGAAGAGATCTGAAGATTTTTGAAAGCTTGATCTCTCTGATGAGTGTTCTTCAGAATTCTTGTTGACAGAAATTTTGAAAAGAGTTTTTGTATACTGAGTTGTGTGTCCTATTCTTGTCAATCTCTATCTTGATTCAAAAACATTCTATCTTTTATTCTCTGTGCCAGAATAGAATATCACTCTGTCAAATATAGCCGTTGGTCTGCATTGATTACAGCCTTAATTGCATAATTTCTTCTGAAGGAAAGTCCACTGAATTATTCCTTGAAAAATCCCTTGAAACTTGGTCCAGAAGTAAATGAAAACGGCTAGCAGATCTTCTGAATTAAATGCAGAATAACTTCTAACTGATTTGAATTTGAATTCTGAAAGATAACTGAAAACGTCGAACTGAGCTCTGCTGTCGTCGAGCTGAGCTCAGCGAACTGGAAAATTCAAGCAGCAAAATAATCGTCGATCTGAGCTCAAAGATCGTCGGACTGAGCTCAGAGATAAGGATCCAATGCAGAGTCAAAATCGTCGACCTGAGCTCACCGATCGTCGAATGGAGTTCGACGATATTGTGAAGTTGAGCCCAGCGATCGTCGAGTGGAGCTCGACGATATTATGAGGTTGAGCTCAGCGATCGTCGAATGGAGCTCGACGATCTGTAGAAGTTGAGCTAGACGATCGTCGACCGGAGTTCGACGAATCGTCGTGCTGAGCTCGACGATCAGACTTGGTCTACAGAAAAACTTGATCTTCAGGGCAGCTTCCAATCCTAGACTTCTAACCCTTAGACTCAATTCTAATTGACCTATTAAGCTATACAGAAGGTCAAACACAGATTCCTAGAGACATAGTGATCCTGACCCAAATTAGTAATAGGGTGTTCCAACAATCTCCCCCTATTTGGGTTAGGAAAACTATTTACAGACTTTGGAAAAATCAAATAACATCATACAATCAGAAAAGCATAAAAACAACAGCAGCTAGACACATTGCAGAAACATCACAGAGATATATATATAACATCCAGATAGCAGTCAGAAAAACCAAAGATTGTCACCTTACAGAGTTACTTCTTCTCTTTGCCTTTAACCATCTTGATTTCTCTGTTAGGGTTCAGGGCTTCCTTGTTGGACCTAGTGTCATCAGCTGCACCCAAGTATGTTTGCTTTGAAGTCCTGGGAACCACAGCAGCAGGATGCAACTCCATGTATCTGTCTGCATCAAAGAACTTGTTGGAGGCATATCTTTCTAACTCCTTTTGTCTTTGTTCTGACATGGTAGAAATATTTGAAGTGTCTAAGCCTTGCTCTCTGGCTTTCTTTATCTGGTCTAATGCAGCCATTTCTTTCATTCTAGCAGTCCAAGAGGCTGGGTTCTTTTTAGGGTCCTCAAATGGCACAGGTGGCTCATATCTGTTGGAAGAATTGTCCTGAGGAGGCCTAGCAGACACTGTCTCTTTTAGCTTGAAGGGGAATGGACCAGAAGTAGTATCAGATGAAGCATGTCCTCCCCTGGAGTAAGGGTGCTTCCTGGAATGCCCTTTAGAATAAACTTGAATATCTCTTTGACTTCCCCTGTATCCTCCTCTCCTGGAATAAGAACCCCTAGATTGGCTTTCCCTTTGATATGATCTGGCATGGGGTTGGTAGGGAGCCTGGCTTCTAGATGGGGCCTGACTTGCAGAGCTGCCACCTGCACCTACATCAGGTGGAGGTGGTGGAGGAGGATGAGGGTGCTTGAACTGGGAGGAGCCCTTCTCATACTTTCTCTTCTTTTTCATTGCTTTCAGCTGATTTTTAGAGTACTGCATCCAATGTTCAGTAATTTGGCAGTTATGCATAATATAGTAAGGAATATCATTATCATCTTTTACTTTGGCAGGAGGAACCCTTTTCATAGCCTTGCTTCTAACCTTCCTTTTCCTTACAATAGTGGCAGAAGAATCATCTGAGGCAGTGTTGTAATCATCAGATTCAGAGCTCTGAGCATCATATAAAGCATCAATTCTCTTCATCAAATCTTCTTTCAGTTGAACAGCAGCAGATGAGGCAGAAGCAGAAGGAGCAACAGAAACAGATACAGCAGCAGATATAACAACAGATTCAGCAGCAGATGTAGAAGGAGAAGCAGAAACAACTTCAGCAACAACAGGAGTGATGGCAGCAGCAACTTCAGAAACATCAACAGAATCTGCAGCAGGCTCAACATCAATGGCCTCTGTCATCAGAAATTCCTTGGAAATGGGCTCATCAGAAACAAAAGGGATTTCAGCAGCAGTAGGAACATTTTCTTCAGCAGCAGCAAAGACAGTTTCAGAAGCAGATTCAGTCTTTTCTTCAACAACAGCAGCAGCAGTCACTGAGTGTATAAAAGAAGAAATAATACTGGGGTCACAGCCAGAGAAAGGCACCAGTGCCTTAGATAGGTCTTCTGAGGGCTGGACAGCAATAACTTCTGGTAAACAACTGAAAAAGGCAGGATCAAAGGCTGAGAGCAAAGACCTTAGGTCTATTGCCAGAACTGGAGTAGGCACAGCAACTGGAGCAGAAGAGGCAGCAAACACAGAAGTTCCAGCAGCAGCAGCAGTATCATCAGCAACAGGAGCAGAAGAAGCAGCAACAACAGCAGCATGAAGGCTGGCTTCATATGGCATCTCCCCCTGCCTGGATGCAGATACATCTGTATCAAGGCACACTGCTGGAGGTGCTGCCTGAGGAATGAGCGAGGAAAGCCTGGCAGACAGAGCTGCCACTGACTGATGTAGAGGAGCTAAGGAGGCCTCCATGAGAAGAGAGAGCCTGGGGGCAAGTAGCTCATACAACTTGTCAGCTAAGGCTGGCAGATCTACATGCTCACTAGCAGGAGCAGATGTAGATGGTATAGGGATGGCTGAGGATGCTGGAAGTGGAGGGCTGGATGGTGGAGGGATGGATGGCTGAGGAGTGGGGATGGTGGAGATGGAGGGTAAGGGGATGGATATGGATGGAGTAAATGTTGGTTGGTCAATGATGTGGAGGAGGAGATCTTGGAATGAGGTTGAGGAGGAGGGTAATACTGGAGGAGATGAGGGGGAATCATCCATGTAGGAGTCATCCAGAAGGGTGAATGATGGTATGGATGGAGAAGAAGTGACATCTGGTGGTGGATATGAGAACAATGGGTGGAATTAGTCTACTGGTGGTGAGGAAATGGTTGCTGGAGATGGAATTGAGGTTGGGGAAGGGCTAGAGATGGTAATGGTGGATGGAACTGGAGGTAGGGTTGGACTAGGAGGAGGAGAGGAAGCAGCAACAACAGCAGCCAGGTCCTCTACAGGAGCAGAGACCTGTGGGGGAGTGACTCTTTGAGTCCTGGTGCCTGAAGGAGCAGTTGAAGAGGGCCTGCTGGGTTTGCTAATTTGCCTGTCCCATTTGCCAAATATGGCACAGGTAAGTCTCTTGGAGGCATTGATGTGCACTCCAGAGGAGACCAGCAGAGCAGGGCACCTTGCCTGAAGGAAAACTCCAAGAATTCTTCCAAAATTTACAAAGGTTTTGTTAATCTTTTTCATTATTAGGTCAAAGAAGACTTCTCCCCAATTCAACCTTTTCTTATCTACCAGAGCTCCCATGAGGCAGAGCTGATGTCTGGAGATGGTATCATGTGCAGAATGCTTTGCCAACAGCACCTTGCCTACAACATCTGCTAGGAACCTGTACTCAACAGACAAGTTCCTTTTGAATAACTTGCTAGGGTTTCCCTCTGGATGACCCATCCTGGCAAGAATATCAGAAAATTCCTCCCCAGATAGTTCAGCAGTATCATCTCCATTTCTCAAACCAAAAACCTCTGTTAAGACTGTGGGGGTCAGAGGTACCTGTGTTCCAGCAATGGATCCAACTATGGTGTTGTTGTCAAGGTTGTGAGCAGTATAGACCCATTCCTTTATTTCATCTGAAGCAAGCTTGATTCGAGTGGTCATGAGGGCAGACAAGTTCTGATCCTTGAATAAACGCAAAATGTCCTGGAAGATTTGATCAGTAGTGTTGAATGAGTCCAGATCAATATCGAATCCTGCATCGAACTTCATGGCGGCTAGAACAGCAACTGATACGGCCATTGTACCTGCAAAAATTTAACAAACAAAACGAACAAGCGTAGAACTGTTTGGAGGGAAGAAAATTTTTGCAGAGAAATTGAAAGCGCAAGAGAGAACGACGGCGAAAAATGAGTTTTATATTAGGGTTCGTCGCAGAATTGGAAAGATCGTTGAACTCAGTTCGACGATCGAGGCTTCTAAAGGAATCTGAAGAGACTCCAACATCGTCGATCTCCGTTCGACGATCTTGGAAGGCGTCGAGCTCCGTTCGACGATCGTTCAGGGAACAAAATCGTCGAGCGCGTTCGACGATCGTTGACCGAAGGAGATAGTTCATACTATCTGAGAGACGCTGAACTCAGTTCGACGATTCTTGGAATCGTCGAACTCCGTTCGACGATCTTTGGGGAAATCGTCGAGCGCAGTTCAGAGATCAGAAAATTCTAGACACTAAGAAAAATCAGAATTTTGCCTAGTCTTGGTCAATTTTTAGCTTTCCAAAATCTTGGGTGTAATTTAAGACTTCCTCCATCTAACATTCCTAACTGATTTAGGAAGAAGGTGTGTTTCTTTTCATCCAAAGGCTTGGTGAAAATATCTCCCCTTTGTAAATCAGTTGGGATATATTGTAATTCAATTTTATTCTTTTCAACATTGTCCCTTAAGAAGTGATGTCTAATCTCTATGTGTTTTGTCCTACTATGGAGGACTGGATTTTGAGCTATGGAAATAGCACTTGTATTGTCACAAAAGATTTTTGACTTCTCTAAGTTGTAACCATAGTCTAGGAGTTGGTTCTGAATCCACAATATTTGTGAACAACAACTACCTGCAGCCATATATTCAGCTTCAGCAGTTGAGGTTGACACAGATGTTTGTTTCTTGCAAAACCAAGAGACAAGTCTATCACCAAGGAACTGACAAGTTCCACTGGTGCTCTTCCTGTCAATTCTGCATCCAGCATAATCAGCATCAGAGAATCCAATTAACTCAAATGCTGAATATTTTGGATACCAGAGACCTAGATTTGGACAACTTTTAACATACCTGAGAATCTTCTTTACTAATGTTAGGTGTGACTCTCTAGGGCTTACTTGGAACCTAGCACATATACATGTAGCAAACATTATATCTGATCTACTAGTTGTAAGATACAGTAAAGAGCCAATCATTGCTCTATATGTAGTCTGATCAACAGGTTTCCCATGTTCATCAGCATCCAATACAGCATTGGTAGGTATGGGTATTTTCATACAAGATGCCTCAGACATACCAAATTTCTTAACCAACTCATTGGCATATTTGGTTTGAGAAATAAAGATGCCTTCAGCATGTTGTTTGACTTGCAATCCTAGGAAGAAGGATAGCTCACTCATGCTACTCATCTCAAACTTAGAATGCATCAGGTTAGAAAACCTTCTGCACAATTTTGAGTCAGTAGAGCCAAAAATGATATCGTCTACATAAATTTGTACTAGTAGGGTATGGGACTTATGGGTTCTAATAAAAAGAGTTTGGTCTACTCTACCCCTGATAAAACCATTTTCCAAGAGAAAGCATGCTAGGGTCTCATACCATGCTCTAGGAGCTTGCTTGAGACCATATAATGCTTTATTTAATCTAAAAACATAATCAGGAAAAGTTGGAGAGATAAAACCTGGAGGTTGTCTGACATAGACTTCCTCTTTGATGTCTCCATTTAAGAAGGCACTCTTGACATCCATCTGATAAACCTTGAAGCCTTTGTGAGCTGCATAAGCTAGAAATATTCTGATGGCTTCCGATTTTGCAACAGGTGCAAAGGTCTGGTCGTAGTCAATTCCTTCTTCTTGAGAATATCCCTGGGCAACTAGCCTTGCCTTGTTCCTTATTATTACTCCTTGATCATCCAGTTTATTTCTGAATACCCATTTTGTTCCAACAATGGAATGATCCTTTGGCTTTAGCACTAGTTCACATACTTTGTTCCTCTCAAATTGATGCAACTCCTCTTGCATTGCAATGATCCAGTGTTGATCTTGCTCTGCATCTTGAATGGACTGAGGTTTAATTTGAGAAAGGAAGCAGGTGTGCAACAGGTTTTGGTTGACCTGGTTTCTGGTTTGCACACCAGCTGAGAGTTCTCCAATTATTTGGGTAATTGGATGGTCTCTTGATGTTACTAGATCAACATGGGGTGTTGATTGTTCACCAACCTGTGTTATTGTTTCCTCTTGTGGTACAACAACTGGCTCTTCAGGTTGTGCTTCAATGTGTTGAGCATTGCTTTCATCTTCACTGCTTTCTTCTTCTTGAGTAACCTGTAGCTTGTTCATATCTTCAACTAGAGAGTGTTCCTACAAAGGTTCTATGGTAGAAGAAATCTTCTCCTTGAAAGACATGTTAGTTTTATCAAAAGAAATATGAACAGATTCCTCAATTTTCAAAGATGATTTATTATAGACCCTATAGGCCTTGCTGATCATGGAGTATCCCAGAAACACTCCTTCATCAGCTTTGGCTTGAAATTTTGCTAAGTATTTCTTGTCATTATTGTGAATATAGCAAATGCAATCAAAAATTCTGAAATAGTCAACTTTAGGTTTCTTCCCTTTGAGTAATTCATAGGGAGTCTTTTCCTTCAGTTTATGTATCAGACTTCTGTTCAGCACGTAGTTGGAGGTGTTCACTGCCTCTGCCCAAAAGGATAGAGGTAGATGAGCATCTGACAACAATGTAGTGGCAGATTCAATAAGGGTTCTATTTTTCCTTTCAGCTACCCCATTTTGTTGAGGAGTTCTAGGAGCTGAGAAAGTATGCCTGATCCCTTCACTCTGACAGAACTCTTGCATAAGAAGAGAATCAAACTCTGTCCCATGATCACTTCTGATCAGGGCAATGTGAGTATTGAACTCAATCTGTATACATTTGAGAAACTCTGTCAGACACTTAAAGTTATCAGACTTCTTCCTTAGAAAGAACACCCAAGTGAATCTAGAAAAGTCATCTACAATTACTAAAGTGTAGGATTTCTCTCCTAGGCTTTGTACTGTGATGGGTCCAAATAGATCCATGTGTAACAGATACAATATCCTAGGTGAATCACTCTTATTAAGTGACTTAAAACTATTTTTAGTTTGCTTGCCTAATTGACAAGCCTTGCATAGTCCTTCCTTCTTGTAGGGGCCAGAAGGTAGTCCTCTAACAAGGTTGTCCTTGGATAGCCTAGCAATAGTTCTAATGTTTAGGTGTCCTAGTCTCTTATGCCATAAAACATTTGGTCTACAGACTGAATTGAATAAACATATATCTACATTGGTTGAAAGAAAATCTACAAGGTAGATGTTACCTTTCCTTTTACCTGTCAACACAGTTGTGTTGTCCTCTGACTTGATTTTGCATAAGGTTTTGCTGAAGGTCACCTGGTACCCTTCATCACATAGCTGACTGATGCTGATTAGGTTGTGCTTCAGTCCTTCCACATATGCTACCTTCTTGAAGGTTACAGAACCAATCTGGACTGCACCATATCCTTTAGTTTGTCCAAAGTTGGAATCACCAAAGATAACTTTGGGTCCAAGCTTGGCTCTAAAGGAATTGAGGTTGTCCTTGTTCTCTGTCATGTGCTTAGAGCACCCACTATCCAAATACCATTGCTGGTTAGATGTTGGATAGGTCTTCACCTGCACATAAAACAATTCACTTGTTTTTGACCCATTTTACCTTGGGCCTAGGTTGATAACCTTTAAATTCAGAAATGAAGGACATCCCTGGCTGACTCTTATATCCTTCAGGATGATATCTCCTTGGAGGTATAATCCATTCAGTATAAGGGTTAAAGGTTTGGGATGAAGAACCCTTAGGATTCAATTTTGACTTGCCTTTGAAAAAGTTTCCAGAGCTCTGACCTCTGTTCGACGATCTTGGAGCTGCGTTCGACGATCGTGGGTTAGATCGTCGAGCTCCGTTCGACGGTCGACTATGGGTGAGGTCAGGTATTTGGGATCGTCGACCAGCGTTCGACGATCTTGGCTGAGATCGTCGATCTGCGTTCGACGATTTGTCCTGAGATCGTCGAGCTGCGTTCGGC
The DNA here is from genome assembly GCA_039583875.1 of Platanthera guangdongensis. Taxonomy (NCBI): domain Eukaryota; kingdom Viridiplantae; phylum Streptophyta; class Magnoliopsida; order Asparagales; family Orchidaceae; genus Platanthera; species Platanthera guangdongensis. The sequence continues at coordinate 37,405,559 of CM077147.1, forward strand.
AATCGTCGATCTTCATTCAGCGATCGTCGATCTCCGTTCGACGATTTGTGCTGGGACTTAGTTTTCTGAGGCAGATCAGAATTTTTCCTGGCAACCTCTACAACTCCCTTTCCCTTGTCAGAAATGAACTTGATAGGAGTTGTTAGAACAATAGGTTGGCTGGATGAGGCACCCAAGCTCAGTGTACTGTTGAATCTTGAGTTCACTGTGCTTGTGATGTCCATCAGCTTGAGGCTTCTCCCATTGAGAGATTCTTCAAGCTTCTTGGCCTCAGAGAGCTCACTTTTCAGTGAAGCTATCTGTTCCCTATAGTTCTCCAACTCCTGAGAGAGTTTGAGGTTTTCTGACTTGAAAACATTTTGTTCAGATAATTGATTTCTGAGAGAGATGATCTCTTTCTCAGACTTTAGCAGGTCTAAACATAGTGCTTTAAATTCAGATTTAAAATCTTCTGAAGTAAAATCAAAAGAGCTGATTACCTGATCTTCTTCAGGTTGAGTCTCTGAGTCTGACTCTGACTCCTCTTCCTCTGAGTTGTGTTGTGAGGCATTGATTGCCATCATGCAGAACTCCTTTTCCTCTGCATCATCCTCATCATCACTAGAGCTGCAAGAGGCTTCTGACTCCTCTTCAGTCTCACTCCAGGATTCAGCAACAAATCCTTTCCTTGTATGCTTATTTTTGCTAGAAGAAGGTTTGCTATTGCCACTCCTTTTGGAGTCTTTCTCCTTTCTTCTCTCTTTTCTTTCCCTTCTGTCCTTGTTCTTGTTCTCTGGACAGTCAGAAACTATATGCCATGGTTTCCTGCAACCAAAGCAAATAATTTCTTTGTTATTGCCAATGGACTTGTCATACCTTGGCTTATTCTGCTCCTTGTATGATCTTCTTCTGAAGTCCTTTCTGGCCATCTTATAGAATCTTTTGGCCAACAAGCTGAGAAGTTCATCATTGTCTGTTCCTTTTTCTTCAGGCAGATCCTCAGTTGCCTTGAATGCTATGGTCTTCTCCTTTCTTGTGGCTGGTGAAGCAGCCTTCTGTTCTTCCTCTCTGTTCTTGATGAGTAGCTCATAAGATTTGAGCTTACCCAACAAGGCTTCAGTGGTGATCTCATTCAGACTTCTGGCATCTTTAATTGGCCAGATTCTTGAATCCCAAGTGCTGGGAAAGCACATTAGGATCTTGTCATTAAGTTCTGTCAGTGAGATCTCTTTGTCTAATGTCCTCAGTTCACTGACAATTAGACTCAGTCTGTTGTACATATCTCCCACTGACTCAGTTTCTCCCTTCTTGAAGTTCTCATATTGGGAGATGAGATGGGATCTTCTGTCCTTTCTCTCATCAGCTGAGCCTGAAACTATTTCTGAGAGCTTGTCCCAAATCTCCTTGGCTGAGTTACATTCAGCTACCTTTTGAAAAATGTCATCTGACATTGTCTGGGCTAGAATGTTCATAGCCTTGGCATCAGCTACTTTCCACTTTTTGATGTCAGCATCTGTTCCTGATGAAGGTGGAACAGCATTTGTGCTTGTGCTCTCTGGGGGTCTTGGACACACTGTCAAAACAGAATTAAAAATATCTTCGTCAATAGAATTCATGTAGAGTCTAATCCTTGCTTTCCAAAGTGCAAACTTAGACAGATTGCACACTGGAGGTCTGGTGCTAGCATAATCTTTGTTTTGGGTCATGATTTGTGCAAACAAAATCTAATAATAAAATACAAAAGAAAATAGATCTAGTTTGGGATCTTTGGGTTCAGGTGTTAGCCTGTACAACCAATCAGGTATGGTATGTTTAACCAACCTCGCTTTGATACCAATTGAAAGGGAAACTAGATCTGATATACTCTGGAGGGGGGTGAATAGAGTATATGGTGCTTTTAAAACACAAAGAAAAACTTTTGCAAAGCTTTACAACAATTGTTGTAATGAGTGTGAGCAGGGAAGCAGAAATAAAACTAATCACAAAACTAAGCTATGCAGAGACTAAGCACAAGAGAATCTAGGCCAGAAACAAAAAGAAAATAAGCAGAACCAGATGACACAAGGAATTATAGTGGTTCCCCAAACTTGGGTACATCCACTCTTCTACCACCCTAGGTAGGAATCCACTGCAGGATGAGTTGATCAGGTGTCATGTGCACCAATGAGCTTTTGATAAGGTGCTCAAAAACCAAATCAGATTTTTTGATCAGGTGTCTTGCCACCAATGAGCTTTTGACAAGGTGCTCAAAAACCAGATTCAAACTTTTGAAGGGAGTTTGAAAAACCCTTTACAGAGTGGGGGTGAGAGAGTTATGGCAGTCTTCTCTTTCTCAATCAACTGAGAAGACTAAGTGGATTGATGTCAAAGCTCCCCCTGAGTCCTTGATCTTCAGGAAGATGAGCTTTGCTGAGGGTGATAGGCCTTCAAAGATAGATCTCCAGCACAAGATGATTTCAGCAAGCTGAAATATTGAGAGTCTGGAGTCTTGAAATGATGTTGGCCTTGAACACTTTGAGAGCTGAAGAGATCTGAAGATTTTTGAAAGCTTGATCTCTCTGATGAGTGTTCTTCAGAATTCTTGTTGACAGAAATTTTGAAAAGAGTTTTTGTATACTGAGTTGTGTGTCCTATTCTTGTCAATCTCTATCTTGATTCAAAAACATTCTATCTTTTATTCTCTATGCCAGAATAGAATATCACTCTGTCAAAGATAGTCGTTGGTCTGCATTGATTACAGCCTTAATTGCATAATTTCTTCTGAAGGAAAGTCCACTGAATTATTCCTTGAAAAATCCCTTGAAACTTGGTCCAGAAGTAAATGAAAACGGCTAGCAGATCTTCTGAATTAAATGCAGAATAACTTCTAACTGATTTGAATTTGAATTCTGAAAGATAACTAAAAACGTCGAACTGAGCTCTGTTGTCGTCGAGCTGAGCTCAGCGAACTGGAAAATTCAAGCAGCAAAATAATCGTCGATCTGAGCTCAAAGATCGTCGGACTAAGCTCAGAGATAAGGATCCAATGCAGAGTCAAAATCGTCGACCTGAGCTCACCGATCGTCGAATGGAGTTCGACGATATTGTGAAGTTGAGCTCATCGATCGTCGAGTGGAGCTCGACGATATTATGAGGTGGAGCTCAGCGATCGTCGAATGGAGCTCGACAATCTGTAGAAGTTGAGCTAGACGATTGTCGACCGGAGTTCGACGAATCGTCGTGCTGAGCTCGACGATCAGACTTAGTCTACAGAAAAACTTGATCTTCAGGGCAGCTTCCAATCCTAGACTTCTAACCCTTAGACTCAATTCTAATTGACCTATTAAGCTATACAGAAGGTCAAACACAGATTCCTAGAGACATAGTGATCCTGACCCAAATTAGTAATAGGGTGTTCCAACAACACCATCGAGTGATATCCATCCTTGCTAGATAGTGGGAGTCTGGCAGCGGGTTCTGCTCTGGGACTGAGTTGGTGGGTTCTTCACCCATTCATACAATCCATTGCAAATAAAATCTATGCCAAACAGTCTGAAATGTCAAGAGATTTTATATTTATAAAATGATGTTGCATACATGGTTCAGGGATAGAAACGCTTCAGGTCATAACCGTTCCAGGTGTGACTCAGGGTCTCGCCATCCATATTCTAGAAGCGATACCCCCTGACTTCAATGCTTCCTTGACAATAAATGGACCTTCCCAATTTGGATTGAGCTTTCCCACGACAGCCGATCATCCTGCGGTATCTATCTTTTTCAGGACCATGTCCCCTTTCGTAAACTATTTGATTCTGACATGCTTGTCAAAATATTTGGTCATCCGCCGATTAATTTCTTCTTGACTAACGGCGGCCATATCTCGGAGTTCCTCTGTCAGATCCAAGGAGAGTCACAGCTCGTTCTCGTTCTCGACCCTCCATTCTTCTCCACCTTCCTCCACATCTACTATCCACGGTGTCCAGACCTCGAACTATATCGCGAGTACAGCTTCGCAGCCATGGGAGAGTTTGAAGGGGATCTCCACAGTGGTCGTGTTGGGAATGGTTCTCAGGGCCCAAAGAACAGAAGGGAGCTGCTCCACCCAGCTCCCCTTCAGATTTTCAACCTTCTTTTTCAACAAGTTTACAATTATTTTGTTTGCCGCCTCCACCTGCCCATTACTCCTCGGGTGATGGACTGATGTGAACCGGAGATCAATCTCGAGCTGACCACAAAAGCTGATGAACTCTACATTGGTAAATTGTGCCTTATTGTCCGTGATAATGGCCTGGGGTAATCCGTGTCTGCAAATGATCTCCCCTCATACAAAGTTCTGGATCAACTGGGAGGTCACCTTGGCTAGCGATTTCACATCCAACCACTTAGAAAAATAATCAATCATTACTAGCAAGAATCTCCTCTGCCCACTAGCTTGGGGGAAGGGTCCCACAAGATCCATTCCCCATATAACAAAGGGCCAGAGCGTTGTGATGCTTCTGAGTCTCTAGGCTGGTAGCAGCTTGAGATGGGCAAACAGCTGGCACTTCTGACACTTCGTTTCAAACTCGGTGGCATCCCGGCCCAGGGTCGGCCATAAATACCCTTGCTTGATAATCCTCCCTTCCAGGGTCCTACTCTCTAAGTGACTCCCGCACCCCCCAAAGTGAACTTCCTCCAAGATCCTCGGGACCTCCTCTTCAGCCATGCAACGCGCTAGATGCCCTGAGAGGGTCTTCCGATATAGCTTCCAATCGCGTATTAGGTAGTATGCCGACTTATACTTGAAGCGCTTCTTGTCGAGGCCTTCCGGGAACCCCTCTATGGATAAGAAAGCAGTGAAGTGGTCCAACCAAGAGGGACACTGATCCATTTCCATCAACTCCCCCTCTTCAATGTAGGAACGAAAGTGATCGGTGATGGTTCCTCCCGCACGGGGTCAGAACCTTGCTAATTGGTCCACTTGCTCATTTTCCTCCCGTGGCACATGCCTGATGGAGAATGTTTGGAACGTGTCAATGATCCCCTTCACCTTTGCTAGGTACAGCTGAAGAGTAGGCTCCCTTGCTTCGAACTCACCATTGATCAGGGAGTACACCACCACAGAGTCTGTTAGCACCTCCACGTCCTGCACCCCCAACTCCTTAGCCAGCCGAAGCCCTGCAATCACTGCCTCGTACTCTGCTTGATTGTTAGTGATGGAAAAATGAATCACCACAGTTTGCTCAATCTTTGTCCCTTGCGGACTCTCCAAAATCACCCCTACCCCCAAGGAGTGTCTTTCCGACGCGCAATCCCCCTTCACCCTCCAGGGAATAGGATGAGTGAGCTCGGTCTCTGCCACCTCGACCGCATAGTCGGCCAAGAAGTCGGTCATTGTCTGGGCCTTGATCGAGTGTCGAGGGACAAAGGAAATGCCAAACTTGCTCAGCTCTACCGACCATTTTGCAAGCCTCCCCGAGTGCTCCACCCACTCAAAGATGTTGTGAAGTGGATGGTCAGTCACTACTCGGATTGAGTAGGCCTGGAAATAGGGTCGGAGCCTCTGAGCCGAGATAACTAAGCTGAAGGCTAACTTCTCCAAAATAGGTTATTAAAGCTCTGCTTTCCTCAGGACCCTACTCACATAGTAGATTGGCAGCTGTTTCTTGCCCTCTTCCCGGACCAGGATGGAGCTCAGGGCCTCGGCCCCAACCCTAAGGTACAGGGACAAATCTTCCCCCTCATTCGGCCGCTGGAGAAGTGGAGCCTGGGTCAGCTGTTTCTTCAAGGCCTAGAAATCCTTCTTGCACTCCTTGGACCATTCAAACATTTGGCCCCCTCTCAGCGCCTTGAAGAAAGGTGAGCACTTCTCTCTAATTTGAGAGAGGAACCTACTCAGGTCTGCTAGCTTCCCTATCAGGCGCTAGACTTCCTTGGTGTTTCGAGGCAGCAATAACCCCATGATTGCCCTCACCTTGTCAGGGTTGGGCTCCACTCCCACCGGAGTAAGGAGATGGCCTAGGAACATCCCCCGGCTCGCCCCGAAGACACTCTTTAAGGGGTTCAGCCTCATTTTATATTTTTGAAGTGTGTTGAAGGTCTCTTCCAAATCCTGGAGGTGAGAGTCTACGTCCTGAATCTTGATCATATGTTGTCTACGTACATCTCCAGGTTCCTCCCTTTCTACTCCTGGAAGACCCGGTCCATCATCCTTTGGTATGTTGCCCCTGCGTTTTTCAGCTCAAATAGCATCATTTTATAACAGTAACACTCATCCCCTGTAATGAAGGAGACATCTTTCATGTCGGGTGGGTGCATCCTAATCTGGTGATAACCTGAAAATGCATCTAAAAAACTTATTAGAGAAAAACCGATGGCTGAATCAACCAGCACGTCGATTCGAGATACGGGGTAATAATCTTTAGGACATGCTTTATTTTAAAAAGAGTAGTCGATACACATCCTCCAGCGGCCATCCCCCTTCTTATCCATCGCCACATTGGAGACCCGGCCTGGATACTGGATCTCTCATACAAATCCCGCTTTCAAGAGCTTCTCCACCTCCTCTTGGATGAGTTCGGCTAGCTTGTTGGAGGTGGACCTCTTCTTCTGCCGGATGGGACAGGCATAGGCGTTGAGGTTGAGGCGGTGGCAAGCTACATCTGCATCGATACCGGGCATGTCCTCCGCTCTCCATGCGAAGATGTCGTTGTTATTTTGGATGCACTCCAGCATCCTCCTCTGGTCCTTCAGGCTTAGCCCTCCGCTGACCCGCACTCTCTCCACCCTTCCTCCATTTGTGAGAACTTCCATCTTCACCACCTCCTCTGATGTCTCTAGCCAGGACTGCTCTCCCCACTCTCCGGCGGCCCCCTCGCCTAGGGCAAGAACTTCCTCAGCCTCCTCCACGGCCACCACCTCGGCCTTCTCCTCCAGAACTTCCTCCGCCCCTTCTCCCACGGGCGTGGACCTCTTCCTCCTCTACCTTCATCCCCTCAGCTTCTCATGCGGCCTCCTGGCCAGACAGCTCCTGCATCCTCCGCTCCATCTCCTCGGCTCCTCCTTGCCAGGAGATGGAGTTGACCGCCATCACGTAGCACTCTCTTGCTACCTTGGGATCTCTACGGACCCGGACTTGGATGCCCTCAGCATTGAACTTGAGTCATTGGTGGAAGGAGAATTACACGCAATGGAAGGCGCTGATGAGGGGTCGTCCGGATATGGCGTTATAGTTGTTGGGAGCATCTACAATGACAAACCTGCAGTTTTTGTACTGGCCCCCCAAGGTAACATGCAGCCCCACTCCTACCTCCTTCCTCTCCCCAAAGAACCCAAACAGAGGCTCATTTGAGGCCAACACCCTCCTAGCATCCACCTTCATCGCGTTAAATGCCTTTTTGAAGATGACGTTGACGGCACTCCCATTATCCACGAGGATTCGGGAGACGGTAAAGTTCTCAACGATGGCCTGAATGACCAGCGCATCACAGAATGGATCCTTCTGATCTGGCATGTCCTTCCGGGAGAAGGTAATCTTCTCATATGGGGGTAGGGTTAGGGATGTGAAGGCAACGCTCCGGCGGTACATAGTGGGAGGCTCGCCTTGCGGGCGGCCTCGACTCCCCCCCCCCCCCCATGAATCACTCTGATCCCTCCTCGACCCCCGACATCAGCCCGATCCTCACACCTATCCTCCTCTGCCCCTGGCAGTACTTCCTCGTTCCGCACCTCCTGACGGTGTTGTTGCTGCTGCTGGTCTTGCCCCATGGCACCCCTTATATCCATGAAGTCTGGGCATGTGGTAGTCGTATGCCCTTCTTCCTAGTGGAAGTCACAGTAGGGCAGCTCCGCCCTAGCTCCCTGCCTCCTCCTCTAGAAGCCTCTCCTCCTCCTCCCCAAGGCTATCGTCATATCCTGATGTTGATCGGGGAGAGGAGGTCTCTGTCCCTGCCTCCAACCTAGAGGGTTGAACTGTCCCTGCCCTCCTTGGCAGTGGTCTCCTCCGTGGAAACCTCTCCTCTGGGCCTGATCCTGCCAATCCTGTTTCCTCCAACCTAGCCGATTGTTCGGCTTCTGGCGCCCCCACCTCGGCTGCTGCTGCCTCAGACTCCTTCTTCCTCTTCGCGGAAGTTGTGAAGCTCAGCAAGAACCCATGGCGCAGGTCCTCAAAACAGTAGATGGAGCTGGCCGGAAGTTGGTGGAACCAATCCCTCGAATTCTCCTTGAGGGTGATGGCAAAAAGCCGGCACTTGAAAACATCTGACATCTGTCAAATCGAAACCACACCTCGAACCATTGGATGTGTTGGACCGGATCATCTCTTCCTGTGTAGTAAGACATTTTCGGCTCGTGGAACCATTCTGGAACTGGGGCACATGAGACCAGCATGCTGAAAGGACTCTCTCCCACTAGGCGAGCCCGGCGATCCCGCGCCTCCACCTCGCTGGTTCGACCCTCGCTTGCCGAGCCGGGGAACAAAGCTCGCCCTGGCAGATCCCGCTCGCTGCCCTCCTCCGCTGCATCCTTCCCAGGTCGCCTGACTAAGGCGTTCTCGCCTAGAGCTGGGTCGGCGACCACTGGGACGGCATGTGTTGAGCACTCACCCCGAGCGCCGAGTGCGAACATGACGAGGTTCCGCATCTCCTGCCTGAAATCCTCGAACATCCTGAGGGTGGCGAAAGGGGGTGGGGGAGGTGGCGAGTCGCCCCGGTCAGATCCTTGCCATTCACCTCCAGTCATTGAGCTCGCTCGGATTTTTTGTGCCAGTCACACTCCATGCTCACCGCACCAAAATGTTGAAATCGGTAATCGGTTTCTGTGGAGTTCGAACCATTGGGGAAGGCGTGACCGCGCACTTACTTCTCCTAGTTAGCTTGGCTGACCGGAGACTTAGAACTCAAAACTGACTCAAGCCTCCATCATGGAGGTCTCACAACACACCCGAAAAATTTTAGAGCGCTTCACCTCCTAGCTTGTGCTGAGTTAAGGGCACCTCAGGAAGCGCAAGAAGATCTGGAAATTAGAGAACTGGAAAGCTTGTCTTCTGAGGTACCCCCTTGGGTCTATTTATAGTTTTCTGAAAGTGCCAGCAGTGGCTCTCCGCTGCTTTGAACGGATATACGCAGCCCAAATCGGTCTGCCGACAACATAAGTCCGCTCTTTGGGGGGATACTAGCAGACCAACGAAGGTAGAATGGTAAAAATACCTCTGGTCGAGTGGTCCATGGAATTCTCACTCGCCTAGGGCGGCGAGTGCTCGATGGGGCGGGCACTCGCCGCCTCCCTATAGCCCAGGGCGAGTGCGGGCCTGGCCTGCCCCACTCGCCTACTACTGCCGAGAGCCGGGGGCGAGTGTGAGCCCACATACTCCACTCGCCCCACACTTGTTTTTCCCCAATCTGGGCGAGCCAAGCAACCCAACTGCACTCGTCACTCCCCCCCCCCCCCCCCAGCTGACTCGCCTGATTCGAACTGTGTCAAATGGCTGGGCCGGCTCTTGTCGATCCTACTCGCCAGATATAGGGTTGTACACAGATGACTGAAACAAAGTGATGTCATTCACTAGCACAAATCACTCTCCGACGTAATTGCTGACGCGCCCCTCCAGAAAACTATAAATAGACTCGTAGACCTTCATTTCAAGTCAAGCAACTCTAGAGGCAAAAGAGAGCTCTGAGGTTTTCCGGCGAGATCGTGGATTTAAGCTGATCCTTCGCTCAGGAATTCGCTCTGCTCTCTTCCTTGCGCTACGATTTTCTCACGCCTCAAGTGGACTTCGAAGAGCGTTATCATATAGGCTCTGCATCAACAAGAGCGTTATCTCTACAAGCTCTGTGGACTTCGAAGATTTTCCAGCCAGAACGCTTACACCAAGGTTCCGTGAGTTCGACGTTATCTCAAGCTCGGTGCTCTTTCATCAAGACTCTGAGGACTTGCCCGTTTTGCTCATTTTTTGTGCTTGTAATGAAGTTGCGTTGTCGCCCTCTGAGATCAAACCAATCTTTGTAACACTTCAAAGAAGCTATTGAATTTTGACTCGACACAATTCCAGCTACGTGATTTTTCACCATTTCTGAGTTTGCCACGTCAAAAACACATTTTGTCCATTGCTGTGATTTTTTTTTGATTGTTTGTGCACCCGATCTGACTCCAAGGTAAGGCGGTCTGTTTTCTCTGGACCGAAGAAAAACTAGACGACCCGCAACAAGTCTGTTTGGGAATGTAGATAAATCTCTCTACCAAGAGCTTGAAATTGAACATAAAGCAATACTTTTTTAGGAGACCAGTGAATCCAAATTTCCATTATTCAAATGAAAAAAGAGATTCATAAGTTTAGCTTAGATTCTACATGTATATTTTGGTTTAAGCATGTGCGTCTAAGAAATCTTTGAACGATTTTTTTTTGTAGGTGATACTCTCTGTGTATCGGCTTTGCTACAGGTCCTATCAAACCAACCTATCAAAATGGACTGACCAGGCTTCAACTACTTTGTATTCTAGGGCCGAGCAGGTCTGATTCGAGCTTCTTGCCAATCGGGTCCTGCTTAAGCCGGGCGAGATTTTAATCCCGTCTGGATTAAATAGGCGAGATTTTAATCCCGCCTAAACAAGCAGGATTAAAAATCCCGCCTATTTTGAGAAATAGGCGGGGCATTTGGCTGCTGGCAGGATTTCCCCAAGCCTGGGTGTCTCGAGCGCAGGCTAGGCTCGGCACCAAGCTTTTCAGCCCCAGGCTACCAGCTGATATGGAAGCCCTATAAGACCCCCAAACACAGCCTAGGCCCTGGCCAGGCTTTTTCCGGGCCGGGCCTAGCCAGACTTTTTCCGGCCCGGGCAGGCTTCCAGGCCCCATCTTTTAGAGCACCACTAAATGTGGATTGCAACAAGGAAGGGCTGTCAATAACGACCTTCCTTTAAATGCCGTGGAAGAATCTTATGTGCATGACGCAATGAAAGGGCAGCAGATGGTGCTCGCTCTGAGAGCAGAATGACACAAATTCAGCACTAATTGATCTCATTCGAACTGCGAATTTAAGCAGAAATATATTACCAAACCAGTCTTGGATTAGAAAAGTCGCATATACTAATTACAACATTTAAAAAGAACAAGATAACCAAAAGCTTTAAACCCCCCAAAAAACCCTAAACCCCCGAGGGCATCAATCACGGCAAATGGAAACCCTACTCAACCTTCACTTCATGGACATCCCTACTCTCGTCCTCCTTCACTCTGGGCACGACCATCTTAAGCACGCCGTTCTTCATCTCTGCCTTGATCTCATCAATCTTGTAGAGCTCCGGCGCCAGATCGATCCTCGTGCTGTACTTCCGGCGACTCTCCGCGTCCCCTTCTTCAGCCTCGCATTCTCCCTTAATCACGAGCGTCCCTCGCTCGGCGATCACTTTAACGTCTTCTTTCCCAAGACCCGGCATATCGATGCGCAAATACAGAGCATCCTTGTCTTCCTTCGCGTCCCAGCCCCTACGGACTCCTTGGGAAGCCCTACCCGCCGTCGGGAATGGTCCGTCGATCACCAAATCCATCATGTTGAGCAGCTGGCTGATCGTTCGTGGGACGAATGGATCCATCACATCTGCAATTCCACAAGTTCCATTCGAATAAGAACCACTGGCTTCGATCTGAATCTAAAAAATTGCGGATGTAGAGGAAAGATGTGAGAACTACCTGAGAGGTGGGCGGGGAATCCGCCGGAGCGCCGTCGAGACACGGTGCCATTGACGGGGCGTCGGTCTATTTCGAGATCCCGATCGTCATCGGAATCGCGGATTTGGGCATTTGTGCTGAAACAACGGGAGGCAACGGGTCCGGAGGCAGCGAATGGACGTGCGGTAGATGAAAGAAGCTTCTGGAGGGCATTGTAGAGAGAATTTGTTCTTCTTGCAGACAACAAGGCGGCCATGGCGATCAAAGAAGGTGCGATGAAGAAACTTGAGGACGACGATAGATTGTTGATTACTCTTGATGCCTTCAATCGCAGCGAGAGTTGCCTTTTAAAAGGAACAAATGAGGCGGCGGCAAATTCCAGAAGAGCGTGGAAGATTCTGGAGTTCGCGGATAAAGCAGTGGATGCTGGGAAGAATGCGCGCGCTTCCGGGAGGTTCTGGAAGGGTATAGAAGGAAAGGCGAAGTGTTTATCTAGAGTTTCGTGGTAAAATATTTGTAATTAACAATAATCTGAATTGGAAACAAATTTATAAAATATTATTTTATATAATCTTAACGGTATTAAAAAAACAATTATATTGGCAGTTCTTAGTAGTCCTGTCCAAAAGGCCCGGGCCCAGTGGGCCGGCCCGAGCCCGGCCCGGCGAAAGCCTTTTTCGGCCCGGCCTGGAAAAAGTCCGGCCCGGGCCGAGACCGGGCTCAGGGCCCTGGTTTTGGGGGCTAGCCCGCCCGATGCCCGGCCCAGGTCGGGCCGGGCAAAGCCCGAAAATCGGGCCGGCCTGGGCCCGGACCCGGGCCTGGGCGAAGCCCGGACCGGGCCCGCAGGCCGGCCCGGACCTGCTGTCAACGGCTCTAAGAGCCGTTGGAAATCCAACGGCTCTTAGAGCCGTTGGAACTGCAGCCAGCAGGGCTGCAGCAGCCCTGCTGGCTGCAGTGTTTTGGCCTAGGGCCTAGGCAAAAGCCTAGGCCCTAGGCCATATTTTATTTTTAAAAAAAAATTTATTAAATTTTTTTTATATATAAACCCCCCCCCCCCCCCCCCCCCCCCTCTACCCGATCCCTCTCTCTCTCTCTCTCTCTCTCTCTCTCTCTCTCTCTCCCACTCACTCACTCTCTCTCTCTTCCACTCTCTCTCTCACTTATTCTCTCCCTCTCTTACTCTCTTACTCTCTCTCGCTGCATGGCATCGTCGTGCTCAACGCCGGCGTCGTCGACTCAAAGCACGGCCGAAGTGGTGGAGCATAATCGGAGGGCGCCCGTCTGGGAGCATTTCGACAAGGTTAAAGTCGGCGACGAATTCAAGGCGTGGTGCAAGTTGTGCTCAAAGTTGCTAACTCTTACCGGCAACTCAACACTAGCGAGACACGCTAAGTCCTGTTTTGCAAAGCAAGCTCCCGAGTCCAGTCAGGGACAAATATCAGCATCAGGACAAATTTGGACGTACGATCAAGCAAGACAGCGAGACCTACATGTGAAAAACGTCATCAGACGTGGGTTGCCATTCAGTCACTACGACAACGATGAGACGACGGAGTATATACACGAAGGGCTTCAGCCCAAATATCAACAGGTAAGTAGATCCACTATTAGACGCGACGCACTTAAATTATATTTTGACGCAAAACAAGATTTAATAAAATTTTTTGAAACTTTCGAGTGACGTGTGAGTTTAACGAGCGACGTTTGGAGTAGGCCTAAACAAGCATAGTACAGTACTACTAAATTTAAGTTTCGATGACGTTGACGACGTTAGTACTACTAAATTTAATTCTATTTTTACCGAATGTTTTAATTATTACGACAACTTATATGGCTCACGATCACGAGAAGAAATAACACAACCTAGGACAAAAGATTCTTTTACAAATAAAATTTTAGAATTAGCTTCCAGAAAAAAAAAAGCACGCACATCGAGTAGTTTAAACGAATTAGGACTGTATACGAAAACGCAATTTCGTGATTTTATGACTACGGAATAGATCGAAAACTTCGATATCTTAAAGTGGTGGAAAGGTAAAGCTAATACCTATCATATTTTGGCTTATATGGCCCGTGATTTACTAACAATTCAAGCTAGTACAGTAGCTTCGGAGTCCGCGTTTTCTCTTAGTGGCAGGATTTTGAACACGCGGAGGAGCCGATTAAATGAAGAATCACTCGAACTATGCATCTGCTACAAGGATTATTTGGATGCTACGAATAGGAAGCAACACATTTCAGCGTTGGAGGAGAGCTCCGAGGAAATTGAAGAGGAGATGGACAATCTGAATTTGTAAAAATGTAATTTTTTTTACTATCATTTAAAATAATAAATTTCTTTTTTTTTCTATTTTTTTTAAAAGTGTAATTTTGTTTTTTAAAATTTCAATATTAATAAAATTTTTTATTCTAATTTTTATTTCATTTATTTAATTTTTTTAAGTATTTTTTTTTCTTAAGAGGATCCGGCCTGGGCCCGGCCCGGCCCGGCCCGGCCTGGCCTGGGGGGCCGGCTCGGGCCCCTTCCCGGGGTCAAAGCCCGGGCCCGGCCCGAGCCCGATAAAGAAAGGGCCCGGGCTCGGCCCGGTTTGCAAAAGCCCGGGCCCGATCAGGCCCGGTCCGGGCCGGCCCGATCGGACCTTTTGGGCAGGCCTAGTTCTTAGGTAGCTATTGGCAGCCGCATAAAAAAACACTTAGGCTTCATTTAGTTTAGTGTTTGCGGTTGTAAAAGGAGTTGTTGTAAATTGAGGTTTGTAAATAAAGCTAATGGAACTGGTTTGTGAAAATAAAGATTTGTTTGAGTAGTCTGTATTTGCAGAGCTGTTCGAAACAGAGAACAGTTTGATAATACAACGGTGACGTTTTATAAAAGAAATATTATAAAATATTTTATATTTTTTGTTTTTAGTTTTTCGTTTTAATTATTAATAATAATACTGTTTTTAATTATAAATATTTTTAATTATATATATATATTATTCAATTTTTTATATATATAATTTTTTTTTTGTAATTTTATTTACTGTTCAAACTTTAGATATAATTTTTTTTTGTAATTTTGTAATTGTTTTTGTAATCGTGTTGTCTCCTCCGCCTGTACTCCGCTGTCTCCTCCGCCGTGACGTGGCCCTGCCTCCACTGTGCTCCGTCGCCTGCCTTCCCGGATCCCACCGGCGGGGTCGTCGAATCCCGACGAACCGTCAGGTCCCCCGCCTGCCTTTCCAAAGTGCTCTGCCTGCCCCAGGCGAACTGTCAGGGTCGCAGGACCCCGCCTGCCTTTCCAAAGTGCTTTGTTGTCCTCCGTCAGGGCCACCGCCGATGGTGGCCCTGCCGGAACGCCGTCAGGATACCCCTGGCGGGTTTGTCGGGGTCCGGCGAGCCCGCCGCTGGGCTCCGGGCTCCGGGCTCCGCCGCCGCCGGCTACCCTAAAAAATTTCGGGCGAGCGGTGCGCAGGAACGCGGCAATTTTTTTCGGCCCTAAACGCGGTGAACTGGAGGTGCGGGGCTGGGTTTCGGGAGGCGGCGTTTGTATGCTTGGAGTAAAACGGCGCTGCTCCAAACAACGGCGGAAAAACAAATGCAAAAAGCACACAGCTGTGCGTTTTAGCGAAAAGGAATGCACAAAAACGGAATACCAAATGAAACTTTAATAAGATAGAAAATTAGAAATGTTCTCTAATAACACCCTTAAAATGCCTAAAGTTCTCTTTTTTTTTTTTCTGTTCTCCGATCCCCGAACCCTGAACCGCGCCGCTCTGCAACCCGCGATGGCAAACCCGCCAAGAACGGCGCCTCTCCCGCTTCCACCCGTCGCCAACCACCGACCTTCAAAAACCCCTATCTCGAGCGTTTCCTCTCTTCTGCATCTCACGGCGAACTCCAGTGGAGGCTGCGACCTATGCTTGTGAACTGCTGTGGAACGGCACCTCTCCCCATTCCGTCCATCTCCGACCGCCCAAAACCTCCGCATTTTGGAAGGTATTTTTCGATCTAGGGGAGATCAATTTGTTATAATCATCAGATCTCTTTATTTGATTCCTTCTGAAGGTGCCGATTCTGGATCAGTATGTTCAGATTACTTGGCTGCAGTTTCTGAAACCTTGCACAGCTTGTTGGACTTTTTCTTTCCATAATTATTGCTCCATGTATGCCATTCTCTGGGAGGAGGAACTGGATCTGGAATGGGGATTGTTGATTTCTGAATGATAAATCTTTAGTGTAGTGTTTTATTTTATCTTAAATCTCATGGCTGTATGCCTGTATACATAATTATAATTGCAGATTGTTGCCTTTAATTTGCTAATTTTCAAGATGTCTCTTGGTGGTGGTGTTCATATTTACATGTAGATCTATTCCTAGATGGAAGTTGTGTTCTATTTTTCCATTGGGTAGTTGTGAAATTTTGATATTATGCTATATCGTGATCTTAATTATGATTAAAATCCATCCGAGATTGATTTATTTGCCTGAAATTTTGAAATTTTATTAGATTTTTTGCCATTTAGAACAACATAAAGTGATTATATTGTATTTAAAAAAAAACTGAGTTCTCAATAGCCAATGAGTTGTCATTATCGATTTGTTGGACTGCTGTTATAATTTGGCTGCTAATATCTAAAGTTGGACTGTCAATATAAATACCTTAAAAATGATAAAATACCCTTTGGTTAAAAAATTCTCTCATATATACAAAATTATGTGTCTATATTAAAAAAATGTGTTCTTACTTTTGCTCGCAAACCCATGTGCATGTCGCAAAATGAACGACGAGTGGTGTATAATATTTAGGGGTTTGAGAGCGATGAGAGCGTCATCGTGTCGGGACAATGTTGTGACCGGGATAATGACGTGCGGAGTACGAGGTCCCTACGAACACTAACGCCGTCGTGCCCATCACTCGTATATGATAGCAGAAAAATTTTCAATAGATAGATGCATGTCGATTAGACTCATCAAAAATATAGGGTGTTGCTATGTCCACATTACATCTTGCTATATGCACATCCTAATTTATCCTCAAACTTCATTTAATTTTATTCCACACTCCACCAAATTTTAACTAAGCTCACACCTTGTAACTCTGTGTATTCCACCTCCCCGCCCCAAAATCCGCTCTTTGTGCCGGTGGAATGGCCAAAAACAGAGACGGGCTAGCACTTCTCTGCTTGAAATAACGACCGGTACTTCACAACTGTTGGACCGAGCTCATGCGACCAGAAGAATTGACGGAATCGAAATCAGAACAACTCAGTATGGGCGGTCAGGTGTCCAATGTCCGCCTCGACCTCCTCTTTAGTAGGTAGTGCAGTCATTCTCTCTGCGACCACGCTCCACAACCCCAGCTGTTTGTCGATTTTGGAGACGCCTAGCTTCCAGCGCGGTCGCCAATCTTAGTGCCCGCCCAACTCTACATCAGAAGGCATCTGTCAGCCATAAGTGATCCACAATTCAACAACCTGAGTCGGCAGGACAGTCATGCCAGCCACAAGCCTGCTGCGTCCACGACAAGGTCCAATGCCTGAAGTCCACCCGTTCATTTTAGCCATGACCGGTCGCCTTATAGTTTTAGTTATTCACACATCGTGTAATCTCTCATCCCCGCCCGACTCTCCTATAACCCGAGTCGAAATTAGTGTCAGCTCGCTGCGCACTTGGACTTGGAGCCTCTCAGAAATTGCGAACTCTCTAGCAGGCACAGACACTCAACTTGTAATCATTTTGATAAATCAATAAAATCACCTACGATACTGAGTTGCAATTGCGGAAAATCTTGGCTCATGCCGCTTGCGACGCCTCCTTCCTCCCACCCCCTCGTTCGCGAAGTAAATGACTGCTCTGAGACTCCTTTCTCTATGTAGAAAGTAGCGAACATGCAAGAACAAACTGATAGACTTTTGAATAATTGAAATTTTATTATCCAAAAAAGATATCATTTACAAAAGTATGACCTCCCTTATATAGAATGGAGGAGATTGAGAGAGTATAAACAAACAATGTGGGACTAAACATGTACAGGGCTGAGCGGCTAGAAATAAAGGAGACCGCACAGGCCGCGCGGTTAGGCAGATGGGTAAACCGCACGACAACTCCAGCAGGATAAGAACAAGCCGCAATGTGAGTCCGATAGACCGCCCGGTCTCCAAGCACCAGAGGAGACCGCTAGACCGCTCGGTCAACAAACCGCCAGACAAGACCGCAAGGCTGCCCGGTCTAATACTTCAACACTCCCCCTCAAGCTGGAGCATAGATATCAATCATGCCCAGCTTGTCACAATTGTGGAAGAAGGAAGTAGAGACCGGCTTGGTGAAGATATCTGTCAATTACTTGTCAGAGGTGACAAATAGAGTACAAATCTGTTTCTTCAAAATCTCTTCCCGAATGAAGTGACAGTCAACCTCTATATGCTTTGTTCTCTCATGGAAGATCGGATTTCTGGATATGTATATAGCAGGCTTGTTGTCACAGAACATAGGAAGAGGATAGTCATATACCTCGCCCAGGTCATGCATGAGAGCCCGCAACTACTTTAACTCACACGTGGTTGACGCCATACTCCGGTATTCGGATTCTGCACTAGATCTGGAGACAACAGACTGTTTCTTGCTCTTCCAACTCACAAGATTTCCTCCAACAAAGGTACAAAAACCTGATGTGGATTTACGATCGCCTTTGTCATCCGCGTAACTTGAATCTGAGTAGGCCTCAACCCTCAGATGACCATTCTTCTGAAAGATTAGCCCTTTGTCTGGTGCTGCTTTAATATACTCTAAAATCTTCAGGGCAGACTGAAGATGACACTCTCTGGGAGCTTGCATAAACTGACTGACATTGCCTACAGCATAGACGATGTCGGGTCTAGTCACCGTGAGATAGATGAGTTTGTCTACCAAACGTCTGTACCTTGTGACATCAAATAGAAGAGGCGAGTCATCCGTCCACGTTTTGTCTTCTCCAATAGCCATGGAAAACCGAGCCGGTTTGACACCTGTCAATCCTGCTTCTTGTAGAAGATCAAGGGAATACTTCCGTTGGGAGAGAACCAACGAGTCAAGTTTCCGAGAGATTTCTATCCCCAAGAAGTATTTCGGGGAGCTCATATCCTTTGTGACCAAGTGTTGACGGAGGTGCTTCTTCGTCAAGTCCACCCCATCCCGGTCATCGCCAGTAAGAAGAATATCATCCACATATACTGCCAAAACCACCAGTCCCGAGGCCGTTTTGCGAATAAATAAGGAGTGATCGGCCGAACTCCTTGTAAAGCCGATGGTAGCCACAATGCCACTGAATTTGTCGAACCACGCCCGAGGGCTCTGCTTTAGGCCATAAATGACCTTCTTCAAATGACATACGCGTGTCTCCCCCTGAGCAACATACCCAGGAGGTTGCTCCATGTAGACGTCCTCCTGAAGATCGCCATAGAGAAAGACATTCTTCACATCAAGCTAGGAAATAGCCCAATCCCGGTTAACAGCCACAGAGAGAAGAACTCGGATGGTGCTGAGGCGAGCAACCGGAGAAAAAGTATCAAAGTAATCAATGCCGTAAGTCTGAGTGAAGCCCTTGACCACCAGCCGGGCCTTATAGCGATCCACAGTGTCGTCGGGGTGAAATTTCACAACGAAGACCCAGCGACAGCACACCACATCAGTGCCCACGGGAGGAGGAACAAGGGTCCAAGTACCCCTTTCAGTAAGAGTAGTCATCTCCTCATCCATGACAGACTTCCAATGAGGGAGAGCAAGAGCCTCCTGGTAGGTGCGGGGAGTAGAAGTAGCGGAGATAGCCAGGGCAAAACACCTGCGAGAAGGAGAAAGTCGATCATAGGAAACAACTATCGCAAGCGGGTGTTGAGTACACGCCCGCACCCCTTTGCGAAGAGCAATGGGAAGATCCAGGTCGACGGGTGCGTCAGCGACCGGAGCGTCCGTGGCGGAGAAGGCTGGCCCGGGACTAGAGAGAGACGGCGGCGGAGAGGAAGGTGGAGGGGTGGGTGGGGAGACGGACTGGGAAGGAGACGGTGGAGGGGGAGACGGAGGTGGGAAGACGTCGAGAGGCGTGGAAGGAACGGAGAGATCAGAAGGAAGAGAGGAGGTAGGAGAGAAGTAGGAAGCATTCTCGAAAAATGTCACATCCGCGGAGACAAACTGCTTGCGGAGAAGGGGGTCAAAACAGCAATAGCCTTTTTGAGTGGTAGAGTACCCCAAAAAGACACACTTGGTGGAACGGGGGAAAGCTTGTCGCGGGTAGCGGAGGGAGCGTGAACAAAGGCCGTACAGCCAAAGACACAGAGAGGGAGAGGAAAGGGTTCCTTGTGGGGGTAGAGAATGGAGAAGGGGGTCTGGCCGTGGAGAATTGTGGAGGGAAGGCGATTGATGAGATAGCAGGCGAGGAGCACAGCGTAGCCCCAGTAGGAGCGAGGGACGTGCATCTGCGTCATGAGAGTACGAGCAACATCAAGCAGGTGACGGTTTTTACGCTCTGCCACCCCATTCTGCTGGGAGGTGTAAACACAAGTAGTTTGATGAAGAAGACCATGTTGGTGAAAGAAAGAGGAGAACTCATGATTAAGATATTCCTTGGCATTATCAGAACGTAAAACTTTAATAGAAATGTCAAACTGATTCTGAATCATACAATAAAATGATTGCCAAACAGAAAAGAGTTCAGAGCGATCTTTTAATAGATACACCCAGGTACATCGTGAAAAATCATCTATAAAAGTGACAAAATAGGAACTACCCCGACCAACAGTGAGGGTAGGAGCCGGGCCCCAGACATCAGAATGAATAAGATCAAACGGGCGAGAGGAGTCACGGCCTTGCTTCGGAGGGAAGGAGGAGCGATGATGTTTGCCAAGCTGACACGCATCACAGTTGAGCGGAGAACTGGTAGGAGGTAAGTGGGGCAGAAGCTGTCGAAGAATCCGAGGAGGAGGATGTCCAAAGCGAAGATGCCATTGAAGGAGATCTGTAGAAGAGGAGTAGGCGGACAGAGCGGAAACATCGTCGAGGAAGTAGAGGCCGCCGCTCTCAGTCCCAGTAGCAATCGTCCGCTGGGTCCTCGGGTCCTGAAAAGAACAAGTAGTTGGAGTGAATAAGACGGAGCACTGAAGTTGCCGACATAAAGTAGTAACAGATAATAAATTGCACGGGAACTTCAGGACATAGAGAGTGTCCTCCAAGCAAAGCGATGAGGTGAGTTGAACCATGTCCGTCCCATGAACCGGGGACGGTGAACCATCCGCCACACGAACTAGGGATAAGCGGTCATGTGTCTCAAGACGGGAGAAGCAATGAGGGTTGCCAGTCATATGATTTGTAGCACCGGAGTCAATCAGCCATTTACCTTGGGTAACGACGTGGGCACTACCTGACGTCGTGGCCACAGAGGCAGACGACCGAGAAGAGGCGGAGGCCGAAGAAGGAGCATCACCAGAAGGGCGAAGATGAGGATGTTTCTGCCAGCAGCGGTCAACAGAATGGCCGGTACGACCACAGTGAGAGCAGAGGAACCGGGATGAACCCCGTCCGCCGGAGTGGCCGCGGCCACTAGGTCCCCCCCTCTGAGCTTGGTGAGCAAAGGAGTCCTGGGAAGGGGGGAGGCCAACAGAGGCCGCTGGAGCAGCGAAGTAATAGCGGCAATGCGAGCCGCGGTGGCATCCAAAGTAGGAGATTCCGCCTCACCCAGGATCTGCTGGCGGATCAGATCATAAGAATCGGGGAGACGGAGAAGATAACAAACAACCAGGAGTTCCTGGAAGTGTTTGTGCTGTTCGGCCAAGTCCGCGGAGAAGGGGCGATTCTGGAGGATTTCAGCACCAAGAGCCCGAACCTGCTGATAAGCCGCAGCAGGAGACATGGAAGGGCGGGCGAAGAGGTCCGCATAGAGAGTATAAATGCAGGACGTCTGGCCACCCTTCGAATAGAGAGCAGCGAGGTGAAGCCAGGCGGCCTTGACCGTCTCATCATGACGAATGACGGGAAGGCACTCATCAGAAAGGCTGTTGGCCAGCCACGTGTGGACAAGAGCATCACTCGCATCCCAGTCATCAAACTCAGGAGAGGTACGAGGAGGAGGGTCATCGGTGAGGTGATGACGCTTGCGCTGAGAGCGAAGAAGAAAGGTGAAAGAAACGCTCCAATCTGGATAGTTGGAGCCAACAAGCTTAAAAAGGGTGCCAAGGTTGCCCGAAGGAGGAGGTGGAGAGGGAGCTGCAGGAGTGGTGGAGATAACGAGGGTGGTGAGACCGGAAGTAGTCATAGAACACAGCAAGAAACCGCGCAAGAAGAAGCGAAGCCGCGGGTAGATCAACTCGCGCGAAACCGCAGCGGGTAAAAAGGAAGAAGCCGCGCGAACATAAGCGGCTAGGAAGCAGTCAAAGGCACAGTGAGGAAGAGGTCGCGCGGACTGAAAAGGCCGAGCGAACAGAATAGAAGAGACAGCAAGAAGCAGCGACAACAACAAGTCGCAAGCCGGGCGAACAGAAACAGGCCGCAACGACTAGGAAGCCGGAGAGGCAAAGAAGCAAGGAGAAACAAGCCGCGCGAACAGGGCAGCGGACAGAAGAGAGGGCAAGCCGCGAAGACAGGTCGCGTAAAGTAGAAAACAAGCCGCGAGAATCAGAAAGCGCACACAATCAGGAGGAAAAGACCGTGTGCTCTGATACCATGTAGAATGTAGCGAACATGCAAGAACAAACGGATAGACTTTTGAATAATTGAAATTTTATTATCCAAAAAAGATATCATTTACAAAGGTATGACCTCCCTTATATAGAATGGAGGAGATTGAGAGAGTATAAACAAACAATGTGGGACTAAATATGTACAGGGCTGAGCGGCTAGAAATAAAGGAGACCGCACAGGCCGCGCGGTTAGGCAGATGGGTAAAACGCACGGCAACTCCAGCAGGATAAGAACAAGCCGCAATGTGAGTCTGATAGACCGCCCGGTCTCCAAGCACCAGAGGAGACCGCCAGACCGCTCGGTCAACAAACCGCCAGACAAGACCGCAAGGCCGCCCGGTCTAATACTTCAACACTCTACCTTCCTCTTTGTTTCACATGAGTTTTGTAGAGTGCAATTTTGGCATCAACAATAGCCATACTATTTTATGGGGTTCCCCTGCAACGCCTCCCTTGCAACAACCATAACAACATAAGTACTCTCATTTCCCCAATGATATACAATTCAATTTTGAGAATTGTCACAGAGACCCCACCCGATCTTGGATCACTATATTATCGGGCTTGTCCATAAGCACATTAGTTCTTGCTAGCTTGACATAGGGAACTTGTCTTATCCGGACACCCTCCACACGTGAATCACAACATCACTGGAATAGCCAGCCGACCATAAAGGCGAAGCCACGCATTAACATACACATGGACACCACAATCCACCATCCATTCAATACGCGCATTTTCCTCTATAAAACCAACATTCATTCTCACCAGAAAATTAAGGGCATCACAACGATGTCTTCAGCACAATCATGTTTCTAGCACAAGTCCAAAATGCATGTCAAACTATATCACCAAATTCGACGACCAACCAAGATTTTTGTTTCACCCACAATGCCTAATCCGCTAACGGAGTAGATCTCTAATGCAAATAATGTCGGGGATGTACTCAATTAACCCGGTGGTTCTACTTGAACCAAGACAACTCGTATCCTCTCATTTGAGAGATTCAGTGTCAAAAAAATTGCTGAAAAGAAGGCATAAAAAAAGACATGTCATGCACTCATCCTAACACCGGGAGGAAGAATGTTGTTACCTTATGTAACATCTTCCTAGTCATGGAATACTCAAATAGCACAGATGGAAACATGAGCCTTCAATCCCTCTCTGCATTTCCGGCCTCGGATCATTGAACAATGCTCTGAAGCTCTTCCAATGGGGGAATCTTGGCCATCTTCCTCCTTCGCTTCCTCACACTTACCCTAGACGCAAAAACCTTGGACTTAGAAAAATGAAGAAGGCTAAGTCCTTTTCCCTATTTAGGGTTCACAGAAGAACATATCGAAGCCATTGGATCCAGTTCCAAAGAGATAGGACGGCCAAAAATCGCAGAATTGCGGATCTATTTTCGCAACTTTTCACGATGCGGTAACTCTAGCCCATACAATGTTCTATGTCACATGTTGATTTGAGCAGCAAGTAGCTTCTCGCCGACAAGACATTCTTCTCGCTGATACGACTACCATTATCATGCGACACTGCCGCTCATCGACATGCTATTACTGACACACCTCCTGTCAATATAGCTCATGTTGACTAGACCAAGAAAAAATACTACCACATGACGGTATAGGTTACTGTGTGTGTTACATCTAATCGATAAACCTATCAATAACACTTCTAGTCGACATTTATTATGTCCAGTGGAACCCCACTACCACGCTGTAGTAGCGACTACCGCGTTATGGTAGCTACTTCCGTGTGACGGTAACTCCATTCGACATAATCTGTCAACGGCGCTTTGAGTTGATATTGACTATTTTGACTGGACAATGCAGAAAGGCTATCACCAGCTGTAACCTGTCATGCCGCACTAGCTTTCTGCTATCACTTGTGAGGCATTTCTATTACCAACCAATGAAATTGGGGTGTTACTTCCCCCAAAACAGTTTGGTCGATTAGGATTTTCTTGCCATAGCCTCGACCAACAAAATGATTCTAGCAAACCCCTCCTCGCATAGTTCAAGGCTCGATTGGTTCGGTGAAAATGTGAAATGATGTCAGAGCACGTGAGCGCCACACCCGCGAGAGCACTCTTTAGCCACCCATGTGACGCACATGTGCGGCATGCCCGCGCCCACACCTAGCTTACATGTACGATGCACACTCACACATGCAAAAGCATGCTCCCGCCACATGACACCCCCTAGTGTGTGTGCTCCTGCCTACGTGCACGACATGCCCACATGCATTACGCGATCGTGCATGCACCGCCACTGACGGTCTCTGTTGTCGCTGATCGTCACCATCGTCACTGACAAACCTGTCTGGATCGCCCAGACTACCCAAGGGGCATGGTCATCATTTTCTAAAAACTGACAATCCTGGTGACCAGAGTTGCACATTCTCATTCGTCCATTCAAATTCTAAGTGGGTGGAATTACCTCTTCCCCCACTAGTAAAGCTATAAAAAGCCATCAAACATTCATTTGAGGGCAAGAAACCAATGAGATAAAACCGAGCTCCAAAGTTTTCCAGCAAAGTCTTTGCGCTCTAATCGCTCTCCTGCTTGGTTCTGACTTTGGCAACTCTCATGCTCGATTCTTACTCTCACAGCTCTCATGCTCATAGTTCTACTCACGACAGTGCCTACTTTGGAGTCTGCTCCAGAGACTGCTCCTGCAAGTGCCTCGGAAGACTTAGTCACTTTTTTATTTCTTTTAAATACTTGTAAAAGGAGTGATGACCTGCCTCCCTCCCAAGTGCTCAAACTATTATAATCGTCTACAAGCTAGCGGATTATGTTAGCACCGACCCGTGATTTTCCCTTTTCAAGGTTTTTCATGTAAAACATCTCACTATTCTGCCACTAGTGTTTTTTACTGTTTGTCACTTGGCTCGCTCTTGAGCTAAGGAGGTCTGATTTATTCGGTCTGGGAGATCTTTAGGCAACTCGCAATAGTTTAGTATTGTCTGTGGGAAAGTATTCCCAATTCTTTGACGTGATCATGAAGACAGTATTGTTTGTTCTACGCAAGCGCTCCTAATTGACAACAATGGTAAGGATAAAGTTTCACATTG
This sequence comes from Platanthera guangdongensis, assembly GCA_039583875.1. Classification (NCBI taxonomy): domain Eukaryota; kingdom Viridiplantae; phylum Streptophyta; class Magnoliopsida; order Asparagales; family Orchidaceae; genus Platanthera; species Platanthera guangdongensis. The sequence continues at coordinate 37,430,924 of CM077147.1, forward strand.
TTGATAGAATGATTCCCACTAATATAATGTTGCTTCTCAGGGAGGTTGTGGGCACTCTGGTTTTGTTGGTTCTATCAAGTAGCCAGCCTCCAGCACATCAAGAAGCACTGGGGGAAAACTAGTGGAAGGAGAGGTGGTGACCATCGTCGAGTCCCTGTCTTCTCAGCTCAAGTCCTCTCCATTGCTCAACACGTGAAAGGTAGAAGGAATACGACTTCCCCATCGGGACCCTCTTGTCATCAGTGGTGAGATCAGGGACACCTTCCACGCCAAAAGGGTTCATGAGGACAATAGAAACACAATTAACATTCTGCTCATATCCACACTACAGAGCATAAAAATCATCGTTGAATGTCTCAATCCGCCGAGTAGACCAATATACGGATTTGATATCTGACCTATCCTAGTGCGGGGCATGATCACTCTTCTGATAATAATGAGGGAATTTTTGAGACAGGCAACTAACAACATTCAGTTTGTGGTCATGGATTCTAGCTATGCCAATAATATCATCTTTGGCAGACCTCTCCAGGCCTCATTCAGAGCAATCCCCTCCATTCCACACTTAGCAAGAAACTTCATAACACTCGATGATGTGGGCATTGTCCGAGGGGATCAGGAGGTGACACAAACTTGCTATTTGAGACAAGCTCAGTCAAGGCAGGGTACGACTCTCCGCATAAATAACTTCGACCTTCGGGAAGAGGTCACGCTACAAAGAGGCAGACTGATGGAATGCCTCATAGAAGTTCCACTTATCGTTGCCTCATAGAAGTTCCACTTATCGCAAGAGATCTAACCCGTACAATACAAATCAGGTCACTTCTATAACCTGAGGAGTAAGAGGAGTACATGGGCTTCCACTGCGCAAATCAGGATGTGTTCTCATGGAACACCATGGACGTGCCCGCGATGGACTCGTAGGTAATTTCTCATTCATTAAGCATTAGATATGCATGCAGACCTATAACCTAGAAGAAGCTCAACACTGCCCCAGAGTGACTCCAAGCCATCAGAGAGGAGATGGAAATACTTTTAGAGGCGCTGTTATTTCTAGAAGTATAGTGTCCCACTTGGCTAGCCAAAGTGGTGTTGGTGAAAAAAGCCTTCAGAAAGTGGCGAATGTGCATCAACTACAACAACCTCAATCAGGATTGTCAGAAAGATAACTTCTCTCTCTCAAGAATTGATCAGCTCATTGATGAAACCACAAGCCATGAGCTCCTCAGTTTCATGGATGCCTACTCCAGGTATAATCAGATCTGGATGAATCCCGCCAACGTAGAGCACGTTACCTTCTCAGGGGTATACTGCTACAAGGATGATGTTGTTTAGACTTAAGAATATTAGCACAACACACTAGAGGATAATTAATAAAGTGTTCAAAGATTTTTTATAGGAAGAATATGGAGGTTTATGTCAACAACATGTTAGTGAAGAACATTCACCACAAAAACCAGCTGGAAGATTTGGAAAAGTGTTTTAGCTTTTTTGTTGCTTCTAGATGCAACTCAATCCCTCCAAGTGTGTATTCTATGTGATAGCATGAAAATTCTTGGGTTTCATGATAATGCAATGGGGAGTTGAGATCAACCCCAAAAATATCAAGGCATTGGAAGAAATGTCGTCACCTCACACCATTAAGAAAGTTCAGCATCTCAATGGGAGAATAGCCGCAATATCCTGCTTCCTAGACCTGACATTGGACAAGTACCTTTTGTTCTTCAAAGCTCTCTGCGAGGCATGCAGCACTGGTTTTTAGTAGATGGAGGAGTGCAAGGTTGCCTTCGAGCATCTCAGACAATATCTGGTCTCTCCCCCACTACTCTCGAAGCTTTTCTCCGGAGAAGCCCTGTGTTTATACTTAGTAGTATCTTAGTACACCCTCAGTTCAGTTTGGTCAAAGAAGGAGGGGTCCAATGCCTAGTGTACCACGACAGTAAGGTCTTATCCCACATCAAAACTAAATACCCTATGACCGACAAGACAACCTTGTCCCTTGTGTTTTACGTGAGAAAGCTCAAGCCATATTTCCATACCAACATTATCAAGGTGCTAGCCCAACTGTTGCTCCGCATAATCCTTTAGATGTCAGAAGTGTCCTGAACGATGGTCAAGATGGCAGTAGAGCTAGGCCAATTCAACATTCAGTTTCTTCCCAGGCCCGACATTAAGTTGAGAGTATTAGTTGAATTCTTGGGAGAGTGCACTATCCCTCTAGAAGGTGCTCCTGCCTGCTGGATCTTATACGACCACGGGGCATCCAGGGCTGAGGTGCCGGACGCAGGATTGCTGCTAATAAGTCCCGAAGGAACCACACTCGAGTGCGAGATCGGGTTGAAGTTTTTGACAACCAAAAACATCACCGAGTATGAGGCCGTCGTCACTAGCCTTCACTTGGCTATCGTTTGTGGAGCAGAATGCTTGATTGTGAGCACATATTCTTAATTAGTGGTCTCACATGTTGAGGGAGACTACGTGGCGAAGAACAAGTAGCCTACGCAGTATATACAGCTCGCCAAGTCACTTCTCGCAAAATTTCAATCTCATTAGATTTCCCACACTCTTAGTGAGCAAAAAATAGAGTAGACACTCACTTCAAGCTTGTAATTCCTCCCCGACAAGATACCAGACAAGGCCTCACTGAGTTGAAGATCTAATGGTCCCGAGCATCAGTGGTCAGTGGGAGGTTACCACTATAACCAAGGAGGAGTCCTACTAGATGGATCTCATCATCACTTACCTTGAGATAGTACGACTACCAAAAGATCAACTAGTGATGTGTTGATTGTGGATACACGCTGCTTCATTATTTATCATCGGTAACAAGCTTTATAAACGCTCCTTTTCAAGGCCATGTCTGAATTGTTTGCGAATAATTGAAATAAACTACACCCTGAGGGAAATTCATGAAGGAATATGTAGGAAATATTTATGTGATAAAAGCTTTTACACTAAAACTCTAGCGCCAAGAACTCTACTAGCCCACTCTAAAGAAGGATTCCCTCGATTTTTCTGAAAGTGCAAAAGTTTTTAGCTTCATTCCAACATCCCCCATCAGCCCCCCATCGGCCTTATATTGTTCCAAAGCATATGGAATTTTGCGTAGTGGAGGGTTGATCTCCTTAGTCCCGTCCCATAAGATTTCAAGCAGAGGAAGTTCATCATCATATTAGTGGACCACTTTACCAAATTGGTTGAGGCAGAGCCACTCGCTAAAATCACGGAAGAGAATGTGAAGCAGTTCGCCTGGAAGAATATCATTTGTCGCTTCAACATATCAGCAGTAATCACCGTCAATAATGAGATGCAGTTCACAGGGAAGGCATTCACAAAGATGTGTGAAGATCTGAAGATAGATTTCCGCCACACAATTATAGCCCATTCACAAGCCAATGGATAGACAGAGGTTATCAACCACACCATCCTCAAGGTGCTGAAGACACATCTTCAAGAGGTAGGGAAAATGAGTAGACGCCCTCCCCAACATATTGTTGGTGTACCACACTACAGAAAGGAACCAGAAAATGGAAACACCATTCAATCTTCTTATGGATTCAAGGCCATCATACCGACATATATTGACATTCTAAGCCCTAATGTCAAAACTTTTGACAAAACAGAAAATGAAGCACTTCGTTGGGGGAACATGGACTTGATCTTGGAAGTAAGAGATGGGGCCTCACAACAAATATCCTCGTACTAGAATCACATGGTATGATTTTACGAGAGAAGAGTAAGGCCAAGACTGATGGATGTAGTTCTGTGGAATATCAAAGCAGTGTGGAATATCAAAGCAGTAGGAAACGACCCCAAAAAAATACAAGCTCTCTCCAACGTGAGAAAGATTACTCTTAAAGCCTAGAACATACAAGTTGAGGTCCCCAGGCAGGAAGAAACTCTACCAAACATGAAACACACCGAACCAACGTTGTTTCTACCAATAATCTGTATTTCTTATTCCCTTTCATTCAGAATAATAAACCGCAAGGCAGAACATGTATATATATATATACTTCATTCTCGATGTTATTGCAACAGCTTTATAACTTCGTTTGTAATACAGATCTCTGTATACTACTCTCCAATTGGTAAGGGTGGACAAAGATCCCTCTACGCCATAACTGAGTGACAACCTCTGACACCCCCCCCCCCCAGGCATGCATGCAGAGCAGTGAAATCCATGCAGAATACTACCTATCGGTGTCAACATCATGTAGATAACTCACAATCGGTAAGGGCAGACAAAGGTCCATCTATGTTATAACTAAATGAAGACCTTTATTGTCACCCACGTCGAGCAACGACCTCCATTCAGACAGCGACCTAATGGTGCCAATGTCGAGTTGATTGCTCACAACCAGTAAGGGTAGACAAAGGTCCCTCTATGCCATAACTGACTGATGACATCCCCCCCCCCCCCTCTGTGTCAAGTAGTGAGCTCCATTCAGGTAGTAAACTACATATACCAACGTCGAGTGGATAGCTTACAATCGATAAGGGCAGACAAAGTTCCATCTACGCCATAACTAAGTGATGACCATCGACACCCCCTCCCCATTGAGATCCATTCGGACAATGACCCACTAGTGCCAATGCTGAGTAGATAGCTCGCAACCAATATGGGCAAACAAAGTCCCTATGCGTTATAATTGAGTGACGACCTCTGACGCCCTCACTCTGAGTAATGAGCTCCATTCGGGCAGCGACCTACTAGTGTCAAAGCCGAGTAGATAGCTCATAATTGGTAAGGGATGACAAAGGCCCACTATACCATAACTTAGTGACGATTTATCGATGTGAGCACTGAGAATAAAGATCACAAACGATAAGGGCAGACAAAGGTCCCTCTACGTCATAACTGAGTGACAACCTTTAGAGCCCCCACACCAAGCATTTATCTCCATTCGGGCAATGGATTAACGATGTCGACGTCAAATAGATAGCGCACAATCGGTAAAGGCATACAATGATTTTTTTATGCCATAACTGAGTGACAACCACCGCCGCCCCTCCGCGCCGAGGAGAGGGCTCCATTCGGGCAGCGATTTACTGGTGCCGACGCCGAATAGATAGCTCACAACTGATAAGGGAGAACAGAGATCCCTCTACACCATAACTGAATGAGACCCACCGGAGCCCCTCTGCGTCGAGGAGCGAGCTCAATTTGAAAAGTGACCTGTCGGTGTCGATGTCGAGTAGATAGCTATCAACTGGTAAGGGTGGGCAAAGGTCCCTTTATGGTAGAATTGAGCGACGACCTTTTACATGCCCCCTCCTTGTACCGAGTAGTGAGTTTCATTCGAGCAGTGATCTACCGGTGTCGATGCCAAGTAGATAGCTCGCAATTGGTAAGGGCGGACAAAGGTCCACCTACGCCATGATCGACCTCTGACACTAATATTGAGCAAAACCTTCGGTACCAGTACTAAGCAGCAAGCTCACCCCTATAAAAGGTACATAAATATCTTTTTATGTAAGAACCAAGCATCAACATCTAGCACTAACGTTGAGCGACAACCTACAATATCAATTCCAAATGGCAAGCATATAGTCAAGCACCGACCTTCAATGCTTATATCGAGCAAACACACGAGGAGATCACACACAAAAGCAATCTCGACACCCAAATTAGAGAAACAGAATCACAGACACGAAGACCGCGTTAAAATTGATGCCAAGAAAAGAAGTATGTGATTGTTTGGAAAAAATTTCCAGACTCATTTTTTATGAATTACGTCCTCTAGTAATTGGGGGGGGGGGATTTGATGGGGTTCCTCAAGAATAGTCTGATTGAACCAGAATTTTCTTGTCTAGCCTCAATCCGTTCACCAAGACGACTCTATTGTTCCTCCAAGCATAGTTCGATTGGTTTGGCAAAAGGATGCCAATTCATGCGAGGCCCTTGCTCGCAAGAGCCCCCCAAGTCACCCCCGTAATGAACACATATAGCACGTCGTGCATGCTCCCAGAACATTCACGCATGTCCCCCCCCACACGTCCCTACATGTACAGTGCGCGCCAGCACACATGCTCAGACTTGCATGCCCCCTGCGTGGCCTTGCGCATATAGCGCACTGTCACAAACTTGTCCCCATGACAATGTTGTGTGCGGTCTTAGCTCCTTCATGCTCCCCTTTGCAGCTAGCTAAGACAGCCACTTCCAACACTTGATCGTGGCAAGATGAGAAAGTGTGCAATTAGAAAGAGTGAACAAGAACACAAGAGAGTAAGAGTGTGTAAGAAAGCTTTATTGCTTGAATTGTCCGGTGCTTTACAAATGAGGGGGTCTCCCCTTATATAGGCCCCTAAAAGGGGTTTCCCTCCAAAAGATGGAAGGTTCTAGACTACTCTACCATCATCTTGTATCTATATCTTTTAAGAATGTTCTAGACTAATCTCTATGTACAAGAATATCCTCCAAGATCCTAGATTTCTCTAGAAACCTTCAGAGGTTAACCCCATAGATGCAAAATCGTGACATCCTTTCCCACCTAACCTGGCGACGCCCTCATCGCCTCATACTGCTGGATGATGTCCTTAAACTGCCAGAGGTCTTCTATAGTTTCAGATGTAGCTTCAGACTCTGGTCTTCCCTTCCACTTGATCGAGTATTGTTTGATAGGTTGCACACCTCTTCTTCGCACAATCTTCTTTGTGAACACTTCTTCTACCTCTTGATCAAAAGATTTACTCAACACTAGTGGTGCTCTTTGATATGTTCCTCTTTGAAGGTTTTGATGATCTTTATGATAATGCTTTAACATGCTGACATTTAATACCAGGTATATCTACAAAGAGTTTGGTTGGTCGAGGCGGTCGAAAACCTTACCCACCTTAGCAATCATCAAAAATGGGCCTCAATATCTTTTAACTAATCCCTTAAACAAACTTTGTAAGGCCATGAATTGTTGGGGTAGAAGTTTACCATGACTTTGTCCTCAACTGTATACTGCACCATTCGTCTCTTTTAATCGGCTTACTTCATTCATTTGCGTGCCTTCTTTAAACATTCCCTAGCTAAGTCTGCTTGTTCATCTCCTGACTTAGCCATTTTCCATGCTCCCGGGCCTCTTACTTCATCAGTTGTGATTGCTAAAGTGTTTGGAGTAAGTGGTTGCCTTCCCGTTGCAACCTCAAATGGACTCCTTCCAGAGTTGCCTCACTCCTTTGTATGTTGTATTAGAATTGTGCCACATCGATCAACTTGGCTCATTCTTCCTGATTGGCACTCACAAAGTGTCGCAAGTAGCACTCGAGTAAAGCATTCACCCTCTCAGTTTTGTCCATCAGTTTGAGTGTGGAAGCTAGTTGAGAAGTTTAGTTCAGATCCCAACAACTTGAATAACTCCATCCATAATTTTCCTGTAAACCAGGGCTCACGGTCGCTAATAATAGTCTTTGACAACCCTTAATACTTCACCACGTTCTTGAAGAAAAAAACATGATGTATTCTCTGTGGTAGTGTCATTTGTGCTAGGGATGAATGTTCCATACTTGGATAATCGATCCACCACTACTAAGATTGATCCTCACCCTTCAGATTTAGGTAAAGCATTGATGAAGTCAAGTGTCACCGACTCCCAAGGATGCTCTGCAATAGGCAATGGTTCCAATAGTCCCGCGGGCTGCTTGTTTTTCACTTTGTCTTGTTGGCAAACAAGACAAGTCTTGACGTATAACTCCACTTCATCACTCATCTGTGGCCAGAAATATGAGTCCTCCATCAACACCAATGTGCTTTTCTGTCCAAGATGTTCAACCCATTTTGTGTCATGACATTCTTTGATGATATCCCTCCGTAGGTTATCCCACTTTGGGATGTATAGTCACCTTTCTTTGGCGTAGAGTAACCTATCTTCTACCCAAAATCTCCAGGCTTTTCCCTCCTTGTCCAAATGCATAAGTTGTGTGGCAAGTGGATTCTCTTTCAACCATTACCTTACATGATCTAGTATTCCACGATTAGCCGTGGATATCGCGGCTAGCTCAGCTTTATGGCTTAGTGCATCCGCCACAATATTGGTCTTCCCTGCCTTATTCTCCAAGATAAAGTCGAACTCAACTAAGAGGTCTTTCCATCATGCTTGCTTCGCCATCAACTTCATTTACATCTGAAAATAAGTGGTTGCAACATTATCCATTTTGATGGTAAATTGGGCTCCAAGTAGATAATGTCTCCCAACTTGCAAACAATGTATAATGGTTGTCATCTCTTTCTCCTAAACGGTGTACCTTCGCTCCGCATCATTGAGTTTGCGACTTTCAAATGCCAAGGGATGACCTTGTTGCATCGGCACTCCGCCGATTGCAAAGTCGGATGTATTGGGTATTGTATCCACAACGTACCTGATTTGAAGAAGCCCCTGAACAAGCTAAGGTAAATAGACAATGTATTTGATAAAATATTTCAAGTTGTGCTTGCAGTTATTCCACGCTAAGTGCACACCAATGTCAGGGTGCAGTAGGTCAATATACACGGGTCTGCACGACGTAATCCCTCGTTGAGCAGATCAGTGTGTTGGCCTACGTGTACTCTCTCTATTGGAGTGCACTTACTTTCAAGTACAGGGCTGTGATCTTGCAAGAGCAGACAAGGAGCAAGGATGGGTCAAAGAGCAGCTTTTGGGCGGAAAGACGAAAAGTCGTCTAAGTGACAATCGACGAGAATCACCAAGTGATTCTCGCCGATTCGGGGAGAATCACTAGTGATTCTCGCCAAATCGTCGAGAATCACTGGATGATTCTCGTCGTTTCCTTCCGGCTACATCAAAGCATGCGATTCTGGCGCTATGTCATAATCGACGAGAATCACCAAGTGATTCTCGCCGAATCGTCGAGAATCACTGGCTGATTCTCGCCGTCTCTTTCCAGCTTTCTCTGAGCGTGCAACAAGTCTACATCGTCGAGAGTCACCTTTGATTCTTGACGATTCGACGAGAATCACCTCTGATTCTCGCCGAATCGGCGAGAATCAACTTTGATTCTCGTCGATTTTGCCTTGGTCAATTTTCTGGATCCCACTGGACCGGATCAAATGTTAAGGCTCTATTTTGAACCGGGGGCAGGGTTTCTTCAGGTGGGACCCATAACGGTTATAATGGAGTATTTCCACCGTATAAATATACGCGTATTTTGAACAGAAAAGATACGCAGAAAAAGACGAAGCCGAGCAGCCGACCTTGACCTAAATCGCGAAACTGCTCCGCCGCCGCCGTCGCCGCTCGTGCTAGTTGGTCGCCGCTCTTGATCGTGGTTTCTTCCAGATCTCCCGTCGACAGAAGCTTAGCCAAGCTTAGCGTCTCACGTGTCTAACCGGAGATCCTTTGTCTCTTGATTTGTTGATCGGGAAAACTTTTCCCGTCCGAATCGATCGAGACGATCGATCCTAGTGTGACCGTTGGAAGACCTCGCTGGCTTTGCTACGAAGTTTGAATCTCCTAAGTAAAGCAGCTGCACACCGTTGTCGTCGCCGATCCCGTGAACCAAGCCGCCACCCTCTTTGCCGCCGCCGGTTCCGGGGAGATTCTCTCCAAGAGAGATCTAAGGTTGTGGACTCTTTGTGGACTTCAAGAACACGTTGTCAACGAAGAGGGACATCTTAGTCTCCAAATGTAGTTTGTATTTCTTGTACATTCTAGTTCATTTTTGTTATAAAGGAACGTTGGTTCCGAGTTGTAAGGGTTGGGTGCAACCCGTGTTGTGGGAGTGTGTCTCCTACGTGTGGAAGGGTTCCTTCCAATAGTGCAAGGATTGGATTTCAATCTTGTTGGTGAAGTGACCGAGTCGTCCCTTGTTGGGAGATAGGTCGAAGGGGGAAAGTGGATATACCCAAATCGGGGAACCACTATAAATTGCTTGTGTACCTTCTTTGCTGTGTTGTTTTATTTTCGTGTGTAGGTACAATTCTAATTCCTCAAAAACGCTGCACGTCACCTATTCCCCCCCATAGGTGAAGGTAGTTGACACTAGGTGGACTTTCAAGTGGTATCAGAGGCAGGTTCCTCATCAAAAAGGTTAACACCTTGAGCAGAATCCTGCCGCTAGTGTCAAGAAGAAGGCAAACATCTACTATGGACGGGCTCAAGTTCACAGGCAAGATCCCAGTGTGCACCAGGCTCAACTTTCCTATCTGGAAGGAAAGGATCAGGTTCTACATGGAAGCAGTTGATCCTAGACTCTTCATGATCGTGGAGGAGGGACCTTATGTTCCCACTAAGGCCTCCACCATTGATCCTACCCAGAAAGTGCCAAAGAAAATTTCTGAAATGGACAAGGACGAGATGGTGCTGGTGGGACTCGACAAGAAGGCACAGAACATTCTGGTCAGCGCGGTCGATGACTCAATGATGCAGAACTTCTGCAACTGCAGGACAGCAAAGGAGATCTGGCACTGCCTGATTATCCTAATGGAGGGCACTGATGAAGTGAGGGATGATCGGAGATCCCTTTTGAACCAGAAATATGAGGCCTTCAGACAAGGGCCTAAGGAAGAGATCGGAGTCACCTTCGAGAACTTCCTCAAGATTGTCAATGCCCTCAAAGGATATGGAAGAGTGTTCACTGATGGTGAACTTAATGATAAATTCCTTAGGTCCCTTACTAAGGAATGGGACACAAAGATCTGCGCCATCCGAGAGTTTGGCAGACTTGCTGAAATAGATCCGCAAATTCTGTTTGGGAAGCTGATGTCCTATGAGCTTCAACTGAACACCAGGAAAGCAGAAGAAGAAGCAGAGAAGGCTGCAGCCAAGGAAAAGACTGTGGCCCTAAAAGCCATTCACTCCAGGAAGGGCAAGGGTGTCGTGTCATACCGTGTCAAGAAGAAGGATGAGGAGGAGGACTCCGAGCCATGCTCCTCCAGTTCAGAGCTGTCTGAGGAGGATTTCTCCCTCATCACCCGAGAATTCAAGAAGTTCATCAAGATGAGGAATCAAAGAAAGAGAGACGGCTCCTCCTCCAGGCATCAGAAGAAAAATTATTCTTCTGACAGGTATGCTTCTAAACTGAACAAACATCGCTCCTCTGACATTATTTGTTTTGGATGCAATAAGCCAGGACACGTCGTGGCCGACTGCTACCAAGGCAAGAGAGAAAAAGGGAAAGGAGAGGAGCACAAATCCTCTAAAGATAAGAAGAAAGAGCGGAGCTACATCGCCAAAAGGCCAAAGACACTGAGTGAGTCTGATTCCTCAGACTCAAGTGATGATGAGGAAGCCTACTTCGGGCTGGTGGGTCGCTCCGACTCAGAAGGAGAATGCCCCCCATTTACTGGGAAGGTAAAAGCTCACACCCCTCTCTCCGACTCTGAATCTGATCCTGAGTCTCAGGATGATGACCCTGAGGATAGCCTTTCGGCCCGTGAAGCGGAGCTCCTCGAGAAGTATGAGCTTCTGCTCAACACTTTCGAGGAGTGCCGTAAGAGATTGAAGGCTGAGAAAAAGGAAGTGAAATTCCTTAAGGGTGAGAGTGTCTCCCTAAGGGAAGAGATCACCAGTTTGATCTCTCTCCGACAGGAGCACCTAGACCTGACTTCAAAGCATTCAGAGTCTCTTAAGCTCCTTGATCTTAAGCAGGAGGAAGTCGACAAGTTGGAAGAACAACTTGCGGCAGAAAGGAAGATCGTCAAGAGCTTCTCTATGCCAAAAACAGTTCTTCCGGTGGTTGATACCTTCTCTACTCAGGCCAAAGGAGCTAGCTTGGGGCATGTAGGGGTATCTGGTTCCTCATCCAGGAGAAACAGGAACCAGAGGAAGAATAAGGCCGCCAAGAAGGCCTCTGCTGCTGAAAAGGGAAAGGCTCCACTCAGTCCTGTTGCGTTCAAAAAGCCTAGCTTTCCTTGCAACCAACATGACTTTGAATCAACCTTTGGTCATCATTTCCGGCCCTCGGTTGCAAAGCCAAAGAGCCGATATGATGGTTGGGCCTTTCCCCGGAACTTCGGTGAGTGTGCCCTCAAGGCACCTTATGAGGAAATCCACATGGGAAATTATGGTCAATTCTCTAGCGGGCATAATGGAAAGCAGGCACCAAGAGTCAAGCCGGTTATACTGACGAAACAGAAGGTGAAGAAGTCATATGACTGCAATCACTATGAGGCCTCCACCTCCAGATCCAAGGCCCCGGCTGTACCCGCCATTCCCAGGGTAAGGCAGGAGCCTAGTAAGAGGTACAACAGATTTGACTGTTGGTGTTGTGGCAAAGTCGGTCACTTTGCCGTGGATTGTTGGTTTAATCCGAGGTACAACGAGACTCCTTATGTTAGCACTGCGAGGCCGACCACTCGTAAGGTTAACCAACCGAGGGGGAGTATGCTAACCAGGAATCTAGGACCCAAGTTCGATTGGGTTCCTAAGGGAAATTAATTTTGTTTTGCAGGAATGTCCAAAGGCCACCAAAACGCCAATCTGGTACTTGGACAGTGGATGCTCCCGGCACATGACTGGGACAAGAAGCCTGCTGCGTGATTACACTCCAGTCGAGAATGGACCCAAAGTCATCTTTGGAGGGTCAGATCGAGGAGTCACCAGAGGTTACGGTATGATTTCCAACAGTATAATCTCTATCACCGACGTGGCTTATGTTGAAGGGTTAAACCATAACCTGATCAGTGTAAGTCAGTTATGTGACAAATGTTATGACGTTAAGTTCTGTAAGGATAAATGTCTGATAATTTCACGTACCTCTTCTGAGACGGTATTATCAGGCATTAGGAGCAGAAATATCTTCTGCTTAAATTTTCTCAGTTTAGATTCATCTACCCCCGTATGCCTTGTGGCAACAGGCAGTGCATCTCTTTGTGAACAATGGCACAAGAGATTGGCACATATTAATTTCAAAATAATTAGTATGTTGTTTTCTAAAAACTTAGTAAGGGATGCTCTCGTTATCAAGTGCATCAAAGATAGCCCCTGTCCTGCATGCCAGATGGGCAAACAGACTTGGGCTACCTTTAAGAGCATTGCAGACAAAGACTCTTCCCGATGTCTTTACCTTCTACATATGGACTTGTTTGGTCCAATGCAAGTTCATAGCTTGGGAGGCAAGCCCTATACGCTAGTGATAGTTGATGATCATTCTCGGTTTACATGGGTGTTCTTCTTAAAACGAAAGTCGGATACGTTTGACATCTTCACTAGTTTTGTCAAGCAGAATCAGAACGAATTTAACTGCCCAGTGGTCAAAATCAGAAGTGACCATGGAACAGAATTCGAATCTGGTGCTATGACAGAGTTTTGTGAAGAACAAGGTATCTTTCATGAGTTTTCCTCCCCGTGCACTCCTCAGCAAAATGGAGTTGCGGAGAGGAGAAATAGAACTCTCATTGAAGCCTGCACGACAATGTTGAAAGACGCTTCTCTCCCAGAACACTTCTGGGCAGATGCTGTCAATACAGCTTGTCATGTACAAAACCGGGCATTGATCAACAAGCATCATCATAAGACGCCTTATGAGCTACTGAGAGGCAGAAAACCAACCATGTCCTACTTGAGGATCTTTGGTTGCAGATGCTATGTACTGAATAATGGGAAGTACCCGCATACTAAATTTGGTGAAAAATGCTTCGAAGGCATATTCATGGGCTATAGTTCCCACAGTCGGGCATATAGGGTCTTCAATAAGAAAACCCTAGTGGTAGAAGAATCAATTAATGTTGTATTTGATGAAGGAAGTTTGCTTAACAGCAATTCCTCCAGTGGTATTCTTGAAGATGCAGGTGCACGACTGGAACAGCTGGATCTCGATGAGACCGCTAAAGATGAAACTCCTAAGTACGTCAAAGTTTTCACCTCCACGTCATCTGGGAATGTTGAAGATCAAAATGGAACAAATCTCCTAGAAGAAGGAGAAGCCCAAGAAGTAGTCGAAGCTCCAGACGCCAGACTTCTAGAGCTCCGGCACGTGAGGGATCATCCTAGAGATCAGATCATCGGAGATCCTCGTTTCGGTGTCAGAACTCGAAGAGGTACTATTAACGAAATTTTGCATCTTAGCTTCCTATCACAGGTTGAGCCAAAGAAGTTCGATGAGGTGAACAAAGATGCGGCATGGATTCTGGCTATGCAAGATGAACTAAATCAATTCGAACGTTGCAACGTTTGGACGCTGGTTCCCAGACCACACAAGCAGAATGTGATTGACACCAAATGGATCTTCAGAAACAAACTGGATGAACATGGTGTCATCATAATGAACAAGGTCAGGCTGGTGGCTTAAGGTTACAGACAGGAGGAGGAGATTGACTTCGACCAGACCTTTGCACCAGTGGCAAGGCTCGAGGCAATCAGATTGTTCCTGGCGTACGCTTCGCACAAAGGATTCACAGTCTATCAAATGGATGTGAAATCAGCATTCTTGAACGGAGACCTGAAAGAGGAAGTATACGTCGCTCAACCCCCAGGTTTTGTCAATCCTACTTATCCCAATCATGTATATTTTCTTAATAAAGCTTTATATGGTTTAAAACAAGCCCCACGAGCTTGGTATGAGACTTTATCTAGTTTTCTTCTTGAGAACAAGTTCTCTAGAGGTAAAATAGATAAGACATTGTTTCTCAGGGAAGTCAAATGCAAGATTTTGATGGTGCAAATCTATGTCGATGACATAATATTCAGCTCAAAAGACAACAATCTTTGCAAAACGTTTTCCAAACTTATGCAAGGAAAGTTTGAAATGAGCAGTATGGGAGAGCTAAAGTATTTCTTGGGACTTCAAGTGAAACAGTCTGAGGATGGAATCTTCATCTCTCAGACGAAGTTCACAAATGAACTCCTCAAGAAATTCGGCATGGAGAGTGCAACCTCTATGAGGACTCCAATGTGATCCACTATGTCTCTGGATAAGGATGAGAAAGGTAAACCTTTCGATGAAACCAAATACAGAAGCATCATTGGATCCCTGCTCTACCTTACTGCCAGTAGACCGGATATCATGTTCTCCGCATGTGTCTGTGCCAGATATCAGGTGAACACTAAGGAATCTCACTATGTCGCTGCAAAACGAATTCTAAGATACCTTAAAGGTACTCCCAATATTGGCTTGTGGTACCCGAGAAACGATGATGTCGAGCTAATAGGTTTTTCAGATGCTGATTTTGTAGGGAGTAGGGATGACAGGAAAAGCACTTCCGGGACGTGTCAATTCCTCGGAAGAAGGCTTATCTCATGGAACAGCAAGAAGCAGAATTGTGTAGCTACCTCCACAGCAGAGTCTGAGTACATCTCCGCAGGCAGCTGTTGCGCACAACTCCTATGGATCAGAAACCAGTTAGCCGACTCCGACCTTCAGTTCAAGGAAGTACCAATGTACTGCGACTCCTCCAGTGCAATTGCAATTGCCAACAATCTGGTATCGCACAGCAGAACGAAGCATATTGAAGTGTGCTACCACTTCATTCGGGAGCACGTGGAGAACAAGGACATCTCTCTCTGTTATGTCCCCACGGACAAGCAGATTGCAGATATTTTCACAAAGCCTTTAGACGAAGCCAAGTTCAGTCTTTTCAAAACTGAATTGGGGATGTTAAACTATGAGGAATGAAGACTACAACAGCTCCAGGCTCGTGCATCTAGGGGGAGCCTCTGCTAGGAACTCAAGTGTGAGCACAGGTGCAAGTACTGAGGGGGAGCAAAGGGTCAAATGCAACAGACCCAGATTTGCAGAAGCCGAAAAGGGGGAGATTACCCTCTCGGCTAAGGCTAAGGTGGCTCCACGTTGGCTCTCAAGTTGGCTCTCAAGAAATTGATATTGGTAATGTATATCTCTCTCAACTCAATTTCAAGGTTATGATTTTCATTTCCATACGCTTTATTCACCTTAGCTTGTAGGGTTTAGGCTTCTTCAAATAGGGGGAGATTGTTGGGTATTGTATCCACAACGTACCTGATTTGAAGAAGCCCCTGAACAAGCTAAGGTAAATAGACAATGTATTTGATAAAATATTTCAAGTTGTGCTTGCAGTTATTCCACGCTAAGTGCACACCAATGTCAGGGTGCAGTAGGTCAATATACACGGGTCTGCACGACGTAATCCCTCGTTGAGCAGATCAGTGTGTTAGCCTACGTGTACTCTCTCTATTGGAGTGCACTTACTTTCAAGTACAGGGATGTGATCTTGCAAGAGCAGACAAGGAGCAAGGATGAGTCAAAGAGCAGCTTTTGGGCGGAAAGACGAAAAGTCGTCTAAGTGACAATCGACGAGAATCACCAAGTGATTCTCGCCGATTCGGGGAGAATCACTAGTGATTCTCGCCGTCTCGCCGAATCGTCGAGAATCACTGGCTGATTCTCGTCGTTTCCTTCCGGCTACATCAAAGCATACGATTCTGACGCTAAGTCATAATCGACAAGAATCACCAAGTGATTCTCGCCGATTCGGCGAGAATCACTAGTGATTCTCGCCGAATCGTCGAGAATCACTGGCTGATTCTCGCCGTCTCTTTCCAGCTTTCTCTGAGCGTGCAAACAAGTCTACATCGTCGAGAGTCACCTTTGATTCTCGACGATTCGACGAGAATCACCTCTGATTCTCGCCGAATCGGCGAGAATCAACTTTGATTCTCGTCGATTTTGCCTTGGTCAATTTTCTGGATCCCACTGGACCGGATCAAATGTTAAGGCTCTATTTTGAACCGGGGGCAGGGTTTCTTCAGGTGGGACCCATAACGGTTATAATGGAGTATTTCCACCGTATAAATATGCGCGTATTTTGAACAGAAAAGATACACAGAAAAAGACGAAGCCGAGCAGCCGACCTTGACCTAAATCGTGAAACTGCTCCGCCGCCGCCGTCGCCGCTCGTGCTAGTTGGTCGCCGCTCTTGATCGTGGTTTCTTCCAGATCTCCCGTCGACAGAAGCTTAGCCAAGCTTAGCGTCTCACGTGTCTAACCGGAGATCCTTTGTCTCTTGATTTGTTGATCGGGAAAACTTTTCCCGTCCGAATCGATCGAGACGATCGATCCTAGTGTGATCGTTGGAATACCTCGCTGGCTTTGCTACGAAGTTTGAATCTCCTAAGTAAAGCAGCAGCACACCATTGTCGCCGCCGATCCCGTGAACCAAGCCGCCGCCCTCTTTGCCGCCGCCGGTTCCGGGGAGATTCTCTCCAAGAGAGATCTAAGGTTGTGGACTCTTTGTGGACTTCAAGAACACGTCGTCAACGAAGAGGAACATCTTAGTCTCCAAATGTAGTTTGTATTTCTTGTACATTCTAGTTCATTTTTGTTATAAAGGAACGTTGGTTCCGAGTTGTAAGGGTTGGGTGCAACCCGTGTTGTGGGAGTGTGTCTCCTACGTGTGGAAGGGTTCCTTCCGATAGTGCAAGGATTAGATTTCAATCCTGTTGGTGAAGTGACCGAGTCGTCCCTTGTTGGGAGATAGGTCGAAGGGGGAAAGTGGATGTACCCAAATCAGGGAACCACTAGAAATTGCTTGTGTACCTTCTTTGCTGTGTTGTTTTATTTTCGTGTGCAGGTACAATTCTAATTCCGTAAAAACGCTGCACGTCACCTATTCCCCCCCCCCCATAGGTGAAGGTAGTTGACACTAGGTGGACTTTCAGGATGCATTTGTGTGCAACTCGAATCTCTTGTTGAAGTCTGACTAGGCAAGCATCCGCTCACTACAAACCACTGCCTTCAAGTCTTCAAAATCTCTTTTGCATTCCTCTGTCCATATCCAAGCATTGTTCTTCTTCAACAAGTCCTTTAATGGCACTGCCCTTCTTGAGTAATCATTGATGAATCTATGGTACTAGTTCACCAAGCCAAGAAATGATCGCAAATCTGTCACCTTCATTGGTGGCTCCCATCCTTAGATGTCTTGCACTTTGGCCATGTCCATCTATAGTTGTCCATGTCCAATGACATGTCCAAAAAATTATATCTTCTCATGCCCACATGAGCATTTGGGCATGCTCCTCCATGGTGTCATTGTAGACCACAATGGCATCCAAATATACCACCGCATATTTGTCCAAATATGGGTGTAATATTTGATTCATCCAAGTGCAGAAAGTCACTGGTGCGCTGGATAAACCAAAAGACCACCGACCATTCAAATGCTCCATACCTTGTGATGCAAGTGGTCTTAGGTTCATCCACTTCTGCAATCCGCACTTGATGATATCCTTTTTGCAAATCCAACTTGGAGTAGATCCTTGCATTCTCAAGCATGTCTAAGAGATCCGCAATGAGAGGAATTGAATACTTGTTCTCGATCATCACCTTATTTAGTGTCTAATAATCTGTGCAAAGCCGCAACGTTCCATCCTTCTTCTTTTAAAATAGCATAGGCACACCAAAGGGCACCTTTGATGGCCTAATCATACCCAACTCATGTAGCACTTAAAGTTGTTTAAACTCTTGTAATTCATGGGGATCCATACTATATGGTGTTTTGCTAGTGGCTTTGTCCCTGGCTCCAGATCGATTGTATGATCCACCTCCCTCCGAGGTGGTAGTTTGAGAGGTAGTTTTGCGGGCATGAGGTCTTCATTCTTCATGAGAACTTCCACAATGAGTAGAGGAACCTCCTTCATCATGTCGCCCCTGTCTTCCTCCTTTAGGGTGGCCAAAAATGTTGGTTCACCCTTCTTGAACCCCTTTACCAACTGCTTGGCCGAAAGTTGTTTTTGCCCCTCTTTGTCAAGCCTTGATGGTTCCTGCACCATCGGGACCATGCATGTTGTTCCTTCCTCTAGGATGCAAATCGATCGGTGCGTTGGCATGACAATGGCTTACATTTTCTCCAGAAAGTCCATACCTAACACCACATTGAATTCATCCATGGGTGTTATAGAGAAGTCCACTCTGCCCTTCCAGGTGCCCATGCACAACTCCATGTGGCGTGTGACTCCATCAAGCGACCTCACTTGGTTGTTTACGATCTTGATCCAACCTCCGCCCTTCATAACTTGTAAGCCCAACCGCTTGGACTCTCCTTCGGTCATGAAGTTGTGTGAATCTCTTGTGTTGATTGAGGCCATGGTGTACTTCCCATTGAATAAAGCTTCCACATACATCAAACCCTTGCTTGATGTGGCTTTCGTTGGTTGTATATTCAACGCATTTAGTAATTGCAATGAATTAATTTGAGAAGTACCTTCTTCCGATGGGGTGACATTTTGGCTCTCCACCATGGTGGATAATGAACCCTACTTTGGACATCCGCTCATCAGATGTGGCCCCTTGCACACATAACACCTGTCTTTTGGTGTAAAGTTTTCCTTCCTTTCTTCAAACTCTTTCTGTGGGTCAGGCAACGTCTTTGATCCTCCTTTGAAATGAGTGGCATTGGTATCTCGCCGATCTCCCACACCTTTTCCATTGTTGAATTTGCCCTTCTTCTCCTTGATTAGATTGGGTTGGCATTGGAACTGGCTGGATAAGAAACTCGACGTTAGTAATGACATCCCTGGTGGTTCTTGGGTCTTTCCTCTTGACCTCTTACTTGACCCAATTTTGTAGTCCATCAATAAAGTTGAAAAAGAGAATATGCTCGAAAACATCAAAGACTTGTAGTGATAGCGCCGTAAACTCCTTAACATAGTCTCCAATGTCACCCTTCTGTCTCAGCTCTCTGAGCTTTCACAAGTTCTCATCCTTCATATTCTCGGGGATGAAGTTCCTTCTCAACTCTTGCTTGAAGTCCTCCCAAGAGTCGATCTGATAGAATCCTTTGGCAATATCTACTTGTATTTTTCGCCACCATAATGAAGCAATGTTTTCTAAATAGTAGCCAGCATGACGTACCATCAATGCTTCATATGTGATGTCGTATCCCTCCAAGTATTTCTCCATATGCCAAAGGAAGTTCTCTACCTCCAAAGCATCTCGTTTTCCTGCAAACGTCTTGGGTTTTAGCACGTCCAACCTTGAGTTGTTCACCATAGTTCCAGCAGTCCCACCATTAGTAAGACTTCGCTTACGTAAGTCTTCTACTTCTGTTTCAACATTTGTCAAGCGCTCTTCAAAGTCACTAATGATAGTGTCAAAAGCATTGTATGAGGATTCCGACTTGCCCAATGTTTGCTCCTTAAGAAGGTTAATATCCATTTGCATCTTCTCTTGCTCCATATGGAAAGTATCAAAGTACTTATAGATGTTATCCACTTTCTATTGCAAAGTAAGGTAGGCATCAAACATTGCTTCTTACTCCACCACATCCACCATGTTTTGTTCCATGCCGGGACCTTCACGATCTTTGCTTTGGTCCCTCTTCTTTCTATCCATTTTCTCCTTGGTCACCCTGTCACGCTCATCAATGATGCTTGAAGTGTTGTTTTCCTCCAAATTCATCTTACTCCTTTGCCCGAACCACGAACTTGCGTCAACCTCCCTCTAATACGAACTATCACGGACTTGTCCCCTTGATAATGTCGTGTGCGACCTTAGCTCCTTCATGCGCCTTATTGCAGCTAGCTAAGTCAGCCACTTCCAACACTTGATCGTAGCAAGATGAGTAAGTGAGCAACTAGAAAAAGTGAACAAGAGCACAAGAGAGCAAGAGTGTGTAAGAAAGATTTGTTGCTTGAATTGCTTGGTGCTTTACAAATTAGGGGGTCTCCCCATTCTATACGCCCCCCAAAGGGGTTTCTTTCCAAAAGATGAAAGGTTCTAGACTACTCTACCATCATCTTGTATCTACATCTTTCAAGAATGTTCTAGACTAATCTCTATGTACAAGAATAATCTCCAAGATCCTAGATTTCTCTAAAAATCTCCATAGGTTATCCTCATAGATGCAAAGTCATGACATCGCACCCCACACACAACCATATGTGCCACACGTATGGATGAGGAAGATAAAGAAAGAGTGGGAACAGAAGAGAAGTTCTGGTGGAAGGAGAAGGGGTTGGGATTGTGTTGTCGTATTGTGACTGCCATCGGGAGGAGGGTCATGGAATGGCCTCTTGCTCCGAGTTCTTGGAAGTAAGGAGGGTGAGAGTCCCAATGCAATAACAACAATAGCAACAACATGTGTAGATAGAGGAGGTAGTGGCAGGAGCCAGAGATGTGGACAAATGTGAAGACCGGGTAGATGTGGGGACTCGAAAAGGGATTGGGGTGATCCATTAGGGAGTGGAGATTGAGGACACCCACAAGGGGATCCTCCAAATGATGTTCAGGAGAAGCGTCGCTTCGACCTCCCAAACCCCACCCTCGGAGGAGAAGATCA
Organism: Platanthera guangdongensis; assembly: GCA_039583875.1. Taxonomy (NCBI): domain Eukaryota; kingdom Viridiplantae; phylum Streptophyta; class Magnoliopsida; order Asparagales; family Orchidaceae; genus Platanthera; species Platanthera guangdongensis. The sequence continues at coordinate 37,452,102 of CM077147.1, forward strand.
CCTTCTCGTCGAAGGATATGCCCGACTATGAGAACACGTTCTGTGACGCCTTGGTGATCCAAAAAGCCATAAAAACTTCACGGTCTCTCGGATCCTGGTCGACAATGAGAGCTCGGTGAATGTTATCTTCAAAAATGCCTTCGACGAGATGAAGGTAGAATCCATAAAGGTGTTATCCTCGGATGGACCTTTGTTTGGGTTCTCTGGAGAGAGGAAGTAAGTGGAGGGGGATTGGGTCTTCATGTGACCCTGAAGGAACATCCCGAAACTGCCATTTCGTCATTGTGGATGTTCCAATCAGCTATAACACAATCTTCAAATGACCCCTGATCGGGGCATTTTGGTGCATACCCTCCTCGTTCCATCAATGCTTGAAGTTCGACAGTAGAGGAGTCCAGGTCATGATCCGAGGAGACCCCAAAGTGGCGAGACAATGTTACATCACAGTCTTCAACACCTTCTCGTGGATGTGAGAAGCCAAGAAAGTAGAGCGGGTAATAGAGGAGCGGGCAAGGCAGGAGGGCATGGTTGAGGTAGCTGAGACGATGGAGGTGTTAGTGGATCAGTAAGGGGTGGAGGAAGCGATAGAGATAGATGAGGAGGTGGGAAAAGAGGATGCCCTCATTCTTGGGAGGAGGATGAAAAATGAGTCGGAGGATGTCTCGGCTGGAGGTGGCAGAGAAGGTAGTAGAGAAAGAGGTCCTGACCCGGGGAGGGAGGACGGAGAAGGTGAGGATCAACGAAGGGCTGAACGGGGAGGACCATAAGAGAGTCCTGGGGTATGTCCAGAGGAACGTGGATGTCTTTTCCTAGAGTGTCACGGACACGTCGGGCATTGATGCTGATGTGGCATGTCATCGCCTTAATATTGACCCAGGAGCTCGCCCCATCCACCAAAAAAGGAGGTCTATGGCTGACAAGCTGGAGGAACCAATCCGAGAGGAGGTGGAGAAACTCTTAAAGACCGGGTTTGTATCGGAGATCTAGTATCCAGGCTGAGTCTCCAACATGGTAATGGTAAAGAAGGGAGATGGAAGGTGGAGGATGTGTGTAGACTTTTCTCTCTTAAATAAAGCATTTCCTTATGATTGTTATTTCTTGCCTAGAATCGACGTCTTCGTTGACTTTACCTTTGGTTTTTCTGTGATGAGTTTTTTGGATGCCTTTTCAGGTTACCATCAGATTCGCATGCACCCGTCTGATGTCAAAAAATGTCTCATTTATCACAAGGGATGGTTGCTTTTACTACAAAATGACGTCCTTCAGGTTGAGAAACGTTTGGGCAACGTATCAAAGGATGATTAATCGAGTCTTCCAGGAATATAGGGGAAGAAACTTGGAAGTATACATGGATGATCTGATGGTGAAGAGCAAGGACGTGAGCTCCCACCTTAGAGATCTAGAGGAGAGCTTTGCCACCCTACGAAAATTCAAAATGAGGCTGAACTCCCTAAAGTATGTCTTCGGGGCTAGTCATAGAAATTTTTGGGGTCATCTCATCACCTCCGACGGAGTAGATCCCAACCCCAATAAGGTGAAAACAATACTTGAATTGAAGTTGCCTCAAAATGCCAAGGAGATCCAGCGCCTGATAGGAAAGCTTATGAGTTTGGGCAGGTTCCTCTCTCGGATAGGGGAGAAATATCCTCATTTGGTATTACAAGGCAACCAAAAGTTTGAATGGTCCAAGGAGTGTAAGGAGGTCCTCTAAGCCCTAAAGAATCAACTCACCAAGGCTCCACTACTTCAAGGGACAAAGGAGGGGGAAGATCTGACTATGTATCTTGGGGTAGGGACGGAGGCTATGAGTTCCGTCTTAGTCTGAGAGGAAGGAAAGAAGCAATTGCATATCTCTTATGTTAGTAGAGTAATGAAGAAGGCGAAGTCCAAATAACCCATCCTGGAGGAGCTGGCGTTTGTCCTGGTCATCTCGGCCCGGAATCTAAGACTTTATTTTCAAGTACACTCGATCTGAGTGGTGACCGACCACCATCTCCGCAACATCTTTGAGAGAGTAGAGCACTCAGGAAGGCTGACAAAGTGGTCGGTAGAATTGAGCGAGTTTGACATCTATTTTGTCCCTCGCTTATCGGTGAAGGCTCAAGCGGTGTCGGATTTCTTGGTTGACTACGTGGTTGAGATAGATGAATCAGAGTCTTCTCAACAGGTAGCATAGAAGGTGTTGGTGGACCGGGCTTCTGGAAGACACTCCTTGGGAGGATGGGTTATCTTGGAAAGTCCCCGGGGGACGAAGATAGAGTATTATAGCAAGGGTACTTCTAGGCCACTATGAGGAAAGATGCAACAGAGTTTGCGAATAAGTGTCAAAAGTGCCAACTATTCGTGCCGCTCCAGTTGTCTCCAATCTATATGCTTAGGAGCATAGTGGCTCCATAACCCTTCACAATCTAGGGAATGGACTTGGTGGGACATTTTCCTAAAGTAAGCGGACGGAGGAGGTTCTTTATGATCATGATCGATTATTTCTCAAAGTGGTTGGAGGTCAAGACGCTGGCCAAGGTGATGTCCCAAGTGATCCGCAACTTCATATGGGGAGAGATCATTTGCCAACACGAGTTACCTTTGGAAATAGTCACGGATAATGAACCATAGTTTTCTAGTGAGGAGTCCATCAATTTATGTGACCAGCTGAGGATAGATCTCAGGTTTGCCCCAGTTCATCACCCTAAGAGCAACGAGCAGGTGGAGGCAGCGAAAAAAATCATTGTGAACCTATTGAAGAAGAAGGTGGAGAGCCTGAGGGGGAACTGGGTGGAGCTGCTCCCCTCGGTCCTTTGTGCCCTAAGAAACACACCCAGCACGACCACTAGGGAGACCCCCTTCAAGCTTTCTCATGCCACCGAGGTCGTGCTTCCGGTGGAAATTGAAGTAAAATCACTACGGGTGATCACCGCGGGAGAAGGAGATGATGAATAAAGGGTAGAAAATTAAGAAATGTTGTGGTTCTCTTTGGATCTAGTCAAGCAGTTTATGAAGGAAGCCTCGTCCTCAAGAATATCGATGTGGTTGGGAGGTCAGCAACGGTGGGGAAACTTAATCCCAACTTTGAGGGTCTCTATGTAATTGAGGAGGCCCTGAAAATGGGAGGGTACCGCCTCCAAATGTGGAAGGGGTGTTCGCCGGTCGTACTTCGATTGGTAACAACTTGAAATGTTTTTATCCCAGAATTTGCGTAATAAAATTGTTTCTTTTCTAAGACACTCTTTTTGTGCATTATCCTCTAATAATCGTAGTTGAAATATTGGCCCCGAGCAGATTCATTGACCAGACTCTCACTAGCTGGCATGTCCAAAGGCTCACTCGGTGGCAGGTTGTGAAAAGAAAAAAGTTGTTGAAATATTGTCCCCAAGCAGACCCGCTAACCAGGCTCTCACTAGCTGACAGGTCCGAAGGCAAGGAAAAAAGATGTTGAAATATTAGCCCCGAGCAAACCCGCTGAGCAGGCTCTCACGAGCTAGCAGATCTGAAGGTTCACTCAGTGGCAGTTGTGAAAGGAAACAGATGTTGAAATATTGGCCTCGAGAAGACCTGCTGATCACGCTCTCACTAGCCGGCAGTTCTGAAGGCTCACTCGGTGGTAGGTTGTGAAAGGGAAAAAAGATGTTGAAATATTGACCTCGAGCAAACCCGCTGACCAAGCTCTCACTAGCTGGCAGGTCCGAAGGCTCACTAAGTGGCATGTTATGAAAGGAAAAAAAGATGCTGAAATATTGGCCCCGAGTAGACCCGATGACCAGGCTCTCACTAGCTGACAGGTCCGAAGGCTCACTCGGTGGCAGGTTGCGAAAGGAAAAAAGATGTTAAAATATTGACCTCGAGCAGACCCACTGACCAGGATCTCACTAGATGGCAGGTTCAAATGCTCACTCGATGGTATTTTTTAAAAGGAAAAAAGATATTAAAATGTTGGCCCCGAGCAGACCTGCTGACCAGGCTCTCACTAGCTGGCAAGTCTGAAGGCTCACTCGGTGGCAGATTGTGAAACGAAAAAAGTAGTTGAAATATTGGCCCCAAGCAAACCCGCTGACCAGGCTCTCACTAGCTGGTACGTCTCAAGGCACACTCGGTGGCAAGTTATGAAAGGAAAAAAGTAGTTGAAATATTGACCCCGAGCAGACTCGCTGAACAGGTTCTCACTTGCTAGCAGGTCCGACGGCTCACTCAGGGGCAGGTTGTGAAAAGAAGAAAAATGTTGAGGTGTTAGCCCCGGGGTAAACCCACTGACTAGGCTCTCACTAGCTGGCATATCCGAAGGTTTGCTCAGTGGCAGGCTGAAAAGAAAGGTATTGTCGAAATATTAACCCCCAAGGAGACCCCGTTGACCGGGCTCTCCCTAGATGGCGCGGCTAGAGGACACACAGGGGTAGGTTGTATACTAATATATTTATATATCTATGTGTGTGTGGGGGGGGGGGGAATAAATGTGGGGGTGAGTGGAATCGACTATGGCTCACTCGCCTGTCAGGATCCCACCCACTTGCCTGCCTAAAGGATAGGAGGCGAGTCAATCTCTACTAACTCAATTTGTGAGAGCTGGTGCGTGCCCACGCAGGTAGAAGAAAATAAGTAGTGTGAGACCTCGCAATGCCACGAGTAGTTGCGGGCGACAGTGAGAAAGATCGATACAGCCATAAAAACGTTGGTACGAGAGGCCGGGTAGAGCCCGACAAGACATTTTTGTGACGAACTTATATCATGGTTGCAGCCGGAATGCAGAGGGTTAACGATGAACGTGTTTATTATCTCAAGTACGGGTTGCGAGTGGAAGGAAGTTGGTACCAGACAGTGTTAAGAGACCGAAACTGAATTTTGAGTTTCATTAGCGATATAATAAAGGGGGTTGACCAACGTCTTTCTCTATCTCTCCTTAACATCCGCGTTTGTGTGGCACTCATGTACGCGAGGGTCTCGTGATTCCAGGAAAGCAACGAATGAGAGGTCTGAGTTGTCCTAATCCTAAGTAAGCGCGAGCGAGAGACAATCGGTCTAAACACAACAAAGTATCAGCTCGCAAGGAAGATTGACGCTCTCACACAATCAACGTAGACATTCCACAACCAGACAAACCTCAGCTCGTGAAGCGAGTCGCAAGTGAAAAGTAAAATTAACATGTGTAAAGAAAACATCAAGTTAGATAAGAAAACAGATGATTTACATAATATAATAGTTTCTTTACAAAAATATTTCCACCCGCGAGTACATCAAAAATAAGAAGAGAAAAGGAACAAGGAATACAATAAAAAAGAGGGTGTGAGAGCCCAAAAATAAGTCCAGGTCCGGGTCTTCAGGACTTGCCGCTGTCGCCACTGCCGTCACCGTTGTCGCCGTCTTCATCGCTCTCGTCGCCAAAGAGCGTGTCAAACTCTTCCTCTGACGAGTCAGTTGAGAGGTATAGCTCGGGGACCAGTCATTTGCGGTAATCTTTTCACTATCGGCATGTATCACGCCGAGTGTCTGCATCATATGAAGCATATGCTTTGCGGCCTTTATGGCGGTGGTCTTTATCATCCCGTCCACCTCCCGCTCTGAAAACTGCTTCCCCCGGACGCCCTGGTGGGATGACTCGTCGCGCTCAAGAGGGAGGACGATGGCAATGAATCGGGCGACCTCGGCCTTCAGGCCCCTATTTTCCTCTTCCAGGTGGGCGATGCGCGGCGATGGCGGATTCCTGCAAGATGATAAGTGACAGGTGGTTAGAATAACACAAGAGGGGAATAGTGCAAACACCCAGAAAGAGTTGAAGACTCACCGCTCTACTAGAGCTTGCCTCCATGAGTTTCTCGGCGATCGTCAGCCTGAGCTCTAGCCCTTTCGCCTCTTCAACCGAGTCTCCCCACGCAGCTTCGACCCGGTGCCAATCCCGAGAAAGATGCAGGTTGCGGTGCGAGTTCATGTGGGCAAGCTCCAGTGATCGCAGCTGCGCACGTGCACTCTCACGGGCTAGGGTCTGGGTGGATAGATCGTCGTACTCTGTCGCGTCCCTCCGACTATAGTGCCCGAAGTTGGGGGCATTGGCATGCCCACTCAGGGAGCTCTGCTCTGACTAGGAGGAGAAGACGGTAGAGACTTGCCTGAGATGTCCTTGACCTTCTGCCCCAATCCAAAATTGGTGTGTGAGTCGGGCTACCCTTCCTCCTGCCCTTACAGTCCTTGCCTGGTGGTGGATTCCGACACATAACCCCCCCCCCCCCCCTGAGGAGCCTTCTTAGCTCACTTGTCCTTGGTCGTCGTGGATTTCTTCATTTTCTTTAGCGGGGCTGCAGATGGATATGAGCTGTGGACGAAAGGTGTGTGCCTTTTCCTGCCGTTGGGAGGGGCGGAGATACCTGGAACTTCTTGATAGGTCGTCGCTGCCATATTCACTCGCACGGGTTCGATAGTCGGCGCTCGGGCACTCGCGTATGGGGGGTTCACGGGGATAGGAGGTTAGTTATCATTAGAAAGGAGAGGAAGTCGTGAGATACATAAGGGTTAAAAGAATGTAAGTTAGATTATACCTTCACCATGAAGCCCCGGGGGAAGCGAGTCAACGTTTCTCCTTAAGTAGGCGACCTCAAAGTTCTTCTGGAGGAAGAACTGGTGCTGTTTCGTGTCCATGTCGCCCACCTGTAGCGTGCGGTAAATTGTCTTGTTCTGTTGGATCGGCAAGTAGGGGATGTTGCCCAAATTCCTCTTGACGAAGATGAGCTTCGTGATCCAGTGGTGGTGTTTGTTGGCGGTCTCACATACTTTGAAGTGCGAGCCAGAAAAGAAGGCAATATCATTGTTGGTCGCGTGGTAGATGAAGAGCTTGTAGAAGGCCGTGAGGTTGAATTCAATCCGCTCCTCGCGCATGAAGCAGGAGAATGTCACCAACATCGCGATGGCATTTGTGTTCAGCTATGCGGGGACGACGTCGAAGTACTTTAGTGCCCAGCGCACTTCAGACCATAGAGGAAGACGAAGGCCCACCTCGAAGTGCAAGATTGGGATCGCGAGTTTGTCTTCAAAGATTGTGTTGATCGCCTCACCTTTGTTTGGTGTGCGCGCGGTGAACCCTGGAGGTACGTACTCGACAACGCAAGAGAGATACTCTTGCTCGGTCAAGTTGTCTTCGAAGAAGCAGTGATCCAGGAACTATTGCGCGCATTTTTACCTTCCATCTGCGAGCTCGCCATCATCTCCCATCGCAACATATAGAGAAGAAAGGAAAGCAAGTAACAACGAGAGCTTGTAGAGGCATGGGCGAGATTGAGGAGAAATAAATATGGTGGTTGAGAAGTACGGTAAAAAGGAAGGGGCCTATTTATAGATGGTGTCAGGAATGATTAACAAAAAAAGAGGGAGCGTGAGTGCGGATAGCCAACTCGCCACTCCCCGACCTCGCCCGCGGGACCGCCTCATGACCCCCCCCCCCCCCACATGGTTTTGGACCGAGCCTAGGGAGCACGCTTCTTGCGCTAGAACTCGCGAAAAAGGGTTTTCAACACATCAACACATAAAGCACAAATCACAGCACTCGCTAAGCACATAGAAATTCAATAATAAGATTGTTCAGTTCAAAAACAAAATGTTGAAATTAATACAGGAAAACTCAAGCAGACGCTAAACAAAGAGGAAAAACCGAGACTGGGTGGGTACGGGGGGGGGGGGGGGGAGCCGGCAGGCTCAAAATTGGAGTCACTTCTATATCTCCCGGCCTCGTGCTCCCGTCCCGAGAGGTCGGCGGGGATTGTTGTACTTTTGAACCACATTGAGTTACAGTTGCACAACGTGTAAATGCTCCTCGATTTGCTCGATATGCACCCGGGGAAAAGTCACCTCACCGCAAGCACACACCCGCGTTGGAGGACTCAGCAACCGAGATGTCCTGAATATCTGCAAAAGGGCGAGAATGAATATCAAGATCAGCACCATCATGAAGAAGGGGCGAGTGTTTCAACTAACCATGAGAAGGACAAACTCCTTTGCTGGGAAGACGGCCAGATGGACATGGTCATCCCTAAAATGGATTGTTGAGGGGGAGCGAGAGCAATTTTCAAAGGCCTGAAGGAAAGGAGATCTGGTCGCGAATTTGGGTGACAGAAGGGAATTGAATGGCGAGAGTGCACCGGGTACGAGCAGTAGTAGTAGGGGTAGGATCGTTTGCAGTCGTGCAGATCGATGACTTCGATGACGACGCTCCTAGGTCGGTGGTCCCGAAGGAAGGAGTTGCAGAATAAAACTAGCAATCAGCGCGTGTAATAAGGAAATGGACTCGGCAACAAAACGACAAAAAATTTACCCAGAACCTGCTGAAGTGTGCCAGGGGAGGCCCGAGTACTCGCCCCCTTGGGAGGGTGGGTCTTTGGAGCCCTCAAACAGCTCGAGTTGGCGGGAGGATGCGAGCCAATGTCTATAGTGGTGCCTCCTGAGCCGACCTCCTAAGGTCGATTTTCCTGCAAGCATCAGGTTTAATCATGAACATAATGCTGAAGCGTGATACGAGTAACTTAGATCGTAAAAACCTGCAGTTCTTCAGTGTTTGAGGGCTCGAGGACGAACGCTAGGAGCTGCGAAGGAGTCGGGGCGAGCTCGCTGGGTGTCGGGTCGCACTTCACCTTCTTAGCTGTTTTCTTCTGCTTTAAAGGGGAGTTGGAGGACTTATTGGACACCCATGAAAGAATCCCAAGCAAGTAGGATTTGTTCTGCTCTCGAGCAGCATCAAAACGATCCTGAAGTTTCTGGGAGAGGCATTTCCTGCAAGATGTGCGGAAAAAAAGAGAGGGGGTGTGTGTGTTCTTGTATATGTAGTGTATTTCGGGACCCATCAAAGATTCTCTTGGTGACAGATCGCCACTCGCCAAACACCCGAGGCTGGACTTTTCTTTCCGAGCCTGACACAGTCTCGCAAAGAGCGGTGATTGTGTACAACCTTGTATTTGACAAGTGGGTCCCTTAGAAGGGGCCGAGACCCAAAGGGTCGTTCAGGTTTTATTTGGCTAGACGAGCTGAGTAGGCGAGTGGTAGGGTCTCGCTCCTGTTCGCATGTGGACAACCCCGTAATTTGATCGGACGGCTGTCATATTTTGGATGGTGTTATCCCAGGCTTCAGCGCAGTCCTGCACAAAGACTGTCGGGCCGGTCCGGGACCGGTCTTTTAAAAGACCGGTCTTTTGGCCGACCGGCCCCGGACCAGTTCCGCTCAAACCAGTCCCAGTCTGGGACCAGTTTTCCTTCTCTGGAGGAGGATCAGCTGTGACTGGAGGACCTGTCCTAACCGGTCCCGGACCAGTCTTTTTTACAGGTCTTTTGTCCTGTCTTTTACTAAAATAACTAAAAATGATCGGTCTCTTACTAAAATTACTAAAATGACCGGTCTTTTACCTGTCCTGGACCAGTCCAGTTCGAGACAGGTTTTTGATGAAAAAAGGGGACCCCTTGGGACCCCTGGGACCTGACCGGTCCGAACCGGGACCAGTCCCTAGCCGGGCCTAACCGTTCCGGTCCCAACCGGTCCGGTACCGGACCGGGTTTTTTGTGCACCCTACTTCAACATGTCTAAATGTATTTATTTTTATAATATAGAGATATATTTTTAAAAAAAAGTCAAAAAAAAACTCACGAGTCAGCTCACGAGCTCATGAACAAGAGCAGATGAGCCTGAGCTCAAAATTAAGTCAATTTTTTTTCAAACTGGCTCATGAAGCTCACTAGCCAGCTCAACTCAACTTACACGCTTTCATACGTGAGTGCTTTCAAAAATATTCGGTAAGAATGCACGCCGTTCGTTATTGTTCGTTTCGATGCTATTCGATCCGTCTCGCTTGACACTCCACTCGCCCGCCTGCACATACGAGTTACCACACCATCACTGTGATCTCCGTCGCCAAATTAGGTCACTGTTTCCAAACCCATACCTGCAATTTAACTTTTTACCCTCTTTGATCCAATGCCTTCTCGCAATTCTTGCCGCAAACCCTAGAACTTCAACTCCCGCCTGCACATACGAGTTACCACACCATCACTGTGATCTCCGTCGCCAAATTAGGTCACTGTTTCCAAACCCATACCTGCAATTTAACTTTTTACCCTCTTTGATCCAATGCCTTCTCGCAATTCTTGCCGCAAACCCTAGAACTTCAACTCCCGCGGAAGATTGCTTCTCAATTCCGCGACAACTATGTCACTCACCTGCGCAGCTTCTTCTTCTTCTTCTCGAAGTTCATCATGTAATCAAAGGAACGGGCAATTTTCACCTCTAATCTCTCACAAAAGCCGTCTAAGAAGACCTATTCTACTTAATTTATCTGTCTTTCCTTCTTTCGTGCATCCCTCTCGGCGACCCCTGAGCAAGCTCATCATTTCGAGAAATTCAATTCCTCCGCGCATTGGGGTTCTTCTGTCAGGTAACCTTGGCCGATTTGGATTATGGAAGACAAAATGGTGGAATTTGATCTAATGATGCGATTTTTCACGTGAAGGTGTTGGTAGAGTTCAACGCAATGAGGTTCAAGTCGAGCTGAGCTTCGATGAATTCCTCTCAGCTGCAGAAATTATTTGCATTGTGCCACCCTTCATATTTTCAATAGGCTGCTTGCTTGGTTTGGTGATTCCTGGCGCTTCTAGGTTGTTTCAATTTTCACTGGGAAACAAGTTTTGTGTTGGGCAGTTCTTTTTCTTGATTTTTGCTGTGGTAGTGGGGGGATTGATTCGGAGAAGGCAGTGGCGGAGTACTTGCAGGGGCGATGACGGAGTTGCCAGCGTCGATTTGGTTGCGAGGATTGAGAAGGTTGAGCAGGATATGAGGAGCTCTTCGACAATTGTTCAGGTTTTGTCGAGGCAGCTCGAGAAGCTTAGCATTAGGCTTAGGGTCACAAGGAAGGCTTTGAAGGACCCCATTGCTGAGGTAATGCTGATGTTTCTGTTTTCATTCACAAATCATCCCCTCTCTATATATATGCTTATAGACCATGCTAATGCCTCATTTTTATGTCATCCTAATAAGTTAGCTATACATATCTGCACCTAGGAGATTGAATTTTGATAATTTATCGATTTTGCGCTCCAAGAGAATGATGTTCTAGATGTCCATGACTAAAGAGACCCAACAATAGAGCGATGTTGGGTGGAGTTCCGACGAGGAAATCTCCCTAAATTAGTGCCCTATGTTGCCCATTGGGCTTTGGATATACTTTCAAATAATCATACTTGTCTTTGAAAATAGATGGCTGGTGTAGCAAGTTTGAGATAGTATTAAACTGTTAACTGAGTGAAGTTGTGATTGAATTCATTGCTAGTTACCAAAAAATCATTGTAGTCAAAGTCAAGTTGTTGTTGGAACACTTTAGCAACTAGGCACGCTTTGTAGCGCTCAGTCAATATCAATCATTAACTTGATCGTGCACCCCATTTAAACCTAACCATTTTTTGTTGAGATGAATATTATACTAGGGACCATGCATTGTTGCGGACTAAGAAATTGAATTCCTTGGTCATCACAGAATCAATTTTTAGATGCATATGTAAAAAAATAGGTTTTGTAAAACAAATAGGTTCTTAGGGTGATTTTTGAGAGGCCAATTGATGTGATACTCGATGAGGGGAAGAGGGAGATGTTTGTTGTGGGGAAACTCAATAGAGAGAGATTGAAATGAAAAGTGTAGATTCATGAAAGGAAACATGGTAGCAATATATATCTGCGAGACACCCATAGGTACCGTGAGTTGGGTTCTCAAAAACACATGGTTGAGTCCTAAACTCCATTGCGCAATGGTTGCAAAAATGAAGAAACGGATAATTTAGACACCCAAAGACATATAGGAAATGGTGGTTTGTTGTAAACAAGTTCAAGTGAGGATTCACAACTAGAGACTTTAGACGATGCCAGTACCACATAGAGATTAAATTCGGCTGGTTGAAGAGCTTTACGAGTTGCCATAAGTTCATCAACCACAAGTTTTGCATATTGAAGAAGGGAAGTGATTGTCTCATCCTATTTTTTATGAAGATTTTGCTACTTCACATGCATATACATCAATTAAATAGAAGATGATGGATCATAGTTTTCATGGACTACATTCCAAGACTCAAAGTTGATTTCTTGCCCAAAAAACGAGCAAGTATTGAAATAATTAAACAGCAATAAGAATTATGGCTTAAGCATCTTATTGTGGCCAAAGCAACACCAACAAGATTGGTAGGTTATGGATTAGAGCCATGGAGTGGCACAAAAAGGCCATGACCTTTATGAATGGAATTATTTGCTTTATCATTGTTAGAAAAGCCCATTTAGGGGCCCATGTTGTTTCTTGTTTTTCTTCTTGGATTAGTCCCACATCATGTATTAGGATTTCTCCCTTTCTTCTTCTCCTATATAAGTGTGTGTATACTTGTAACTATTACCAAGTGGACATATATACAAGGTTGGTTTTCTCCATTTCTACATGGTATCAGAGCCAGGTTCCGTCTAGCTACGGACTGCCCTTTCTTTTCTGTCCGCCCGGTCTCCTGCGGACTGCCTTCCTGCATCCGCCTCTCTGCGGACTGCTTTCCTGTCCGCTCCGGTCTCGTGCGGACTGCCCTTCTGATTCCGCTCCTCTTCTCTCCCTCCGTGGTTCCACCCTCCTCAGGCTTCTTATAGCCATCTTCTGCTCTGACTCGTGGGGCCCACCTCTCTCTATCCGCTCCGGACGATCATTCCTGTCCGCTGCACTCTGTTTGTGTCCGCTCGAGCCTCTTTGCTCGCGGACGGCTCCCTCTAGCTCGCTCTATTTCTGTCCGCTCGAGCCTCTGTGCTCGCGGACTCTCTCTCCGCTATCTCTTGCGGCCTCTTCTTGTACGGCGCGACCTCGGCGACCTCCATCTCTTGGTCTCCTTCGTCCGCCGTAAGCACAGCGTCCTGTCCGCAGCTCTCTTTCCCTGTCCGCTGCGGCCTCTCTTGGCCCGCTCCTTGCTGAGCATCTGTGCTCATCGCGGCCTCCTCCAGTCCACCGCTACCTCCAGTGCGCCGCGGTCTCCTGCAGTCCGCCGCGGTCTCCTGCAGTTCGCCGCGACCCACTCCAGCTCGCCGCGACTTACCCCGTTCCCGCGACTTGCCAAGCTCCCCCAGCTTGCCCTCTCTTCTCGGCCCGCTGTCGTGCTCTGCTTGCCACGGCCGGAACCAGTCCGCCACGGTCTGATCCAGTCCGCCTCGGCCTCCTCCAGTCCGCCGCGGCCTCCCATAGCCCGCTCCTTGCTGAGCGTGCCTGTACTCGCCACAGCCTACTCCCGCTCGCCGCGACCTCGTCCAGTCCGCTGTCTCTGCTCGCTGCGGCCTGTCTCTGTCCGCGCGGACTCTCTTCCCGCTGCGGCCTCTTTCTGTTTCCGTGGCCTCTCTCTGCAGCTGTGGTCTGCCCTACTCGCCTCTACCGGCTCCAGTCCGCCGCGGGCTGTTTCTGCTCGCCGCCTGGCCTCGCCTCTGCTCGCCACCAGTTTTTTTCTGCTCTCCGCATGGCACCTGTTGCTTCCGCTGTCACCTCTGTTGTGTCCTCTACGAAGGGTATCACCTGCCTCTCTCATCGTCCTTGTTGGATCGTTGATTCCGGTGCTACTCACCATATCTCCTCCCAGAAGCCCCCAGCATATCTCCACACGCCTCATCCTGCTCGCATCACTGTGGCCAACGGTGAAACCCTCCCCGTCTTTGGCTCCGCTGATCTTCAGCTTACGCCAACCCTTTCTCTTTCCTCGGTTCTTCACGTTCCGGGGTCTCCCTTCAATTTATTATCAGTTAGTCGTCTCACACACGACCTTGACTGTTGTATTACCTTTTCACCCCATTCTTTTCTTATGCAGGATCGCCGTACCCGGAGTACCATTGGTCAGGGGCAGCTGGTGAATGGGTTGTACATTTTGGATATCCCACCAACTCTTCTCTCCACCATCTCTACTGTTGATTGACATTGCCGCCTTGGACATGCTCCCCTTTCGATTCTCAAGCGGGCTCTTCCTGATCTCTCTTTACAGGAGTTCTCCTGTGAATCTTGTGTCTACGACAAACAACACCGTTCCTCTTTCCCCCCTGCCTGTACCAGGAGTACTACTCCCTTGTCGTTAGTTCATTCTGATATTTGGGGTCCTTATCGGCTCCCTAGTATTTTTGGCTTTCGGTACTTTGTCACGTTCATTGACGATTACTCCCGTACCACGTGGCTCTACTTCCTACGAGATCGCACTGAACTTCCCTCTGTCTTTCGCGCCTTTTTACTTGAGATGCGTACGCAGTTCGCCACTCCTCTCAAAGTCATTCGCACTGATAATGCTCGGGAGTATATGGGTCGTGCCTTCTCCACTCTCTGCACTGACTTTGGTGTCATCCATCAAACTTCATGTGCGTATACCCCTCAGCAAAACGGGGTGGCAGAACGCAAAAATCGTCATCTTCTCGATGTTGCCCGCTCCCTTATGTTCCAAATGCACGTTCCCACCGAATATTGGAACTTTGCTGTTTCCACCGCCTGTCATCTCATCAACCGCCTTCCCTCCTCTGTCCTTGCTTTTGCCTCCCCTCTCCAACTCCTCTATCCCTCTATCCCCCTCACCTCTCTCACACCACGGATTTTCGGGTGTGTTTGTTACGTCCACCTTCTTGGCCCTCCTTCCGATAAACTTGCTCCTCGGGCCGCCAAGTATATGTTTGTTGGCTACTCCCGCACTCAAAAGGGGTACGTCTGCTACTCTCCTACTACCGGCAAAATGGTCGTTTCTGCAGATGTCACCTTCTGCGAAGACCAGCCCTTCCACTTACCCGGCACCACCTCGTCTTCTACTCCCTCGTCTTCTTCTCCCTCTCTTCCCCGACCCGTTGTACCGGTCACGCCATCTGTGCCGTCTTCTTCCTCCTCTCCCCCTGTTCCTCCTCGGGTTCCTCCACCGCTAATCCGTGTCTACTCTCGTCGCCCATCCAAGGATGTGCCCGTGACCCAGCTCCCTGCTGCCAGCGATAGCTCCGCTACGGTCGATCACGCTTCCGTCTCTACAGCTCATCCCTTGGCCAACTCCGTCTCTCTACATCGGCTAACACCACCTCTCTACGCATTTGCCACCTCCCTTTCCTCTATTTCTCTTCCTACTAATGTGCAGGAGGCGCTTCACCACCCTGGCTGGCGGGCTGCTATGCACGATGAAATGCAGGCTCTCTGGGCTAACCAGACCTGGGATCTGGTTCCTCTTCCTGCTGGCCACACCCCTGTTAGCTGCAAATGGGTTTTTGTCATTAAACATGCGGCGGATGGCACTATCGATCGTCTGAAGGCCCGTCTTGTGGCACGAGGGTTTACTCAGCAACATGACCTTGATTATGAGGAAACCTTCTCTCCCGTGGCCAAATTGAACACGGTCTGCATTCTTCTCTCCTTGGCTGTTCATCGTCACTGGCCCCTTTATCAGCTGGATATCAAAAATGTCTTCCTCAACGGCGATCTCCAGGAGACCGTTTATATGCAGCAGCCGCCCGGGTTTGAGACCACGGGGGAGTCTTTGGTATGCCACCTTCGGAAATCCATTTATGGTCTCAAACAGTCCCCGCGTGCATGATTTGAAAAGTTCAGTAAAGTGGTCTGTGCTAGTGGCTTCACTCGGAGCTCGGCTGATTTTTCTCTCTTCACCCGACATCGGTCAACCGGGACTATGATTCTTCTGGTCTACGTTGATGATATCCTGATTACTGGCGACGACACGGCAGGAATACAACAGACCAAGGCACAGTTGAATTCTGCCTTTCAAACCAAAGATCTGGGCAACCTTCGGTACTTTTTTGGGCTCGAGGTCGCCCGACGCCCTGATGGTCTTGTGTTATCTCAAAGGAAGTACTGTATGGACCTCCTTCGTGATGCAGGTTATTTTGGGTGCAAACCTGCGGAGACTCCTATGGACGCAAATCACAAGCTCTCGGCCCATAGCTCTGACTCTGACAAGCTACTTACAAATCCGAAATATTACAGACGCTTGGTTGGGAAGCTGATCTACCTTACGGTGACTCGACCAGACATCTCATTTGCTGTGGGAGTTGTGAGCCGGTTCATGCACGCTCCCCGGACATCTCATCTTCAAGCTGTCGAGCGCATCCTTCGATATCTCAAGCTCGCCCCCGGACAAGGACTTGTGTATAAGCCATCCACATCTCTTTCTCTCGTCGCGTATTCTGACGCTGACTACGCAGGATCTATTGATGATAGGCGCTCCACAACTGGATTCTGTACTTACTTTGGTGGACACCTCATAACTTGGCGTAGCAAGAAACAGAATGTCGTTGCGCGCTCCTCTGCCGAAGCCGAGTACCGGGCTATGGCAGCTGTTGTCTCTGAGTTAACCTGGCTTGAAGGCCTTCTGCGAGACTTAGGTGTTCGTCTCTCATCTCCGGCAACCTTATTTTGCGACAGTCAGGCAGCAATTCATATTGCCAAGAATCCGGTTTTTCACGAACGAACAAAGCATATCGAAGTTGACTGTCACTTTATCCGGGAAAAGGTACAGTCAAAGAAGATAGATTTGGCGCATGTTCCTGCTACCGACCAAGTTGCGGACATCCTGACGAAAGCTCTCTCTAGGCCGCTCTACTATCAGTTCTTATCCAAGCTTGGCGCCTACGACTTGTACGCTCCAGCTTGCGGGGGAGTGTTAGAAAAGCCCATTTAAGGGCCCATGTTGTTTCTTGTTTTTCTTCTTGGATTAGTCCCACATCATGTATTAGGATTTCTCCCTTCCTTCTTCTCCTATATAAGTGTGTGTATACTTGTAACTATTACCAAGTGGACATATATACAAGGTTGGTTTTCTCCATTTCTACAATCATGATGAAAAGTTAAACTCGTTAACTTGTTGGATATAAAATATTGTGCCGATTGAAGGTGACAGAGTTCATTTTCCTCGATGAAGGTGTGAAGGGACTTGAAATGTGGATTGATTGGTAACCATGAGAGGATGATGAAAATTAGTATTCTTGTTGGAGTTTAAAAACGCCATGATACCACAAAGAAGGATTAATTGGTAACCATAAGTGAATGCTAAAAAAGAGGATGTTTTCTGGAATGTCAAAGGCAATTGTGATACCACGATGAAAAAGACTAACTGACAACCATAAGTGGATTCCGAAATATAGGATGTTGAAAAATATAATGCTTGTTCATGTCTCAAAGGTCATGATGCCATTACGATGGCGATTCCTTTCTCATTCATTGAAAAATAGCACAGATATATATAGATCTTACTATTGTGATCACCTAGATTTCCAACAATCAAGATGCCAATCACTGGATGCCAAATCAAGGGAGGTTCATTACATTTGTGATTGCCTAAATCTTCATATTGCAGTAATCACAAAAGTAATCATTACATGTCAAATCAAGAGAAATTGTGATTTCCTAAAGGCCCGGTAATTAGGCTGGTTATTATATCCCCAGATCTAGAAAGTTGATATGATCACTTAGGAATGTTTGCATTGAATTTTTTTTGGAGATGCATGTATTGAGTATAAAATAGTTGTAAATATTGCAACCCCAAAAAAGTTGTAAATATACTATTAGTTTGATTGATAAAGCAAATTTGGAAGAATGAGGTAGGAAAAGAGTGAACCTAAGTTGAATTGGATAGAGATTGGTAATAAAATTGTCAAAGTAGATTTAACATCTCAAGCAATGATCAATATGAAATTTTTAGATACTGAATACTCATAAAACCTACACTAGATACATCAACTAAGGCTAATGTTGATGTTGATGATGAGTCTTCGTCTAAATAGCAGCATAAGAGCTAAAAGTTAAATACACATGATCGATAGCTATCAAATTGAGGTAAAGTGAGTGATTTTTTTTCTTGAGTTAGCGCAATTAGGCACTTAGGCTTCATTTACTTTGGGTCTCTTCACCACTTGCTTTGCTCAGTCGAGCAACTTCGTCCCTCGTCCCTCTATCTTCAATATTTCATATGAAAGATGAACTCGACATTGGTTCAATATTAAATCATCACTTAACCTAAACCATAATTTTCCTTCCTTCATTACTTTGGAAGAAGTGTCTGTTACTTACTGATTGAGTGTGGATTCTGAAGAGTAGTTTCATGTTTGGGCAACAAGGCCATTTATTTCCATCCATCTTCTGCACTTTGTCTCATTCATCCAAATAGATATTGATTTTGCAAATCTACTGTATCAACTAAAACAACTACTGTAAATTGTGTAGGTATTCTCTGATATTAACAGCATTGAACTACAAACATGTAGCTTTGTGTGGATAAACTTTTATCCCATGAAATTGTGTGGGTTTTATGGAATACTCTATTGAACTAGATTTCATGCTTGCAGACTGCAACTTTGGCGAAGAAGAATTCTGAAGCAACTCGCGTGCTGGCTATGCAAGAGGATATTCTTGAAAAGGAGCTTGTTGAAATTCAGAAAGTCTTGTTGGCAATGCAAGTAAGTTTCATACAATCATTGACATATAAGTTTCAGTAAGTTAATTTCAGTTTGAATCCCAACATAACATGACCTTTATGATCAACCAATTCATAAGCAAACAAAAAATTGGTGTTATGTTGATTGAACTTCGTTGATATGAAGACACAGTGTTACGAACAAGGAATTTTTGCGATCGGGTGGCGAGAGAACGAACACTGAAAACAAATTACATTAACCAGAACAACACATAAGATATAATCTGAAGCAAACCTTGGAGGCCGGGCCCTACAAAGAGCTTCTCTCTCAAGAGAGCCTAAACTCAGAGATACCCAAAGATACCCTACCAGCGATACACACGGGTTTACACAGGTCATGCACGCACGTCAGTCATGTCGGCGGAATGATTTATCTCTTTTATGCATGTTATGTATTTCCCTTCGTAGTGGAGCCTCCTATATATAAAGGAGAAATCTAGTCTTTGTTGTTATGCAATTTATTTTCTTATTTTTATCTTGGAATCAAAAGGAAGATCATCCCATTGTTCCCTTGCTTTAATCCCCCGCAAGTCTCTTCCATTTGGTCAGCCTGCGTCTTCAGCGCTGCTCCCGTCCCTTGACGATTCACCTCTGATGCCCACATCGCCCATCCGCAGTGTCCTCGTCCACGCGTCCCCCCCTCTTTCCCCCGCGCCTTTCATGCCAGGGAGCCCTACAAACTTCTTCCTTGTCTGATTGCAGCTTTCGCTCACACCGTCCTCTCTATCAGGTGTGCCCCAGCTATCGCTGATCCTTGCATGCCCGTGAGCCGCAACATTGGATGCGATAAGGATGTCCCTTCTTCAGTCAAAGCCCTATCTGAATACATGGATCGCGCTGACACCCTCTTCGACCTTCAGACCACAATCCGCGACATATACTCACTTATTTCCAGTTGACATCTCACCTACATTGGCCCACACGAAACAATATTTCGACCTCCAGGGCACCCCCGAGCTTCAGAAGGTTCCCCTCACGACCATTTACATGAAAGGCTCAACCCTCCACTTGGTTCGTTGGATTTGCCAATCCAATCTTACCCTCTCTTGGTCGGCCCTCGAGGACGAGTTGATTCATATCTATGATACTCGCAACACCGCAACCCAGTCAAGCACAAATGGTTTCAGTCGATTCCTACATTGATTTGTTCATCGAAGTGGCCACACATGTCCTTAGCCTGGCATTGTCCCACTACTTGGGGACCTTCCTTGCCGGCATGCCGACATATTTAGGCATGCCTACACGTGCATGACCCGACTACCCTCACTCGGGCTATTGAGCAAACCCATTATGTCAAGGACTTTGCCACCTTCTCCTCTAATTCCCCTCAACGGACCACCAACACATAGTCCACTCCTCGACCCCATCTATACTCCTCCAAGCCTTCCGCATCTCTGAGTCGTACTCCAGTCGATCCCCCAACCGCTCTGGGACGCTCATCGCCACAACTTCCTTCAGCGCTCCCTGACCCAAGGTGACAATGCACAAATTTTCCCACCAAGAGTACTTGGAACTCCGTAGCAAAGGACTGTGTTTTTGGAGTAAAGATCCCTACTCGGCCACACATGACTGCCCAAACAAGGATTTCAAAATACTCCTGGGGGGGGGGGGCGAAATTGGTTTGGTCAATTTTGAGGATCTGAAGTTAGATGAGGATGATTTGATTTCCCCTCCTCCAGCTTAACTCAATCGCCTTGATCTCCATCTACTATGTGGGTGGGATAATTGGCCCTTGTACTATAAAGCTGGCAGCTTCACTCTGCGACCTCTCTACTGTGCTTTTGATTGACGGATTTTTTTGTCTTCCTAGGTCACAACTTAATCTCCTGAGACCTTATGGCCGAGCTACAACTTTCAGTGGCACCTGTCCCAGGGTTTCATGTGATCCTAGGCGATGGCCATTGCACTCGCACGGTGGGGCGTGGGACTTTCCCTCACTATCAGTTCATATTCTGGAATGACAGATTTTTTTGTCTTCAAACTGGGTGGTCTTGACGTCATTCTTGGCGTGGCTTGGCTACGTACTTTGGGTGAAGTCAAGCATAACTGGAATTGCCTCACTATGAATTTTGAGACACCAGGGGCTTACCACCTTCTGTAAGGGGACCCTTAGCTCATTCACCTGCCAAACTACGCTCTATCCTCTGGACTGTTGACCCTGAGCTTCGCGTTCTTTTGTAGCATATTGGGACAGACGCTCCCGTTTTGTCGACCAACACGCACCCAGACATCCAAAGTCTGTTGTACAAACATACTTCCCTCTTCTCCAATCCCCACGGGATTCCTCCAAATTCGGAACAAAGTCTTAGACCGCCGCATTGTCTTCCATCCCCGGGTGATTGCGGTTTTCGTTCGTTCACACTGGTATGGACATGCTCAGAAAACCTCCATGGAGATGATATTGACGGAGATGCTACACACATGTATCATTCAATCAAGTGCCAGTCCATTCTTGAGCCATGTCCTTCTGTTGCGCAAAAAGGATGATAAATGGAGATTCTGCGTGGACTATCGGGAGATGAACAAACTCATGATCCCCGGCAAGTATTTGATTCCTCTCGTCCAAGAGCTGTTGGTTGAACTGCAGGGCACAACCTACTTTTCCAAATTGGACCTATGCTCGAACTACCGTTTGATTTGAGTTCGGGATGAGGACGTGCCCAAGACGGCTTTCCGCACTCATGGCGTTCACTATACGTTCTTAGTCATTCCTTTTGATCTGATTAATGCCTCCAACGTTCCAACCTACCATGAACGATGTGTTTCGTCTACACCTATGCAAGTTCGTCCTAGTTTTCTTTGATGGCATATTGGTCTACAACTCTTCTTGGCAGCTCCACCTCGATCACTTGGCGACCGTACTGCGGATCCTTGCAAATCACCAGTTCATGGCCCATCAGAGAAAGTGCATTTTTTGTTAGAAACAAATTGAGTACTTAGGCCATCCAATTTTAGTAGTCGGGTTAGCCATGGACCCGACCAAGGTCGTAGCAATTCTCCAGTGGATGACACCATCTTGCACGCGATCAATACGAGGTTTCTTGGGCCTCACGAGATATTATCACCCCTTCATCCACAACTATGGCACAATTGTGCACCCTCTTGCAACCTCCTCAAGAAGGGGGTGTTGTTCGAGTGGAGCCCGGTGACCCAGGAAGCTTTCTATAGCTTACAACTGGCCGTGGTCTCCTCCCATATTCTTAGCATTCCCGACTTCACCAAGCCCTTCATCATTGAGTGTGATTCCTCTAAGATGGGGGTGGGCGCCGTCCTCATGTAAGAGAACCATCCCATCTCTTACTTCAGCAATGCCTCAACTTACTACAATGAGCTCCGAGAGCTAGTTTTGGCCGTTTAACATTAGTGCCCCTATCAACTTGGCCGGCCATTTGTGACCCGTACCGATCACCGCATTGCACGACACCTCTGAAATCAAAAGGTCACGACCCCCGCACGACAATTATGTATCGCCAAGCTCTTGGGATATCACTTCTCCATTGAGTACATGGTGGGGGAATGCAAACACCGTCGGCGGAACGCCCTATCGCACAAGGCCTTCAACGCTACTCTGTTGGTTGTCTCCCACTCGCGGTGGCGCAATGCTATCACCATCCCTGCCGAGGTACATAGGGACCCCCCACTACGCGGCCATGATCCTAGACATGCATTGGTCATGTAGTTGGCAACCAACTCCATTGTCGCGAATCGCGATAGTATGGTGGTCGCAAGATTCATCACCGTGAATTCCTCGTCTCCTCAAGTTTCACGCCTCCTATACATTAGGACACTCAGGCGCATACCCTATGTATCGACAATTAACCGCCACCCTGTACTTGGCGTGAATGACGCTGGTATGCCGGGTAGTGCAGCAGTTCGTCGCAATGTACTTGGCGTGAATGACACGGGTACACCCTCTACAACATGACCTTTATGATCAACCAATTCATAAGCAAACAAAAAATTGGGGTCATGTTGATTGAACTTCTTTGATATGAAGACACTGTGTTACGAACAAGGACTTTCTGCGATCGGGTGGCGAGAGAACGAACACTGAAAACAAATTACATTAACCAGAACAACACATAAGGATATAATCCTGAAGCAAGGCTCAGAGGTTGAGCCCTCCAAAGAGCTTCTCTCACAGGAGAACCTAAACCTGATGGCGTGCGATATCTTAGGAAACAGATTAAAGGCCATGCCCTGAGGGAGTGAGCAGAAGCGTGGTGAAGTGGAATAATTAAATGGTGAAGTCGAAGAAGAAGTGGAGGCTGGGGGGAGATAAATGCAAAAGTTAAGAGAAAGTAACGATGGAAATACTAATGGGGACAATTTGGTGGGATGGTGGGTGGAAAGATATTTGATTATCTACAGTTAGAGGGGCTGACATGATATGATGTGAAGCGGAGGGTGCAACCCGCTGAGTTGGAAAAAAGAAAAGGTTGTGAAAGATATAACCTGCAGGTTGAGCCTGCCAGGAGCGAATGGGGGGGGAGCCCAAGCAGTAAACTCGACAAAGTTGCAGTGTGTGGGTTCGAGAATGGAAAGGGGAATCGACGTGTGAGAGGACAGGCTGCGACCGAGGATGTGACCCCTGACGGCGTGCGGCTCGATAACAAGGAGGGAATATGTCGGGCGAGGGCGGCTTGATGCGCGACAAATCTCATCGAAGGCAATGTGGGGCTCGATACTGGTAAGGGGGAGGGTGGCGTCGTATGAAGCTGGATTAGATGTCAATGGGGCAAAGACGAAAGAGAACGAGCAACGACAGTTGAGGGGATAGCGAGAAAAGAATCAAAAACAAGCGTGGACGGGCTAAGAATGCTCGTGTTTGTTGGGGTTTGCCTCCGGTAGCTGCGCCTGAAAGATAGGGAGGTCGAGGGAGGCTGCCAGGTCGTGCTGCACTGTGGTCTTGTCGGCAATAACAAGCAAAGGCAGTGAAGCAGTGTGAACACAAAGTGGTGGTTCGCCTAAGGGAAAGAGTTGTTTCACGGCTAGAGGAGTTGGGGACTTGCGAGAAGGGGCCAAGACAGTGATGGCCAGTGCAGTGGGCAGGGAACCGCTTGGAGGCAATTCTGTTGTAGCCATTTTGGCAAGCTCGTCGAGTAGATCAAGTTTGGCCTCGAGATGTTGCGTCATGGTGAAGATGTTAGTGAGTAGAGCGATGTGCCGGTCGAGGCACTCGTGGACTGATATTGTGGTTAAGGACATGGCCAGAGAAGTTGGTTGCCTACCGGCGGCCAGAGGAAGCACTAGTGGAAATCCGGCAATGGAAACCGAGATCGCAAAACAATAGGGCGGACCAATTGTTACGAACAAGGGCTTTCTACGATTGGGAGGCGAGAGAACGATCACAAAACAAATTACATTAACTAGAACAATACACATGATACAATCCTAAGCAAGATTCGGTCAACTCTCAGAGACTGGGTCCTCCAAAGAACATTTCTCACGAGAGAGCCTAACACTAAGAGATCTCAAAAGATACCCATGCCCACATACCCTGTAACGATCCTAAGTCGTTACAAGTTCGCCGACGGAATAGTCGGCGCAAGAATTGTAACTAAGTAACAAGATGATGGCCAGAGACGAGAGACAAGATAGTGTGGAAGAGATGAAGGGAAAGGGGGGCAAGAAGGAGAGAACTACAAACTACTAAACTTTATTAAACTTCTCCGTCCCTCATTACAATCACAACCCCTCTTTATACAGGGAGAGACATAAGCTAACATACATCATTTTTACAAACATTTCATCCATGCATGATACTCTTACATTCCTACCCTACCCATCAAACGACGACCTCGTCGTTTATTCTTAAAAAATATAACCATATGTGGATTTTGGGTTGCAGTGTGTGGGTTCAAGAATGGGGAGGGGAATCGACGTGTGAGAGGACAGGCTGCGACCGAGGATGTGACCCCTAACGGCATGCGGCTTGATAACAAGGAGGGGATATGTCGGGCGAGGGCGGCTCGATGCGCGACAACTCTCATCAAAGGCGATGTGGGGCTCGATACTGGTAAGGGGGAGGGTGGCGTCGTGTGAAGCTGGATTTAGGGGTGAGCATGAAAAACCGCCAGCACCGCAAAAACCGCACCGATTTTTAAACCGCACCGCGTAGTTTAGGTGCGGTGCGGTTTTAAACTTTTACAAACCGAGCGCGGTTCGGTGCGGCGCGGTTTTAAACTTTTACAAACCGAGCGCGGTTCGGTGCGGTGCGGTTTTTGGATTTTGAAAACTGCAAAACCTGCACCGCACCGAATATTTTGTGTATTTAATTTTTTATAATTATGTGACGTCACATTTAAGTATATTAAGTAAGAGTTGATATATTTATACGATATATTACCGTCAGAGTTATTATAATTATGTGAGATATTTTGTTGAATCATCTCTTCCACACAAATTATAGTGGAATAAAGGCTTAAAACTATAATGAAAACATGATGTATGCATTAGTGAGAATATGTCAAGATATGACACAATGACGACAAATGATCCATATAGCCGATCACATTATAGTGGGATAAAGGTTTGAGTGTTGTTGTATCTCTGTCACATACAGACAACTTGGATATCAATTAGAACAGTCTCTTTAATAATCCAAATTAAAACAAAATATTGCATAACAAGTGTTGATATATAAGAATGAATGAATCTCATGCAACAAAGTTTAGCGTGAAAATATTTGTCTATAAAACATGATATTCACAAAATATTATATAGTTCATAAGTTGGTATGATATCTACAAAAAAAAGATAAATAACTGCATCCCACTATAGTGTATATCAAAACATAAAAGAACTCATAAATTATCAAGCAACATTCATAGTTTTGATGCTTACCTGTAGTATATGTAAAACACATGTTAAAAACCGCACCGAAACCGCAACCGCACCGCACCGAACCGAAACCACACCGCATAATTTCGGTGCGGTGAGGTTTTGCTCGGGCAAAAACAGAGCCCTTACGGTGCGGTTGCGGTTTGGGCCAAAACCGCACCAAACCGCACCGTGCACACCCCTAGCTGGATTAGATGTCAACGGGGCAAAGCCGAATGAGAAAAGGCAACGACAGTCGAGGGGATAGCGAGAAAAGAATCAAAAATAGGCGTGGACGGGCTAAGAATGCTCGTGTTTGTTGGGGTTTGCCTCCGGTAGCTGCGCCTGCAAGATAGGGAGGTCGAGGGAGGCTGCCAGGTCGTGTTGCACTATGGTCTTGTTGGCAATAGCAAGCAGAGGCAGTGAAGCAGTGTGAACACAAAGTGGAGATCGCCTTAAGGGAAAGAGCTGTTTCACGGCTAGAGGAGTTGGGGACTGGCGAGAAGGGGCCAAGATAGTGATGGCCAATGCAGTGGGCAGGGAACCGCTTGGAGGCACTTTTGTGTAGCCATTTTGGCGAGCTCGTCGAGTAGATCAAGTTTGACCTCGAGATGTTGCGTCATGCCAAAGATGTTAGTGAGTAGAGCGATGTGCCAATCGAGGCACTCATGGACCGATGTTGTGGTTAAGGACATGGCCAGAGAAGTTGGTTGCCTACCGGCGGCCAGAGGAAGCGCTAGTGGAAATCCGACAATGGAAACCGCGATCGCAAAACAATAGGTCGGACCAATTGTTACGAACAAGGGCTTTCTACGATTGGGAGGCGAGAGAACGATCACAAAACAAATTACATTAACTAGAACAACACACATGATACAATCCGAAGCAAGATTCGGTCAACTCTCGGAGACTGGGTCCTCCAAAGAACTTTTCTCACGAGAGAGCCTAAACTAAGAGATCCCAAAAGATACCCATGCCCACATACCCTGTAACGATCCTAAGTCGTTACAAGTTCGCCGACGGAATTGTCGGCGCAAGAATTGTAACTAAGTAACAAGATGAAGGCCGGAGAAGAGATGGTCGGAGACAAGAGAGACGAAGATAGTGTGGAAGAGATGAAGGGAAAGGGGGGCAAGAAGGAGAGAACTACAAATTACTAAACTTTATTAAACTTCTCCGTCCCTCATTACAATCACAACCCCTCTTTATATAGGGAGAGACATAGACTAACATACATCATTTTTACAAACATGTCATCCATGTATGATACTCTTACATTCCTACCCTACCCATCAAACGACGACCTCGTCGTTTATTCCTAAAAAATATAGCCATATGTGGATTTTGGTGTCGTCGTTCGGAACGGTTTGATTGACGTTGGCGATCTCATCATTTAAGTCCACCTGAATCAAAGACCCAAACAATGCGCATGTGATCCATGAGCGGTGATCTATGGGAGTTGTAGTTGAAAGCAAATGATGTGTAATAGCTCCCTCAAACAAGAAAGTGGCTGCTTCGTCCTTTCCGCCTGTATCGAATACACGAATCATCCAAGAAATCATTATGGAAGTAACAAACTTTAGACCAAATATTTCCACTAGGGCGTTTGCAGAGATTATAATGAGGTCTTCTTGGAATGAAACATATGCATCCGATCTGTTTTTGTCATGAGTATTAGATTTTGTCATGAGTATTAGATTTGTCGGGAATATTACAAATAATCGGCACAAATGACAACTCCAATGGTGGCGAGCCCGTGTTCACCATAATTGTTGCCTCAAGAAGAGTTGTTGGCTTGATTGCTTCTTTTTCCTCGTCCTCTATGCAAGCATTAATCAAGTCCTCCAATCTTTTGACGTTTTCCGCAACTCAGCGTTTTTCTTGACGAGTAGTAATATCGTCAAAAATTTCTTGCATGTCCGCCCTTTTTTCACGATTTATTTGGCAAAGATGAATTCCATCAATGATTTCTTGCATATCATTCTTAATTCCAAATTCTGCTTGAGCATCACTAAAGGCGTTCGTAAATTGAAGAACCGAGCAATTGATGGTTTTCTGCCCTTCACCAGAAGATGACGCACTGTTGCAAGTCCCCGAACCTATTACTGATTTTCCACGGATGGTGCCCATTTTGGGAATCTCATTCATGCTGGCGCTCAACTGAGAGCATAAAGCTTTGAAATTCTACGAAAGTTTATCCAGTTTGTTGCAAGAAAGTTCTACGACCTGACACATCTTGATGTTCTACTCTTTAAAACAAGAAAAACATTGGTCGGAATACTGTTTGTGGGCGGTGAGTTGATCGCTTTGTGTGTCCAACTCTTTCCATAATAGTTGATGAATGTTAACCCAGAAATCGGCGATCCCTCCCAATGCTGCCAGCTTGTAGGTCGCGGCCTGCCCCGGGATCTCCCCGGAGGTCGCGAGCAGCCCAAGGATGGGCGGACAGACTTCTCTGTCCGCCCAGGTCGCGCGGTCATGGCGGTCTCCTCAGTCTTACCGCCCATGTCGCGCAGCAGCCTTGTCCTGCAGGGGGTGCGGACTGCATTCTCAGTCCGCCCCTGCAGATCGCCTGGCTTAACCAGCTAACCGCGCATTGTTGTATCCATCAGGAGCGGACTTCCTATTTCCCTAATCAACTGAGGCGAGCTCCAATTCGCCATGCCCGCTTAGCAGAGGCGAACTGATCCTCAGTCCGCCGAAATGGTTGTCCAGGTCTACCAGCTGATCAAGTCTTGTCGGACTTCCGACATGGCGTCCGCCCAGTCCGCATGATATGGTACAGACCCAACTCCAGCTCGCCGCGTAACAGCAGTGGCGACATGCCCCCAGTCCTCCAGGTCGCCTATCTCTGACCCAGCAACAAGCCTCCGGTAGCGGAGGCGGGATCCTCCAGTATTTCGCAAGCTAGGCGGACTTATCGTGGAATCCGCCAGAAGAACCCCAGCTCAGCAACCGATCTGCCTCATACTTTGCGTAGCGGGCTAGGCGGACTCAGTCTGCAGTCCGCCAGACTAGCCCTCCAGTTTCCCAGTGCCCGCTTCTTCCCAGCAGCGGCAGACAGTCCCTCTAGCTCTCCAGCCCGCACACCCAGTCGGCGACCATCTCGCCAGTCCGCCAGAGATTGGCGGACTCGGTCTCGGCACACCTCTTGAGAGCAACATTGTCAACCATTCTACACCAGACCGCGCCATACCGTGCGGACACAACTCTAACCCGCAAGTAGGGCGGATTCGTTGCGCAGTCCGCCAGGATGGCCCTCAAGCAAGCCTCCAGCGCCAGCCTCAATAGTTGGCGACCTGCCTCCTCAGTCCGCCAGGTCGCCAACCCCTTGCAACATGCCTCCAGCTTATCCGCTTGCAGCTCATCCTATTCGCCGTGGGCTCGGCGGACTAGTCAACCATTCAGTCCGCCAGCAGGGCGGGCCCTTCCTCCCGCGGTTTGGCGACCTGCCTTATCCAGTCCGCCAGGCCGCCAACATCCCCATGCAAGCTAGCGAGAGGCGGACTCGCCTCGTCCGCCGCGGGCTGGGCGGACTCTCCCAGTCCGCCATTTGGCTCTCTAGCCTTCCAGCAGGTGCGGATTCTTCCCAGTTCGCCAGGCAGCAGATCAGTTCCAGAAGGCATTTCCAGTCTGCGCGGCCTATCGCGGACTCGGCGGACTCAAGCCTCTGCTCGCATCAGTTACCGTCTCACCGGGGGTAACGTCACCGAAAGCCGTTATCTCCTCGGGCCTATAAATAGCCCCCTATAGCTCTCATTGGGGACAGCACGACGGGACGACGAAGAGGGGGCAACTGGGATGCGGCCACACTTTCCCTGTCCGCCACCTCTACACGCGGCCTGACAGCCAGTCTGGGAGGACTCAGAAGGCAGTCCATGCGGCCTGGGTCTTCAAGCCGCGCGGCCTCCCGGCCAACCCTTCTTTAGCTTCTTCCTTTACTGTATTTTTCCCTTTATTCTCCTTTCAATGTAAGAGAACTCAAGCTTCAGCTGTAATACAGGTTTTAATATAAAGGGAAAGCCCGCCTCAAGAGTGACATTTAAGCCGCGGCGGGCGAAGTCTGCTGTTGCCGCTGCTAGCGGTCCTCTTTTCTTCTTTTTCTCTCTATCTTCATGCGCGGCTCGGAGTAACCAGCTGCTCGGCAGTCTCTCCTCCCATCTGCTCATTCCCCGCGTGAGATTCGAACAACTCGTTAACTAGGCGGTGTCGTTTTCGTGCATCAACAGTTAACACGCGACCTTCAGATCCTGAGCAGTTGATGAACAGCAGTTGCAATGAAGACATGAGATTAAGCTCAGAATACACCTTTACTTCAAACAGGCATAACTTTTGATCCAGGTATCCGATTTCAGAAATTCAAAGCTTGTCGGAACCGGCTCAAGGAGATCTACCCCCCGACGAACCGGGAACCCGTTCGGACACTTTTTCGGCCCTCGGATTGCCCAAATTCCACTCCATTTGGAAGTTATTGAAGTTTCTCTTTGGGCAATTTCTGTCTTCAGGGATTTTCCATCAAAAGATCTCGAGCGCACCTCTAGTCTTCCCAAAGTGCCCGTCTCAAGTAGCGACTACAATCTCCTACTATCAAAGAAGAAGCTTACATCTCTCATCACAAGCTTCATAAGGTAAACATGCGTGCTTATCCTCATGTACCGGATGGACTGACATCTTTTGCGGCAAAGAGCTGGTTCCTTCTCCTTTTGCACATCGAATTCGAAGGGAAGTGGTTCCATATGATTTCAAGGAACCTCGTCTGCCAGTCTACCCGGGAACAAGTGATCCAGTTTCTCACTTACAAATTTTTGAATCAATTGTTTCATTGAAAACTCTATCAGACGGTATCAAATGCAAGCTCTTTATTATCTCCTTTGATGCTGACGTGCTGGACTGGTTCTATCATTTACCGCCTCAATCAATAACTTGCTTTGATGATCTTCGAACACAATTTCTCTCAAGGTTTGGAACCTTTAGGAAGAGAAAGAAAGACATAGGAGCTCTCCTTCAGATCAAGCAAGGAGATGACGAATCTAACGTTCATTTCATCGATCGATTTCAAATGGAAACCCTTGACATTGCTAATGCTGATCAAGATTTCTATAAAATTGCTCTCATAAGCGGACTTCGGCAAGGTCCTCTTAAGTTCAAAGTTACTACAAAAATGCCCGACACCTATGAGGATCTTATTGAAAAAGCAAATAAGTTCATAGCAGCAGAAGCAGTGAACACCAATTACATAGCTCATTTAAACCAGAAAGCTCAAGCACATGTAAAGGTTTCGTAGCATCAGTTGGATGGATCTCAAAACTATCTACCTCTTGATCGAAACAACAACTTATTACTATGTGATCAAGATCCAAATCTTCTGGCATTTCAATATGAAACGTATCATGAAGGTTATGATCATGGGAATTCATCTACATCTCAAACAAGGCATTCAAAATCAAGCCTTGATAATTCTGATACATCAATTCAAACTCATAACAATGAGCCTCATGCTCCTCGCCAATACAAGCAGGATGGATCAAAAAGAAAGTATACAAGTTTAACTATCTCTATGGAGGAAGTTCTTCAAATTATTCAGCAATGGCCCGATTTCATTAGGCCTCCTCTCTTGCGTCCTGGTCGAAGATGTCACATAGATTTATTCTGTCAATACCACATGTGTGTGGGTCATGATACAGAGAAATGTCGAGCACTTCATAAGCTCGTGGATGAACTGCTAAAAGCAAGCAAATTGCAGGAATATGTTGCCTAAGGGCATCATTTTGAAATTTACTCTTGCAACGCCAAGAGAATTTAGTGCTTCAGTAGCTCTCTTGATCGCTTATTTTGGAACCTTTCGGCAATCAAACCCACCTGTGTGGTCACCAAACTTCCAAAGAGGCAATCAAGCCAGCTTTCTAGTAGTTAAGGAAATATTTGGCAATTAAACCCACTCTTTTGTGGTCGCCCTATTTCCAATATTCGGCAATTAAACCCACTCTTTGGTGGTCGCCTTGTCTCCAGTTTTTGGCATTAAAGCCCTCTTTGTAATCACTCTATTTTCAATTAAGCATAAACCCACCTTACGTGGTAGCTCTATTCTCAATTAGGCATTAAATCCACCGTACGTGGTAGCCTTATTTCTAATTTGCTCGTCTTAGAATACAGATCTCCTTTTATCAATTGCTTCTTCACAAGCTAATAGATATGACTTGCAAGTTCTCTCTTACTCTTATTTGATATTGATGACATCAATCATTAATCAATATATCTGCTTCTAACTCTCCTCTTGCAGAGATCAGCAGATGCTTGCAAGTTTCCCTCACAAGTACTTGCAATCTTCTTTCATATATCATATATGTTGCTCACTCTTCCTTTTATAGAGATTAGCAGGTATTGACAAGTTTCCCTCACAGGTACTTGCAATCTTCTTTCATATATCATATCTGCTGCTCACTCTTCCTTTTATAGAGATTAACAGGTATTGGCAAGTTTCCCTCACAAGTACTTGCAATCTTCTTTCATATATCATATTTGCTTCTAACTCTCCTCTTGTATAGATCAGCAGATGCTTGCAAGTTTCTTCACAGGTACTTGCAATCTACCTTTATATATCATATCTGCTTCTAACTTTCCTCTTGCAGAAACTAGCAGGTATTTACAAAATTCATCCAGGTATGCAACCTACTTTTCTATGATATCTGCTGCTCACTTTTCCTTTTATAGAGATTAGCAGGTATTGGCAAGTTTCCCCCACAGGTACTTGCAATCTTCTTTCATATATCATATCTGCTGCTCACTCTTCCTTTTATAGAGATTAGCAGGTATTGACAAGTTTCCCTCACAGGTACTTGCAATCTTCTTTCATATATCATATCTGCTTCTAACTCTTCTCTTGTACAGATCAGTAGATGCTTGCAAGTTTCTTCACAGGTACTTGCAATCTACCTTCATATATCATATCTGCTTCTAACTTTCCTCTTGCAGAAACTAGCAGGTATTTACTAAATTCATCCAGGTATGCAACCTACTTTTCTATGATATCTGCTGCTCACTCTTCCTTTTATAGGGATTAGCAGGTATTGAAAAGTTTCCCTCAAGAACTCGCAGTTTACTTTTATTTGTCATATCTGCGTATAACCCCTTTCTTGTAGAAACTAGCAGACCCTTGCAAGTCACCCACAGGTACTTGCAACTTATCCTTCTTTCATGCATGTCACTTACTCTTCTTTCGCAGAGAGTAACAAGTGCTTGCAAATTTCCGTCAGGTACTTGCAAGTTATTATTCTTCTATGCCTTCTCCTCATATCTGTTTTGCAGGGCTCAATAGAACACATTCATTCCTTATTCAAAAGGAACGCAGGTGCACGCGAGATGTACCTCTTTTCCCCTGCATTAGCTTTTCATTTGCAGGAAAAAAGACAGGCATTAACAAAAACTTCTAAGGAGAGGCATCGAGTTCTATCTCTCTGTATCTCCTACTTCTTCTTTGGGGTGGATCACGATTTTCGTGGGTCTCCTACTTTTTCGAAGTTATATTCGGAACTTAAAAAAGTGTGGGGATTATGTTAACCCAGAAATCGGTGATCCCTCCCAAGGCTGTCAGCTTGTAGGTCGCGGCCTGCCCCGGTATCTCCCCAGAGGTCGCGAGCAGCCCAAGGATGGGCGGACAGACTTCTCTGTCCGCCCAGGTCGCGCGGTCATGGCGGTCTCCTCAGTCTGACCGCCCATGTCGCGCAGCAGCCTTGTCCTGCAGGGGGCGCGGACTGCATTCTCAGTCCGCCCCTGCAGATCTCCTGGCTTGACCAGCTAACCGCGCATTGTTGTATCCATCAGAAGTGGACTTCCTATTTCCCTAATCAACTGAGGCGAGCTCCAATTCGCCATGCCCGCTTAGCAGAGGCGGACTGATCCTCAGTCCGCATAAATGGTTGTCTAGGTCTACCAGCTGATCAAGTCTTTCCGGACTCCCGACATGGCGTCCGCCCAGTCCGCACGATACGACTCCAGCTCGCCGCGTAACAGCAGTGGCGACCTGCCCTCAGTCCGCCAGGTCGCCTATCTCTGACCCAGCAACAAGCCTCCAGTAGCGGAGGCGGGATCCTCCAGTATTTCGCATGCTAGGCAGACTCATCGTGGAATCCGCCAGAAGAACCCCAGCTCACAACCGATCTGCCTCATACTTTGCGTAGCGGGTTAGGCGGACTCAGTCTGCAGTCCGCCAGACTAGCCCTCCAGTTTCCCAGTGCCCGCTTCTTCCCAGCAGCGGCAGGCAGTCCCTCTAGCTCTCCAGCCCGCACACCCAGTCGGCGACCAGCTCGCCAGTCCACCAGAGATTGGCGGACTTGGTCTCGGCACACCTCTTGAGAGCAACATTGTCAACCATTCTACACCAGACCGCGCCATACCGTGCAGACACAACTCTAACCCACAAGTAGGGCGGATTCGTTGCGCAGTCCGCCAGGACGGCCCTCAAGCAAGCCTCCAGCGCCAGCCTCGGTAGTTGGCGACCTGCCTCCTCAGTCCGCCAGGTCGCCAACCCCTTGCAACATGCCTCCAGCTTATCCGCTTGCAGCTCATCCTATCCGCCGTGGGCTCGGCGGACAAGTCAACCATTCAGTCCGCCAGCAGGGCGGGCCCTTCCTCCAGCGGTTTGGCGACCTGCCTTATCCAGTCCGCCAGGCCGCCAACATCCCCATTCAAGCTAGCGAGAGGCGGACTCGCCTCGTCCGCCGCGGGCTGGGCGGACTCTCCCAGTCCGCCATTTGGCCCTCTAGCCTTCCAGCAGGTGCGGACTCTTCCCAGTTTGCCAGGCAGCAGATCAGTTCCAGAAGGCATTTCCAGTCCGCGCGGCCTATCGCGGACTCGGCGGACTCAAGCCTCTGCTCGCATCAGTTACCGTCTCACCGGGAGTAACGCCACCGAAAGCTGTTACCTCATCGGGCCTATAAATAGCCCCCTATACCTCTCATTGGGGACATCACGACGGGACGGCGAAGAGGGGGCAACTGGGATGCGGCCACACTTTCCCTGTCCGCCATCTCTACACGCAGCCTGACAGCCAGTTCGGGCGGACTCAGAAGGCAGCCCGTGCGGCCTGGGTCTTCAAGCCGCGCGGCCTGCCCGGCCAACCCTTCTTTAGCTTCTTCCTTTACTGTATTTTTCCCTTTATTCTCCTTTCAATGTAAGAGAACTCAAGTTTCAGCTGTAATACAGGTTTTAATATAAAGGGAAAGTCCGCCGCAAGAGTGACATTTAAGCCGCGGCGGGCGAAGTCTGATGTTGCCGCTGTTAGCGGTCCTCTTTTCTTCTCTTTCTTTCTATCTTCATGCGCGGCTCGGAGTAACCAGCTGCTCGGCAGTCTCTCCTCCCATCTGCTCATTCCCCGCGTGAGATTCGAACAACCCGTTAACTAGGCGGTGCCGTTTTCGTGCATCAACAATGAAGGTCTTGGCACGCCTTGTGTCCATGATCGACTGCACACCATGGCTTTTCGTCGAGGTCTTGATTAAACATTTCACTAACCATCACAATTTCATCCTCTGCCTTCAGTTGCACTGTTGTTATTCCAGGGACAGAGATCTCTTCTTCGCTGGTATTTTTCTTAGGCATCAATAGAACTTTTGCTATTGTTGTCTTTGCAGCTCAGCTGGAGCTTGATTTTTTTTTGTACAGAGTTTGGGGCTGTTAGCGGTTTGATCGCCAGAGGAAAAAGATGGTGTTGCTCTGCTTCCAGACAACGGTGGTGAGTGGAGACCTGACGGCGATGATGTAGGTTGAACCGGAGGCGGCGGTGGTCGATGAATATCAGGCGCGTGTTGTTTAAACGGTAAAGGTGCGAATCCTATGATTCGTTGGCAGCAATAGTCTTGATCCCAAAAAGGGTCGTGGGATGTCTATGAAGGTGGTAGTCGTTGGTTCTGATGTCGGTGAGGCTAGATTATAGAGGCGGCGGATCGGCTGAGGCGGCGAAGCGGCGGAGGCTACAAAACAACACAAACTGCGAAACAGCGGAGGAGGCGGAGCAGCAAAAGATGACTTTCTTGATCCCGAGAAAATTCTGAGCGAAGAAAATGCTGATCGGAGATGGGCTCATGAATGCGGATAGGTGACTCTAGCAGCTGCGGGCGCAAGAACTCGAATAATGTCTGGAGGCGTTACTAGCGATCTTGTCTGGAGACGTGATAGGCGAGATTGCCCGGAGGCGAGATTGTCCGGAGGCGTTACTCTGCTGCCAGTGGAAGATATGCACGACCGTCACTAGTGTGATAGATTTGTGATCCTCACCAGTTGTAGATGGTGTGGCGGAGGCGGCGGCACGACGGAGGCAGCAGAGGATACCGTGATAGCGAGTAAGTTGTAGAATGGTTGTCCAGCTACAGGTGTGTTCTGGCGGATTGCTGAAGATCACTGAAGAACGGTAGCGGTGGAGGATGAACAGTCCAGCGGTGGTAAATGATGATGAACAAGACAATGATTAAGCATCGTGATCTGGATGATTCTCAACGAGAGCACCAATGTAATGATCCTAAGTCATTACAAGTTTGCAGGAGGAATAGTCGGCGCAAGAATTGTAACTAACATAATGAAGGCCGGAGAAGTGATGGCCAGAGACGAGAGAGACGAAGATAGTGTGGAAGGGATGAAGGGAAAGGGGGCAAGGAAAGAACTACAAACTACTAAACTTCCATATGCGCATCTCGGTGGTTCCGACGAGGAAGGTTTGCTTGGGAGAACCTATGAGCGTAACACATGGGTATTCTAAAGTTTGTTAAATATGATTATTTAACATGATGGGACAATTTTTGAGATCCCTGCTTCTTCTTTTTTGTTTTGTGGATCATATTTATTTTCAAAGAGAAATACTCATATCATTTTTATGTTGTTCAACCATACCTTCCGGGTTTCCAAGCTGGTGCACCTGATTGTTAGAATAATTTTTTTCTTTATTTTGTTTGCAGTAGTATAGTTTCTGTTTCGTTTAAAATCAGATTTCTAATACCTTTTGTACTTGTAATCTGATTTATTCCCTTGACAGATATCAATATAATTTGACTTATTTATTTCAGTATGGTATTAGTGCAGTATCCATAATCTCTAGAGGAAGAAGAGACGAGTCAAGCTGGCAAGGAATCTCCCTAAGAGGAGAGCACGTAGGAGGGGAATCTTTGGCAGAAGAGAGAAGTTTGCCAGGAATCTAGCCTGAGCCCAGGCGGTAAACTTGACAAAGTTGCAGTATGGGGTTCGAGAATGGAAAGGGGAAGGAGAGGCTGCGACCGAGGATGTGGTCCTTAACAGTGTGCGGCTTGATAACAAGGTGGGGGAGATATTGGGCGAGGGCGGCTCGGTGCGCGGCAACTCTCATCGAAGACGATGTGGGGCTCGACACAGTAAGGGGGAGGGTGGCGTCGTGTGAAGATGGATCAGATGTCAACGGGGCAAAGCCGAAAGATAAAGGGCAACAACAGTAGAGGGAATAGCAGGAAAAGAATCGAAAACAGGCGTGGACGGGCTAAGAATACTCGTGTTTGTTGGGGTTTGCCTCCGGTAACTGCGCCTGCGAGACAGGGAGGTCGAGGTCGTCTGCCAGGTCGTGTTGCACTGTGGTCTTGTCGGCAATAGCAAGCAGAGGCAGTGAAGCAGTGCCAACACGAAGTGGAGTTTTCACAAGGGAAAGAGCTGTTTCATGGCTGGAGAAGGGGCCAAGACGGTGATGACGAATGCGATGGGCAGGGAACTGCTTGGAGGCACTTATGTAGCCATTTTGGCGAGCTCGTCGAGTAGATCAAGTTTGGCCTCGAGATGTTGCGTCATGCCGAAGATGTTTGTGAGTAGAGCGTTGTACCGATCGAGACGCTCGTGGACCGATGCGGCGGTGAAGGACATGACCAGAGAAGTTGGTTGCCTACCGGCGGCCTGAGGAAGAGCTAGTGGAAATCCGGCGATGAAAACCGCGATCGCAAAACAACAGGTCGGACCAATTGTTACGAACGAGGGCTTTCTACGATTGGAAGGCGAGAGAACGATCACAAAACAAATTACATTAACTAGAACGACACACATGATACAATCCGAAGCAAGATTCAGTCAACTCTCGGAGGCTGGGTCCTCCAAAGAGCTTCTCTCAAAAGTGCCTAAACTAAGAGATCCCAAAAGATACTCATGCCCACCTATATGAGGGAGGGTATGCGTAATAAGAAAGTACAAACGTATTAATTTATATTATTAATTAAATCAATTAATAATAATTAATCAACATTAACTAATTAATTACAATTTATTATATTCTGCCATGAATTTATTACGGTAGCTTCCATATGCGCGCCTCGATGGTTCTGATGAGAAAGGTCCGCTTGGGCAAATGTATTTGTTACGCCCCCCGAACATGAAAGTTTTTTGGGCGTCAATATGCCCGGAGGCGGAAGAAGAAGACAGACGACAACGAGGCTGAACCATCCGGTTCAACCCCGTATGGGGGGGGGGGTGCGACCGACCCCTCTTGGCCCCGGGTATAAATATACCCGTGGCTCTCTCTTTTGGGAGAGAAGAGTATTATCAGGTATTTTCCTCCCCCCCCACACCAACCCTAATTTCTCTTTAGACTTCTCCCTAGTTCTCTCCCCCTCTCTAATAACCTATCATTTGGTATCAGAGCATTCGTCCTACGACCATGGGAATACCCGCTCGCAAGAAGAAATCAACCGGTTGGAAACCCCAGAGGAGAACTATGCTGGGTTGACGGATTCGGTAGCTGCCATCAAAGAGAAGATGAGGACGTCTACGCAACGCTTGGAGGAACGGATCGATGCCCATATGGAAGAACTCAAGGCCCTATTATCGCAAAATCTTAAAGGAAAGACACATGAGATCGGCGGGTTGCAAAATGCCGCGACTTCCGCATCGCACTATCTCGCGCCGCAAGTGGGCCAGGGTTCTGGATCGGGCGACCTGACTCGGATCGGGATGGGACTCATCGGCACTGACGGCGCAGCGGGATCGACGAGGGTTCCAGATTGGCGCGGAATGGGTGCAACTTCCTCCATCGGCACGGGATTGATCCCGATCAGGGCTGGCGATTTCGGAGCAGGGCGTGCACCCTGGGGAGGTTCAGCGGCGAGCAGGGAGGTGCCGGAAGGGCTCCATGCGCTCCGTTGGGGGGTCCGGGGGGCCTCCTTCCACATCCACGGGGCTGGGTACCTCCTGGAGGGTACGGGGCCGACATTCCTTGGGGCGGCCAGCAACATCAAGGCTACCCGGGCCCAAATCATGGCCCTACGGAGCCAAGAAGACCAACATGGCATGGTCGCGAACAAGGGTGGCAAGGTCAAGCAGCCCCACGAGTGTACATGCCTCCGAAATTGGCACGCATGAATTTCCCAAAGTACAACGAGGGGATGCTCTCGAATGGGTGCAGAAGGCCGAGCTTTTTTTCAGCTATCAAGAGGTTCTGGAAGGCACGCCTTCCAGTGGACGCAGTAGTTTTTGAGGGGCAAGGACTACGTGCCCTGGGCTGATTTTGTGGAAGGTTTCACCACCAGATTCGGGCCACTTGAGTATGAGGACTTTGAGTCCCTCCTGCAGAAGTTACATCAGAAGGGATCAGTGATGGAATATCATACGGAGTTCAAAAAGCTGGCAAATCGGGTACACTGGGAAGAGAAGACGTTATTCAGCTATTTTGTATCGGGACTAAAGGAACACTTACGTGATGAGGTTCAGGCCTATATGCCTCGCAGTCTGAACCATGTCATCAGCTTAGCCCGCATCCAGGAAGAGCGCTTCAACAGGCAGCGGACCCGCACCACGGGGAAACCCACGGCTCCACCGGCAGCCGTCGGGAGAGAGCCACTGGCGACTGGTAAACCTACTGTGACACGATTATCTTGGGCCGAGCTGCAGGCGAGGAAAGAGAAGGGATTATGTTTCAACTGGATGAAAAGTTCGCCCCCAGACAGAAATGCCAAAAAATACAGGTTTATATGCTACATGAGGATGTGGAGGAGGAGCTCTCCCCCGAGTCTGAGTTGGAGGGGGACTTGGATTTGACCGAGTTTGGAGTGTCCATACAGGCGATGGCAGGTTGCAACGCCCCCCTCACTATGCGGATCGTGGGAAAGATTAATCAAGATAAGGTGACGATTTTAGTGGATAGTGGGAGCACCCACAACTTCATTCATCCCGACGTGGCACAACGGGTGGGACATGGGATTGATACGGGAGCCGCCTTTCATGTCATGGTGGCGGATGAGAGCAAACTTCAGTGCGAAGGAGTTATGAAGGGGGTGGAGCTGCAGATACAGGGGTACTCAGGATGCACAAACGTATATCTTCTACCCATCAGAGGCTCCGACATGGTGCTTGGGGTTCAGTGGCTGCAACCACTGAGGCGGGTGACCTTTAATTGGGATCAAATGGCGATGGAGTTCGCACAACACGGGAAGCAATACTTTCTGGGGGGCCTAAAATCTTCCCCAATGAAGGAGGTATTCCTTCGGAGTTTGGACCGACTTGAGAGTCAGGGCAGTACAATGACAGTGATTATGGGGGTGACACCGACCCCCACAACCCCTACAGTTGTACCCATTCAGATGCAGGCGCTTTTGGCTCGGTATGTCGATATATTTCAGACACCCCGCACACTTCCACCACTGTGATTCATAGATCATCAAATCCAGGTCAAGACGGGTGCGGAGCCTACCAACATCCGACTGTGCCGCTACCCGTACATCCAGAAGCCCGAGATAGAGCACAATGTCAGGGAAATCCTTACCGCCGGAATTATCCTCCCCAGTACTCTTTCTCGTCTCCCGTCTTTCTTCTAGCAAAGAAGAAAGACGGGACGTGACGATTTTGTGTGGATTATCGCGGTCTGAACAGCTCAACTATTATGGATAAGTTCTTCATTCCTCTGATCGAAGAACTGTTGGACGAACTGCACGACACTCGCCTCTTCACCAAGCTCAACC
This sequence comes from Platanthera guangdongensis, assembly GCA_039583875.1. Lineage (NCBI taxonomy): Eukaryota > Viridiplantae > Streptophyta > Magnoliopsida > Asparagales > Orchidaceae > Platanthera > Platanthera guangdongensis. The sequence continues at coordinate 37,492,322 of CM077147.1, forward strand.
TCAGGTCGGGCTACCATCAGATTCGGATGCACGAGAACGACATGCACAAAACAGCTTTCTGTACGCATGATGGACACTATGAATTCCTGGTAATGCCTTTTGGGCTTACCAACGCTCCATCCACATTCCAGTCAGTCATGAACGAGATCTTTTGTCCTCTTCTCCGCCGATCAGTACTGATATTTTTTGATGATATCCTCATCTACAGTACCAGTTTGGAGGAGCACTTGACCCATGTTGAGTTTGTTTTCACCATCCTCTGCCAACACCAACTATACGCCAAGCAGTCTAAGTGTTCGTTTGGGCAAGAGGAGGCGGAGTACCTGAGACATTTGGTCTCCGCTAGCGGTGCCAAGGCTGATCCCAAGAAGATCGAGAGCATGTTATCGTGGCCTCATCCTCACACGGTCCGAGCATTACGGGGCTTCCTGGGACTTGCATGATATTACCATCGGTTTTTCAAGGATTATGGCAAATTCGCTCGTCCATTGACTCAATTATTATAGAAGGACGCCTTCCATTGGCCGGACGAGGCGGAAGCGACATTCCAGGCCCTTATGGGGCCCATGACAACCCCTCCGGTTCTCGCTCTTCCTGATTTCAACAAGTAGCTTGTGCTGGAGACTGACGCATCCAACGTGGGCATCGGCGTGGTATTGATGCAGTAGGGTCGGCCACTGGCCTTCTACAGTAGGGTGTTGGCTCCCCATACTTTGGGACTCTCCACATACGAGGAGATGCTGACAATCATTCATGTGGTGGCCATGTGGCGGCCTTACTTGTTGGGACGACATTTCAAAAAACATACTGACCATCAAAGCTTGAAGCACTTCTTGGAACAACGGGTCTCCTCTTCGCTTCAGCAGAAGTGGGTAACGAAACTGTTGGGCTAGGATTACGAGATTCTTTACAGACAGGAAAAAGAGAACGTGATTGTTGACGTATCTCGCCTACTGTAGAGCACCATCGCCCAAATTTCTGGTCCCCTACTCGACTCTTTAGATGATATTCAGGAGGAGATCATGCGGGATCCGACACTACGGCCCATTGTGGAGGCTCTTCGACAGGGGCAGATCACTACACCAGGCTACCAGCTGCTGAATGACAGATTTTATTATCAGTACAGGGTGGTCATTCAGCCAAAGTCCGCTTGGAAGACAGTCATGATGCACGAGTTCCACTCATCCCTAACCGTCGGCCATGCGGGCATACTCCGTGCTCTGCACGGGCACGGACGAATGTTTTTTGGGCAGGCTTACGACGCGACATCCAGCAGTTTGTGCAGCAGTGCGAGATATGTCAGCGTCAGAAGTACGAGACGACCTCCCTAGCCGGCCTGCTTACACCTCTGGAGATTCTGCACCACATTTGGGAGACAGTGTGCATGGATTTCATCGACGGGTTGCCCAAGTCTCAGGGCAAGACAGTTATACTGGTCGTGGTCTACAAGCTCTCTAAATATGGACATTTCTTGGCGTTGAGCCACCCGTACACAGGCGTGTTAGTCGCCGATCTCTTTGTGCGAGAAATTGTCCGCCTCCACGACATTCCGCGCGCCATAATTTCCGACCAGGTTCCGACATTTGTAGGCCATTTCTGGCAGGAGCTCTTTTGATTATAGGGGACTTGCTTACGCTTCAGCATGGTGAATCACCCCAAGATGGATAGCCAGACAGAGGTTCTCAATCAGGGGTGAAAACATATCTTCGTTGTTTTGTGATGGACGAGCCGCGAACCTGGACCAGTTGGCTACACTGGGTCGAATATTGCTACAACACCGACCACTTCACCAGCAAGATGACCCCGTTTGAGGTCATTTACGGACGTCCTCTCCCCTCTTTGAGCAGCTATGAACCCGGCAACACAACATTGTCGGCTGTGGATCGGGCGCTTCGCGATCAGACTGCACTCTCTCCACTTTGCGTGAGAATCTACGCACCACACAAGATCGCATGAAGGCCCAAGCAGACAAGCATCGCAAGGAAAGGGAGTTCGCGGTTGGCGATGAAGTCTTCCCCAAGCTCCGACCTTACCAACAGGTGTCCACTGCCCGCCGGACGAACCAGAAATTGATCTCTCGCTACTATGGGCCCTTTCGTATTCTTCGCCGTGTGGGGCATATCGCTTACACTTTGGCTCTTCCTGAGGGGTCACTGTTATGGTACTCCGATCTGGATCGTGTATGGGGGCCGGTGTAGCGATTGGATCCCCGCCCGGGTGAGGCTTGCGGAGCTCCTTGTCGAGCAATGGTCGCCTATGGTAGCAGGAGGGAAGAGAGGGAGGAAGAGGAAGGAGAGAAGAGTGGGAAGAGGAGATCGGAGGAGAAGAAGGGGAGGCGCAGGCGTCAGGGGGTTCTCACGGGACGATGCGGACGGGGCTAGGGTTCGGGAATCGCACGATAGAGAGAGAGAGAGGAAAGTTAGAGAGAGAGAGAGTTTGGGGAAATAAAATTCTTCTTACTTCTTTTCTCCAAAGCAAAGGCCTATGTATGGTCACACACAAGTCCAACCAAGCAACATAATAAAAATGTACGCGTCCCTCACCTGGGCTTAGACAAGTGAGCATAATTAAAAGAAATACGAGACATAAAAATATAAGGATAATAGAGGTCACGCCATCGGCGGTTGGCGACGGCGCTGGTATGTACGTCCCCAAAGAGGATCCCTCTCCGGGTTAGCGTCCATCGGAAGTGTCGTAACATCACCCTCCTCGTCGGAAGACGGCTTGTCCTCAAGCTGTGGTGGAATGCTGACCAAGGGAGCGGAAGGAGGGGACCCAACGAACAACTTCAGCTGAGAGATATGAAAGACATTGTGGATCTGAGTGCCCATTGGAAGGTCAAGGCGGTAGGCCACCTCGCCGAGGCGCTCCACGATGGGAAAAGGACCGAAGAACTTGGGACCCAATTTGTTGGAAAGTGGGCGAGTGGCGGTGAGCTGCCGGAAGGCACGTCGGCGTACCCACACCCAATCCCCCACGGCCAAGGTGAGATCGCGGTGGCCCCTGTTATAAGCCTGCTCCATCCGCTGCTGGGCTCGAAGAAGACGATCACGAGCAGCCTGTAGAAAATCGTCACGATCCATAAGTGCCCTGTCGATCTCTGAGAGGCGAGCCGAGCCGCTTGTGTAGGACAAGAGGCGAGGGGGATCCCGTCCGTAGATAAGCCGGAACGGAGTGGTCTGCAGGCCTGTGTGATACGCGGTGTTGTAGCAGTACTCCACCCATGGTAGCCATCTGAGCCAATCTCGAGGCCGGTCACCAACGATGCACCGCAAATACATCTCCAAAGTGCGGTTGACCACCTCGGTCTGCCCATCGGACTGAGGATGATAGGCTGTGGAAAAGGCCAACTTCGTGCCGCTCAATGTGATGAGTTCCTTCCAAAATGCACTGGTGAACGTACGATCCCTGTCGGAAACCAAGGTCTCGGGCATGTCGTGTAAGCGGAAAATCTCCTGAAAGAAGACGCGGGCCACTTGTGAAGCAACTAGCGGACGCGCCAAAGGAATGAAGTGAGCCCCTTTTGAGAAACGGTCGACAACCACCATCAAAACGCTCTTGCCCCGGACGGATGGCAAACCCTCGATAAAGTCCATCGAAAGATCTGCCCAAACCTGAGTAGGAACTGGGAGAGGCTGAAGCAAACCTGCGGGCAGGAGATGATCGGTCTTGCTCTGCTGACAAATAGTGCAAGCCGCAATGAACTCGCGGACATGACGGCGCATGCTCTTCCAATAGAACTCGCTGCGAAGGCGCTGAAGAGTGCGGTGGATGCCCTCATGGCTCCGAGAGTGCGGTGTCGATAAGGCAGATGTCTGATGCCTTTAAATGCAGACTCTTCGCCATCACCCTCAAGGAGAAGGCGAGAGAGTGGTTTCACCAGCTGCCGGTCAACTCTATCTACTGCTTCGAGGACCTGCGTTGGGGGTGAAAGTGACAGATCTTAACAAAATACTAGAGCTTAATCACAGCACAAAATAAAAAAACACAAACAAAATAAACAAAGAGGCAGATCAAGCAACACAGAAGACAAGGAATTTATAGTGGTTCCCCAAATCTGGGTAGTCCACTCTTCTACCACCCTGGTAGGAATCTACTCAGGTTTTTGATCAGGTGCCCTGACACCAATGAGTTTTGATCAGGTCCCCAAAAACCAACTCAAGTCTTTTGGTAAGAGACTTGCAACCAGAAATCACTTTTGAAGGGAGATGACAACCCTTTATACAGGAGGGGGAAAAGAGTGATGGTGTCTTCTCTGTCAACAATCAGAGAGAAGACTTGTGGATATTTGATGTTAGCAAATTGCTCCCCCTGAGATATTGAATGGTTCAGGGAAATCTGGAGCACTGCTTCAGGGTGATAGGCCTTCAAGCTTTGGCCTTGACCAGAGTATCCTTCAGGAACTTCTGACAGATAGATTATTTGTTGTCCTTGAAGTTATCCTGCAGTGATAGAGAAGAAGAAGACTCTTGATAGTGATTAGATGTTCTTCTTCTTCTTCAGATGGTTGTTATCGCTCTAGTCTAGGGCTTCTCGTTACTGTAGTGATATTGCCCTTTCTATATCTTTCTTTCTCTACAGTGATTCATCTCTTCTCTCTGTATATATGTTTATTTTATCTTCTTCCCTTTATTTGAATTCCGTAGACTTGATGGTGGAAGAAACATTCCCGAGAGAGAAGATGCTTTGGAAATTGATCCTTACTTAATTCTTCTGTAACTGTCCGTTTGAACGGCTATTTTCACTGGGAATGTTGACTGTAATTAATGCTCAATAAATTTTGCCAACTGTTACTGATTGCTCAGAAATCGTCGACCTGAACTTTCGTCGAGTTCATCAATCGTCGACCTGAGTTCGACATTCGTCGAACTCAGCTAGATATCGTCGAGCTAATCATCTTGTCTGCGTTCGTCGACCGGAGCTTGCAGTTCGTCGAGCTCAGTTTCTACTTCGTCGAGCTGAGAAAGTGTCTTGCTAATTTTGTCGAGCTGAGCAAGTGTTGTCCACCAATCGTCGACCTGAGTTCGACGTTCGTCGAACTGCGTTAGACGTTCGTCGAACTGCGTTCGACGTTCGTCGAACTGCGTTCGACGTTCGTCGAACTGCGTTCGACGTTCGTCGAACTGCGTTCGACGATCGTCGAGCTGATTCTCTGATTTTGTCTTAACTGCATTCCTTTCAGCAATTCTGGAATTCTTCTGAATGACCTGTCCGGAAATAATCCTATGACCCATGACTATACATGGTGGGTCATTCTAAGCAACCCTAATAGTGTTCCTTGCCCAAATCCTAACTGGGGTTCCAACAGGGGGTTCATGTTGAGGTTCACCACCTCCAAGAAGAGGAAGAAAGAGTCGGAGTCTCTGTTCCACATCAAGCAAGGAACGAACGAGACTTTGGGGAGCTACGTGGACCTGTTCCAGGAGGAGGTCACCCAGGTCCAGGAGATGTCAGGGCACACCCTGATGATGGCCTTTACCTTGGGGCTACAACAAGTTTCTTCAGAATGAAGCTGAAGAGGGTGCCACCTCTCTCCTACGAGGAGTTGAAGGAGAGGGCGACAAGGGAAGTTGAGGGGGAGGCGTCAAACCCAGAGTTCGCGAAGAAGCTGGCCAGTTGGGCCACGAAGGAGGAAAAAGGACCAAGAGGTGGCCGGGGGCAGGAGATGAGGAAAGCTGAACACTGACAGCGGGAACAGCAGCAGTTGCCGCAGCAGCCCAGGTGGGGGCGTCAGGAGCGGAACAACCAGCTTGGCTGGAGGCAACCGAAGTGGCAAGACCATGGCCAACGGAGGGGTTTCCACGGAGGAGACTTCCGCCGAGGGGGTCAGGTCCAGTTTCACCCTCCAGGATGGAGGCAGGGTCAGAGACCTCCCCTCCCAGTCGACCGGTCTATGACAATAGCCATGCAAAGGAGGAGGGGGCAGCAGAGAAGGAGGAGGGAAGTTATGTGGAGCTACCCTATTGTGACTTCCACCAGGAGGAGGGCCACGCTACAGCCACGTGCTCGGAGTTCCTCGAGATGAGAGGAAAAATGGAGTAGCAGCAGCAACAACAAGACCGTCAGGAGGTACGGATTGAAGAAGTCCTGCCTCGGGCAGAGGAGGACAGATGCGAAGACCGGGTCGATGTTGGGGCCCGAGGAGGGATCAGAGTGATCCATGGGTGGGGTGGGTGGGTGGGGATTGAGGCTTCCCGGAAGGCGAGCCTCCACACCATGTATCGAAGGAGCGTTGGCTCCACATCCTAGACCCCGCCCCCAAAGGAGAAGATCACCTTCTCAAGGAAGGATATGCCAGATCATGAGGATCCTTTTTGCGACACGCTGGTCATCCAGACAGCCATCAAAAATTTCACTGTCTTTCGAATCCTCATCGACAACGGGAGCTCCGTCAACGTCATTTTCAAGAAGGCATTAGACGTGATGAAGGTAGAGACGAAGAGGGTGCTGGCCTCGGACAAGCCTCTGTTCGGATTTTCCGGGGAAAGGAAAGAAGTGAAGGTGGAGTGGGCCTATATGTTACTCTGGGGGGGTGTTGTCCCGTAACTGCAGGTTCGTCATCGTGGATGCCCCCAGCAGCTACAACGCCATCTTTGGACGGCCCCTCATCAACGTCTTCCGTTGTGTCCCCTCATCCTTCCATCAATGCTTAAAGTTCAACGCTGAGGGGATTCAGGTTCGGGTCCGGGGAGACCCCAAGGTGGCAAGGGAATGCTACATCACGGCAGTAAACTCTATCTCCTGGCAGGAGGGGGCCGAGGAGATGGAGCGGAGGATGGAGCAGGCGAAGCAGGAGGTAGGTGAAGAAGAGATGGAGGTGGAGAGCTGCACCCAGGAGAAGGTGGCAGGAGGAGTTCAAGAAGAGCTGGTCGAGGTGATGTCCGTGGAGGAAGCGGTGGAGGCTGAGGCGGTTCTTGACCCAAGGGGAGGGGACGTTGGTGAATGGGGAAAGCAGTCCAGGCTGGAGGCTGCGGAAGTGGTCGTGAAGATGGAAGTTCTCACCCAGGGAGGCAGGGTGGAGAAAGTTCGCATCAGCGGGGGGTTGACCCCGGTGGACCAGGAGAGGATGCTGGCATGCATCCGGAAGAACGTGGACATCAGCAGTGATGTCAGGGATTGGCGCGGACTTAGCCTGCCACCGCCTCAACCTGGACCCGGAAGCTCGCCCCGTCCAGCAGAAGAAGAGGTCCATCGCGGATAAGCTGGCCGAGCCCATTAGAGAGGAGGTGTCCCAGCTCCTGAAGGTCTGCTTTGTATCCGAAATACAATACCTCGGCTGAGTCTCCAATGTAGTTATGGTAAAAAAGAGAGACGGTCGGTGGCGCATGTGTGTTGATTTTTCTTTACTTAATAAATCATGTCCTAAAGATTCTTACCCTTTGCCTCGAATCGACGAGCAGATTGACTCAGCCATCGATTTTTCTGTAATGAGCTTTCTAGATGCATTTTCAGGTTACCACCAAATCAGGATGCACCCCCCAGACGTAAAAGATGTCTCATTCATCACAGTGTACATGTGTTACTGCTACAAAATGATGTCTTTTGGGCTGAAGAATGCAGGGACGACGTACCAAAAAATGATGGACAGAGTCTTCCGAGAACAGAAGGGAAGGAACCTGGAGGTGTATGTAGATGACCTTATGATCAAGAGTAGAGACGTGGACTCTCACCTCCAGGATCTGGAAGAAACCTTCACCACCTTGCGCAAGTACAAGATGCGGTTGAAGCACCTGAAGTGCGTTTTCGGGGCTAGCACGGGGAAGTTCTTGGGCCATCTCCTCACCGCCGCAGGGGTGGAACCAAATCCTGACAAGGTCAAAACAATCATGGAGTTGGGGTCATCTCAAAACGCTAAAGTGGTGCAGCGGTTGACAGGGAAGCTGGCAGGGCTAAGTAGGTTTCTCTCCCGGGCCGGAAAGAAGTGCTCCCCCTTCTTCAAAACATTGAGGGGGGGGTCAGAAGTTCGAGTGGGCCGAGGAGTGCGAGGAGGCGTTCCGAGCCTTGAAAAGGCAGTTGACCTGGGCTCCGCTCCTTCAAGGGCCAAAAGGAGGGAAGACCTGTCCCTATACCTTGGAGTGGGGGCCGAGGCCTTAAGCTCCGTCCTGGTGCGAGAAGAGGGGAAGAAGCAGTTGCCCATCTATTATGTGAGCCGGGTCTTGAGGAAGGCAGAGCTTCGGTATCCCATCCTGGAGAAGCTGGTCTTCGCTCTGGTCATCTCGGATCGGAGGCTCCGACCCTATTTCCAGGCACACTTCATCCGAGTGGTGACTGACCATCCCCTCCGCAACATCTTCGAGGGGGTGGAACATTCGGGCAGGTTGACGAAGTGGTCGGTGGAGTTGAGTGAGTTCGATATTTCTTCTGTCCCCCGCCTCTCGATCAAGGCCCAAGCGATGACCAACTTTCTGGCTGACTACATGGTTGAGGTGGCGGAGGCAGAACTCACTCGCCCAGTTCCTTGGAAGGTAATGGTGGATGGTGCCTCGGGTAAGCATTCCTTAGGGGTGGGGGTGATCTTGGAAAGCCCCCAAGGAACAAGGATATATCAAACAATAGTTGTCCATTTTTCCACTACTAACAACCAGGCCGAGTACGAGGCGGTGATCGCAGGACTGCGTCTGGCCAGGGAATTGAGAGTGCTTGATGTGGAGGTCCTCACTGACTCCATGGTGGTCGCTTCCCAGATCAACGGGGAGTTTGAGGCGAGGGAACTCACCCTTCAGTTATACTTAGCGAAGGTGAAGGGGGTCATCGGCATGTTCTAGACCTTCTCCATCCGACACATGCCCAGGGAGGAAAACGAACAGGTTGATCAGCTGGCAAAGCATGGTCCCCGGGTGGGGGGTACCATCACTGATCTATTCCGCCCTTCCATCGAAGAGGGAGAATTGATGGAGGTGGATCAACACCCCGCTTGAATGGACCCTTTCACAACATTCCTTTTCACATGGGAGTATCCGGATGGGATGGACAAAAAGAAGTTCACGCACAAGTCAGTGTACTATCTCATCCGCGATGAGCAGTTATACAGAAAGACCCTCTCGGGGATGTTGGCATGTTGCGTGGCCGAGAGGGAGGTCCAGAGAATCTTGTAGGAGGTCCACTCCGGGGAGTGTGAGAGTCACTCCGGGAGTCGGACCCTGGAAGGAAGGATTGTCAGGCAAGGGTACTTCTGGCCTACCCCGAGCCAGGACGCTGCAGAGTTCATGAAGAAGTTCCACAAATGTCAGTTGTTTGCCCCCCTCCAACTACAACGAGCCCAGCGCCTCAGAAGTATCACGGCCTCCTGACCCTTTGCCATCTGGGGAATGGATTTGGTGAGACCTTTTCCCCAGGCCAGCGGGCAGAGGAAGTTCTTGCTCGTCATGATAGATTATTTTTCAAAATGGTTGGAGGTGAAGGCGCTGGCCAAGGTGACCTCCCAGGTTATTAGGAACTTTGTTTGGGGGGAGATCATTTGCCGGCACGGGTTGCCGCAGGCCATAGTCACGGACAACGGGCCTCAATTCGTCAGCACCGAGTTCATTAGTTTCTGTGGGCAGCTCGGGATTGATCTCAGATTCGTGACGGTCCATCACCCCAGGAGCAACGAGCAGGTGGAAACGGCGAACAAGATCATCGTGAACCTCCTGAAGAAGAAAGTGGAGAACTTGAAGGGTAGCTGAGTGGAGCAGCTTTCTTCGATTCTCTGGGCCCTGAGGACTACTCCTAACACGACTACGGGGGAGACCCCTTTCAAGCTCTCCCATGGGTGCGAGGTTGTGCTTCCGATATAGTTCGAGGTCCGAACGCCTCGGGTGGTCGAGGCAGAGGCAGGCAAGGAGGAATGGCAGGCTGAGAATGAGGAAGAGCTGCGGCTCTCCCTTGACACTGTAGAGGAGCTGCGTGACCTCTCCACCATCCGCCAGGAAGAAGTGAAAAGAAGAATGGTCAAGTACTTCGACAAGCGCGTCATGGTCAAACATTTAGCGGAGGGGGATTTGGTCCTAAAGAAGGTGGATGCGGTAGGAAGCTCAGCCGCGGTGGGAAAGCTCAACCCCAACTGGGAAGGCCCGCATATTGTTGGGGAGGCTCTAAGATCAGGAGGGTACCGTCTCCGGAATGTAGAGGGCGAGACCTTAAGTCACACCTGGAGCGGTGATGACTTGAAACGTTTCTATCCATGAAAACATGCATGTACTCTACTTTAATGAATAAAATTCTTTGATGCCCCACCCCTCTTGCAGGTCAAGCTTGTGGGAAGTATTTATCAGGCTGAGTCCGGTTGATGCTCAACATCCGCCGTCAGGCTCTCACCTAGCTGATCGGACCGATGGTAGTGCCCGGAGGTTGGCCAAAGGAATATCTTCTCGCTCTGGTGTTAGGTCCCGGGATGCTCCCGCTGTCAGGCTTCCACATAGCTGGCAGGTCGGGATCCCCGTTAGACGTCGTTATGACCCTGGGGCTGAGTTCGATTGATGATCAACATCTGCCGTCAGGCTCTCACCTAGCTGATCGGGCTGATGGTAGCGCCCAGAGGTTGGCCAAAGGAACATCTTCTCGCTCTAGTGTTAGGTCCCGGGATGCTCACGCTGTCAGACTTCCACCTTGCTGGAAGGGTCGAGATCCTCGTTGGACGTCGTTTTGACCCTGGGGCTGAGTCCGGTTGATGCTTAACATCCGGCGTCAGGCTCTCACCTAGTTGATCGGGCCGATGGTAGCGCCCGGACGTTGGCCAAAGGAATATCTTCTCGCTCTGGGATTAGGTCCCAAGATGCTCCCGATGTCAGGCTTCCACCTAGCTGGCAGGGCCGAGATCCCCGTTGGACGTCGTTATGACCCTGGGGCTGAGTCCGGTTGATGCTCAACATCTGCCGTCTGGCTCTCACCTAGCTGATTGGGCCGGTGGTAGCGCCCAACGGTTGATCAAAGGAAAGTAAGACCCTTGTTCCAAGGCTGTCCAGAATTGATTCGGTTGTCAGACTTTCACCCAGCTGGCAGGGCAGGGGTCCTCGGTGGACGAGGTTTTCAAGACAAGTCCTCAACCAATCTCACCAATAAAACAGGACCGAAGGCTAAGGTTTTCTTTAAAGAAAGGATAAGGTCTCGGGAAGATCTCGCCAAGTAAGGGGGTCTCGCCAGTCAGAAGAGGATAAGCCAATGCGAATGCCTAGAGCTCGCTCTCGCAGGCCCAAGAACTTGCACGCGCTTGGGCTAAAAGGGCGAGAGCGGCGCGAAGTCTAATCCTAAGCAAAAATCGGCCTAAGGGGTCGCGAGATGTTCCGGCCCTGGGTTTAAGCAGGAGCGTAAGTCGAATGCATTTCAAAGTACCGCGTTACTCGACATCACAAAGAATAAAAGGAAGAGGTAAGAATTTTTATAACAATGTATTTCATTTATCCAGGATAGTTACATCGACAAAAGGAGGCAAGGCCCGAAAGTAAAAGTACAAGCGAAAACAAAAAAAGGGGGAGGGGGGCGAGAGCCTCAAGGCAACAAGACCGAGTGCTCGCTCTCGCCAGAATTCTCATCCCCGCTCAGCATGGGCTCAGGAACAGGCTGGAAGAGGTCCGGCATCAAGATCTCGGTTGTCACCTTCTCGTCGTTGCTGTTAAGGAAGCCGGCCTGTTTCATCATCTGGAGCACGTACCTAGCTCCCATGATGGCATGCTCCCGCATCACCAGGTCGATCTTATGTTGAGTATGCAGCAGGGCCTCCTTCTTCTCGCCCAGGGGAGGAGGAATCAGCGAGTCAATCCACTACTGATTTTGGGCCCTTATCCGCCTGTTCTCGTCCTCTAGATGGGTGATACGCGCTTCCTTCACGGAAACGGTCGCAACATCCTGCAAAATGACCGAGGATCGGGGGGAAGTAAAAAGCTTGGCGAATATACAAGCAAAGGAGTAAGAATTTACCACTCCCGCATCTCGCATGGCGAGATCCTTCTTGGAGGCTGTGAGCTCCTCCTTCAGCTTTTTCACCTCCGAGCAGAGAGAGGATTGCGCCCCGCTAACATCCGACAGTTGATGCGCAAGGCGGATGCTACGGCGCGATGACATATGCGCGAGCTCGAGGGCGCGAAATTGGGCCCGTGGGCTCTCATAGGCGAGTGACTTTCTTAACGCCCTGTCATAGTAGGCGGTGCTGTCCCGCCCATACATGCCGAAGGCCAATTCATAGGCCTGGCCCGAAACGGTATCGCCTTCCTGCCAAGAAGGGAGCACGGTAGAGATAGAGGCCCTGTTGGCATTTCGATCTCACACCAACAGGGGCTCTTCGCTATTGTTCAGCACATCCTCACCCAGGCCAAAGTTCCCGTGGCCCCTGGGTTCCGGCTTCTCCTGTTCCGAGGTCCCGCCCTTTTCACCACACCGCCGGTGCCGCTTTTAGGAGAATCAATGATAATCTCCTTGCCCTTGCCGAGATTAGCGATGGTTAGCTCTCGGCATATGTGGGTTTCTCGGCGGCCTTTGGCTTCTCGGCAGCTTTTGGCCTCTTGACAGTTTTTGACTTCTCGGTGGCTGCTAGTTTCTCGGATGTTGATGGTTTCTTGGAAGGAGGCGGAGATGGCGGTGCGTCAGGCCTTCGCTTTTTGTCGCTTGATTTCGACAGCGACTTCAGCGAGCTTCTACAAGCCCCCGCCGCGGCTTCGGCATGGGCCATCTCGACAGAAGATTCCATGTTGCCGGTGTAACATCCCGACTTTTATTGGGCCACCAGAGCCCTAGTGGGCCCAATAAAAGTGACCCGAACTTCTACCCGTGGCCCACACCAAGGTAGGAGGTACCCTAGACAGGGGATATCAAGCTGGAAAGCTCTGATTTGAGTTCTGTCAGTTCATATGGCTTCGGATAGCCGATACGGACGCATTGGAACTTGTTGCGTTACAATCCAAAGTCTAATGACGAATATATGCATTTTGACCGTTTTAGCGCACTACGACACGCAAATTTTTTAATATTTAGCAAACAAACTACATTTCGACCCCGGTCAGTGGCATTTGACTCGTATGGTCAATACGAAGTCAACCAAGTTCGCCCCGGTCAAATTCTGACACGAGTAGTCAACCCATGGTCAAATCAAGCATATTCGTGCACCAAAAAGCGTGCACATACAAATTATGACGCAACACCCCAACTTTGACCCGACTCATGATGTCTTGGACCCACTTTGAATTTGACCAGCATGGGACCCACCCTAGGGTTGACTTTGGTCAAAACCCCCCTAAAAGTCTTTTTTAAAAATTTCTCCCTGAAAGAAGAGCTCACTCCTGTTCATGGCTTGATATGGTCTCATCACCCCTACTCTTGGCCCATCAAATTCAGCCCACACGAGAAAATTTAGTGGGCCATGGACCAAGAAAAGCCCACTACCTCCATTCCCTCCCCTCTTCCTCACTCCAAGCCCACCATTTCCTTTCTCCCTCAGATGGCTGCCACCTGGTGGACCCCCACCCCTCCTGATAGTGACACCTAGCCAGAGGAAGTGGAGGGGAGGAGAGAAGTCTCTCTCCCTCTCCCTCGGGTTAATCCCACACCGTCGGTGGGGAGGAAGGAAACCCCCACCCAGCCTATAAAAGGCCCTGCCTGGCCTCCTCCCCTACACACACATCAACCCGAGCCAAGGGAGCCCTCACCGGAACCCTAGCTCGCCGGAAAACATCAACCCGAGCCAAGCTCCTTCGCCACCTTGCATGGCCAACCAAGTCGGCTCCTCCCAAGTCCCTCCTGCACAGGTAGAAGCTCTCTCCTCCCCCATCTTCTGGACGACCTGCATGGGCCTCCCGGCTGTCGGAGCGCCGCCGGCACCACCCGACCCATGCTCCAGGTCGGGTGGTGGCCGCAGGAAGTCTAGCCCTTCCCAGCGCCGGTGGTGGCGCTGGAGAAGGGCTAAAACACCGAGGATAACTTTCCCCGGTGGGGGAAAGCCGGGGTGCCGCCGGAAAACGCCGCTCCGGCGGCACCCGAGAAATGGGGTTTTGCTTTGTTTTATCCTCGGTGGCGGCCAGTGGCGGTTGGTCGTCGGACCACCACCGGAGGAGAGCCCTGCCCCCGACGCACCGACCGGGGGTGGTTTCGGGGCTGAGCTCAACGTCGGAGAGGCAGGGTGGCGCTGGGAGCAGAACCACCGCCACCCTGCTCTTGGGTTGGCTAATTCATGCAGTGGCCGGCGACGGCATGCCGCCGGGCCACCGCCCAGGGACTCGTCGGCCCCCGACGAACCGGCCGGGGGCGGCGCCGACACCCAATAGCGGTCGGTCGGCGGTGGCAGAGGGCCGCCGCCTCTTTCCTCTGCAAGGAAGACATCGCCGCCGTCCATCTCTGGTGATGAGATACTACGGGGATCACCTCTTCCCCCCCCCCCCCCCCCCCCGCCTCCATTTTTGTGCCCCCCACAGCGGAACCGCTGTGGGGAAGCAGCGGCACGTTAAGCCGTCCGGCTCAATCTCAAGTGCAGAAATGGTGTTTGATCTGCTGATTGCAGACCAAATCTCATAACAGAACTTTGTGAATTTTTTGGGGTCAAATCAGAGCCCCAGGGGGCAAAGTGGTTAACATGAAAAATGTTCCCCATATTGAGGGATTCCTCCAGAAAATTTTTGAATTTTTTTGAAAATGTTTTAGTATTTTTAAAACCTTAAATAAATTTTATTAGGCCAAATTAATGGCCCAAAACTTGGGTAAAAATTATGAAATAATTTCTAGACCCTTAATAGGCTCACCCAAGGGTTTTATCAAAATTTGGGGACATGACGACAAGAAATGAATTTTCTTTCAAATTCTAAGAGCTTAGGGCCGCGCCTTGGATTTAATTCACTCATTTTCTCCGAAAATGAAAATTGGAACGCGCGACTATCCTACCTGATTTAAAAATCAAGTTCATTTCAGTACTTTAAATTCCAGTCTCGTACTGGTCAATTTCATTGCAGTACTTTCATTTCCAGTCTCGTACTGGTCAAGTTCATTTCAGTACTTCAATTTCAGTCCCGTACTGGTCAAGTTCATTGCAGTACTTTCATTTTCAGTCTCGTACTGGTCAAGTTCATTGCAGTACTTTCATTTCCAGTCTCGTACTGGTCAAGATCATTTCAGTACTTTCAATTCCAGTCTCGTACGGGTCAAGTTCATTTCAGTACTTCAATTCCAGTCTCATAATGTTCAAGTTCATTTCAGTACTTCAATTTCAGTCTCGTACTGATCAAGTTCATTTCAGTACTTTCAATTCCAGTCACGTACTGGTCAAGTTCATTTCAGTACTTTCAAATCCAGTCTCGTACTGGTCAAGTTCATTTCAGTACTTTCAATTCTAGTCTCGTACTGGTCAAGTTTATTTCAGTACTTTCGATTCCAGTTTCGTACTGGTCAAGTTCATTTCAGTACTTTCAATTTCAGTCTCGTACTGGTCATGTTCATTTCAGTACTTTCAATTTCAGTCTCGTACTGGTCAAGTTCATTGCAGTGCTTTCAATTCAACTTCAATCTCGTACTGGTCAAGTTCAATTCGGTACTTTCAATTCAGTACTATTTCAGTTTCGTACTGGTCATTTCAGCACTCAAATTATGCAACTTTCATAATCAGTAGCTTTAATCACCGTCTTTTATTTCTGCAATGTACTATTTTAAGCCGGGTTCTGCTCTAACGAGCACTTGCTACTAAGATCGAGCCTTAGATAAGGTTAACCGGAGTTGAGGTATTCCTTCAGGTTTTGTCTCAAATAAAGTGCTCACACGCTCATTGTCGAAAGTTGAGATGAGCGACGCGACCTGAAGGTTAACGTATAATAGGGCAGGCCGCCGCAGACCCGATGCGTATTAGCTTAACAGTTTGATTGATTGCTTGTGAATTGCTTGCGGTAAATTGTGACGGGTCAGTCCCTTCCGCAGACCGTTCGTACCGGTGCGGGAAGGTCGACGTCTCAAGGCGACAGCGAGATGGGTACCCCGGGTGACCAGCTATTATGTTGTCCCCGTTGGGTTTTCCTCCGCTGGTCAGCCAAAATACAGTAACGCCGGATGTCGCTCACATCCAGTAGTACACGGGGTTGTACGTTGGGGTCTGGGGTTGTGTTGTACGACCACCCTCAGAAGTGGCAGGGCTGGCTACTGTCACCGACGACCACATCGGTGAGGCCCGCAGGGCTCGCTACCCTGCTTGAAAAGAAGCGACCCATACTATGTCGACATAGGATGTGTTTGCGCGGCTGTAAATGCCTGCGATACGATACATAAGGTGTATTTTTGGTGTGCTGGTGTACTAATAGAGCCTTTTTCATAATTGATGTTAATATTGCTGTCACTTCAGTTATGCTACTTTTCTTTTATTGTTGCTCCTAGATTAAATATTGTGCTAACCCTCTCATGCTTTGGCTATCTTATACTGCTGGGTGCGTGTGTGCTCATCCTCAGGATATGGATCCTTGGAGAGGATTTGTTTCTACTTAGTCATGTGACTAACGATTATTTAAATGACCATTCACAAGAGACGGAGCACTGTAGCGACCCCCTGCCGCAGGAGAACGCGCCAGTGGTTAGGACTTCCCGAGCAGAAGCACCACTGATGTTTGCAGAGTTTTGAGACGTGAGTGCCAGTGAGCAGGATAGAAAGTGAGAGGGAGATGCTATAAGTGGAACTTGTACATCCTACGGGCTTATATAAGAACTTTGGCTACGACACTAGTACTCTTGTAAATATCCTTGGTAATATATATACATATTAGTGGTTTCCTGTTAACGCTTCCGCATATTTCTGATGTATTGTGAATGTTGTGATTCTAGCCATGAAAGGCGGCCAACTAGTGCTTAGATAAACAGATCCTTACCCTTGGAAACACTAGGTGGACGTCTTGGGCCAGTAGTGCCCCCCCCCCCCCTCCGGCCCGACCCGGTCAAAGGTTTTGAGGGGGGCTCTACAAATGGATCGGAGCGATCACGATTCGTCCTTGTGAAGTAGTCTCAAGATCCCCCCGTCCCTCGCTTCGTTCCTCGGTTCGGGACGAACCTTGCAGCGGAAGCCTGGTGGACCCTAGTGTAGAGGCTTCGGGATTCTAGACTGTACGTTAGTATGCCCATAAACCGTTGTTTCCGCTTCGTCAGTTATTTTTGCAAATTTTTCATACTTTTGCAAAATACTGACACTTTTCCTGTTACTTCTCCAGATACCGGTGTACAGTAACGGGGGGTCCTCTTCCAGAGGATATGTTCCCTCCACCCCACCTCCAGACCCGGTCGCCCCTGCGGCTGTACCATTTATCGAAACTGACTTGGGGCAGACATTGACAACCATCCTGGCCACCTTCCGGACAGCCTTGGCACAGCCGCCACGAGAGATGACGACACCTATCGATTTACTGACGACTTTTTGAGGACTGAGGCCTCCCGCTTTCAGAGACACAGAGACTGCCATCTAGGCAGAGGAGTGGGTGGAGCTTTTGGAGGAACTGCTCGTAGGCATGATGTGCCCGGCAGTAACTATTGTCTCACTGGTGGTGACTTTGTTGGATGGATACGCTAGGGATTGGTGGAGAGCGGTCAGCCGCTCGACTTTTAGAGGACGGCCGTTAAACGCTATCCTATGGGAAAGTTCTCAGAGGCGGACTGAGCTATTTTGCAGGAGAGGTTCCTGCACATCCGACAGGGTGACCGGACGGTGTCGGAGTACGAGAGAGAGTTCGTATACCTGACACGCTTTGCCGGGAATTTGGCTGTCACCGACAGGGATAGAGCTTCTCGTTTCTACCGAGGTCTACGAGATAACCTGAGGCAGACCCTGATTATGATCTCTCAGTCTACCTTTCACACCATAGCTACTCACGCAGCAGCGTTAGAGTTAGACCAGCGGATGGTTGCTCAGCAGCGCAGAGGACGACCCGAGGACCCTAGAGGTCAGAGACGAGACAGAGGAGCTGCTCTCCACCGACAGGATAGAGAGCGCAGGCAAAGACACCGCAGACAGCCTTACAGGCGCCCACCAACGCCCCCAGTAACCCCAGCACCGCAGCAAGACGTCAGACCAGCTCTAGCACCACAACCCGCGTTAGTAGCCCGACGTGACGTTCCCTTCGCAGGGAACTGCTTCTTGTGTCAGCAACCAGGGAATATAAGAGACTTCTGCCCACAGACAGAAGGCCAGGACTAGGAGCTGTACAGAGTGGGCAACCAGCACGGGGACAGGGCCAGAGAGGCCGCCGAGGCAGAGCTAGCAGGAGAGGCCAACAGGGCCGAGCAACACCCCTGGAGGCCTATGCACTAGATCTACAGCACAGGCCAGCTCCCGATGTAGTGATAGGTATATACATTAGGCGATAGAGATATACCACTTGCTGGTACTTGTACTGAACTAGGATATATATGTATACCTACATCTTGTATATTAAAATATGATACATATATGCTCCCTATTGTGTCAGGAATTCTATTGGTAGGACACCCCGCCAAGACCCTTTTCGATACTGGAGCAATGCACTCCTTCGTATCCCACGATTTTATTACAACTAAGGAGAATGTCGTCCGCTCGTCCGAACTGTCTATACGGATCCGTCTACCAGATGGATCAGGCATGACGTCAACAAAAAAATGTACATTCCAGACAATGATAGGAGACGTGGAATTTGAAATCTTTGCAACGATCTTAGCAATAATCCGATTTGATATCATACTGGGAATGGATTGGCTAGTCGAGCACAAGGCGCAAATAAATTATTCAATGCGGGAAGTCCAACTACAGAATCCAAATGGTCGGGATATTACGTTGATAGGTGTACCCTCTGTCTCTCGTATTATTTTAACTTCTGCACAGACCATGAGATCGGTCCGACAAAAGGACGAGATATACCATATTTACTTCGAGATGGAGGACAAAACACAAGAGCTTGCCAAGGTCCCAGTAGTACGCGACTTCCCGAACATCTTCCCGGAGTCGCTCCCTGGATTGCCACCACGGCGAGAAGTCGACTTTCAGATCGAGCTCATGACCGGAGCACGATCGGTGTCCCGAGCACCCTACCGGATGGCCCCAAGAGAGCTAGCTGAGCTAAAGATTCAACTGCAGGAGCTAATAGATGCTGGATTCGTTCACCCCAGTTCCTCGCCTGGGGGAGCACCAGTACTATTCGTAAAGAAGAAAGATGGGACATTACGTCTGTGCATACACTGCCGAGAATTAAATAAGCTTATGATACGAAACACATACGCCCTTCCTAGGATCGACGAACTGTTCGATCAATTACAAGGTGCATCTGTCTTTTCCAAGATGGACCTGAGATCAGGATACTACCAGCTTCGAATTCGGGAAGAAGATATTCCCAACACCGCCTTCAGCTCCCGTTACGGTCTCTACGAGTTCCTGGTGATGCCCTTTGGGCTCACCAACGCACCCTCCGTCTTTATGTCTCTAATGAATAAAGTCTTCGAGCCTTTCCTAGATCACTTCGTGATCGTGTTCATTGACGATATTTTGATTTATTCAAAAACAAAGACAGATCATACCAGACACCTGCAAATGGTACTACTGAAACTTCGAGAGCACTCGTTCTTCGCCAAATTCAGCAAGTGCGAGTTTTGGTTAGAAGAAGTCGGTTTCCTAAGCCACACTATAAAGAAAAAGGGAGTAGCGGTGGATCAGGTCAAAATACAGGCAGTATAAAACTGGCCACCGCTCAGAACAGCGGCAGATATCTGAAGCTTCCTTGGTCTAGCCGGGTATTATAGGAAGTTCGTAGAAGGTTTCTCCAAGATTGCATTACCCCTCACCGCCCTTACCAAGAAGGATGTTACCTTTCAATGGACACCAGAATGCGAGATTGCGTTCGTCGAATTGAAGAAACGTCTGACTTCTGCACCAGTCCTTACGATCCCCGCAGGGACTGAGGGATTTCAGATCTATACTGATGCCTCGTTGAAGGGATTAGGAGCTGTTCTGATGCAGCACGGCAAGGTGGTGGCCTACGCATCTCGCCAGTTAAAGCCACACTAGTTGAACTACGCGGCACATGATCTAGAATTAGGCGCTCTTGTTTTTGCCCTAAAAATCTGGAGGCATTATTTGTACGGGGTAGTGCGAGATCTTCTCCGAGCACAAAAGCCTCAAATACATCTTCACTCAGAAAGAACTGAACCTCCGACAGCGCTGATGGTTAGAATTCCTGTGCGATTATGACTTCGCTCTCAATATCACCTCGAGAAGGCTAACAGAGTTGTTGACGCTCTAAGCCGCCAGCCTTTGGTAGTTGGGAGTTGGATGGAGCTAATCCCAAAAAGGCTGTTCCAGTCTTTAATAAACTTGGAAATTACCTTGGTTACCCGAAGAGATCCGGAGGAATATCATGCCCAATTGTATTGGATGGAGATCCAATGCGACATTCGGGACCGGATTCGAGAAGCCCGGAATAATGATCCAGAGGTAGTTCCGATCCTGCAGTACAGACATCGTATATTCATCCCCTTCACCGGAGGAATTCGTGAAGAGATTCTACATGAAGCGCACCAATCGAGGTACTCCATCCACCCTGGTGTGGTCAAAATGTATGTTGATCTCCGCAGGATCATATACTGGCCTGGAATGAAGAGAGATGTTACCAACTTCGTAGCCCAGTGTCAGACCTGTCAAAGGGTTAAAGCTGAATGTTGCAGCCCAGGAGGCTTGATGCAGCCCCTGCCTATACCCGAATGGAAATTCGAGGACATTTTCATGTCCACGGTCTACCTCAGTCCCGAGCTGGTATCGACTCCATATGTGTTGTTGTAGATCGACTCATCAAGGTAGCACGGCTCATTCCAAACCGACAGGGAGACGGTGTTGATATTCTGGCCAGAATATTCATAGAGCAAGTAGTTCGTTTCCACGGAGTGCCAAAGTCAATCGTGTCGGATCGTGACGGACGATTCATATCCAAGAAATGGAGACGAGTGCAGGCATACTTGGAGACCAAGTTGGCCTTTAGCACTGCCTTCCACCCACAGACAGATGGAAAAACGGAAAGGACAAATCGATCTATGGAGGATCTACTTCGACTTTGCATAGTGAAACACAATGAGCCTTGGGAATAGCTGTTATCCCTAGTTGAGTTTTCTTATAATAACAGCTATCAGGCTAGCATCAAGATGACCCCATACGAAGCATTATACATGAGGCGTTGTCGAACCCCGTTAACTTGGGCTCAGGAAGAGGACCCAGAAGCCTTGGGAGTGGCTTATATTGACGACACTACGGCAGCAATACGACTAATCCAAGAACGGATGCGGGAGGCACAAAGCCAATAGGCCAAGTATTATGACGCGCGACACCGACCGGTGAAGTTCCGCGTGGAGGAAATGGTGATCCTAAAAATTAAACTCATGCATAGTGTATCCCGGTTGAGAAAACAAAAGAAGCTGGATCCCCGCTATTTGGGTCCCTATCAGGTAATAGAGTGCGTTGACCCTGTTGCCTATCGATTAGCCCTGCCTCCAGAATTGAGAAATCTCCATGATGTGTTTCATGTCTCTTCCTTGAGACGAGTTCTCCGGCAACCAGAGCAGCATCTACCTACACCACCAGTGCAACTACAGTCGGATAGATCCGTCCAGCTTGAACCGATCAGGGTCGTAGATCATAAAGTGAAGAATGTGCGTAACCAGGAGTAGTACTCCTTTATCTCTAGTTCACTCTGATGTATGGGGTCCCTATAAAGTCTTCAATATCTTTGGCTTCCGCTATTTTGTCACGTTTATTGATGACTACTCGTGTGTTACATGGCTATATTTACTGCATGATCGTACTGAACTTACCTCTATGTTTCGTGCTTTTTTAACTGAAATGCGTACGCAGTTTGCCACCCCTCTCAAAGTCATTCGCACTGATAACGCTCGCGAGTATACTAGTCGCACCTTCTCCACTCTTTGCATCGAATTTGGCGCCATCCATCTGTTGAAATTTGTGAAGTGAAAGTGGGTGAATGGAGCACTTGGACCTATCCGCGCGGACTACGCGGACAGGGTTGGCGGACTGCTAGGTCGGCAGGGATGTTACAGACGGTTTGTTCTGTAGCGGCCTGGGCGGTCTGTTCGCGCTGACTATGCGGACAGCAGCGGCGGTTAGCCAGGCCGGCTTGTGCTCAGCAGGCAGTTGGATCCCATGAAGTAACCGGGCAGATAGAAACGCTAGCCGCGGAGTCCGGCATGAAGCGGACTGAAGAACTGGAGCTCGGCAGACCGGTTTGGCAGTTGCCTTGGTCTTGCTTTGGTGCAGCGGCAAGTGAAAGCCGCAGAGACCGCCGGTCAGTGCGGACTGATACTGGAGCTCGCCGGGAGAGGCGGTCTGAATCCAGTGTCCGCCAGTAAGTGCGGATTGACCCGTGTGTCCAGTGGTGTGGACTTGGTTGGGTTTGAACCAAGTCCATGTTTGGCTCAGTCCGGGGAGATCGCGCAGTGGAGCGCGGACTGCTTCTCAGTCCACCAAGCTCGGCAGAAGTGCATGTGCCTTGGTTGCGAGTTTGGGAAAAGCGGACTGCAGATTGTGTCCGCAACTGTGTGCGGACTGGAGCTGGAGTCCGCTGAGTCCGGTAAGTGTCTTGGTGACGGCTATGGACTTGGGGTATGCAGACTGGTGCAGTCTGCGGGATATGCGGACTGGAGTAGTCTGCAAGGTATGCGGACTGGAATGTCTGCAGGGATATGCAGGCTAGAGCTGTCCGCACTATGTGCGGACTGGATCGGCGTGTTCGCTGAGTACGGCTGTTGCCTTGGGGGCGAAGTCGTGGGCTCGGGATGAGCGGGCTGATGCTGTGTGTCCGCTGAGTCCGGCATTTCCCTTGTGACGAGGCTGTGGACTCGGGATAAGCGGGCTTGAGCTGTGTCCGCGGATTGGCGGACAGTGTTGCTGCGGAGTCCGGCTGTGGCGGTCCTGGCTTGGCCCTCGGCGACAAGGCGGACTGGTGTTGATGTCTGGCCTTGGTGATGTCTTGGCGGTTTGGCCTTTGGCGACAAGGCGGACTGGCGATTGTGTCCGGCCTTGGAGAACCTAGGCGGGCTGGCTATCTTGCACAGGCGCGGCGGACTGGAATGTATCCGCGGACTGCGGAGAAGTCTTGCTGCGGGATGTGGCGGTAATCCTATCGGCTAGGGCGGTGACCACACTCATCATCGTTCCTATAAATAGGACCCATGTCACATCAGGAATAGGAACCTCAGTAGAGAGTCGAAGTAAGTGAACAGTAACTTGAGCCCGCACAGGTTCCTGCGGACTGCCTTTTGGTGTCTGCGCGGTTTGATTGAGTTGACCGGGGTGTGCTGTGCAGGTTGTGCGGATAGCGCTGGAAAGCCGGGACTTGGCTCTGATTGCGGTCAGGGACAGTGCGGACTCTGCGGTTAAGCAACAGGCGGAAAACAACAGGTCGCGGAAAGCGACCAGACGGTCTTCTCTTTGGCAACTTGGTTCGGGGTTCAATAAGTCGGCTGCTTCAGGCGAATTGTTCTATTCGGCATAGCAGCTTGTGCGGTCTGGAGGCTAGGCGACCTCGCTGTCAGGCGGCTTGCAGATCGGCGACTAGAGCAAGCATTGGAATAAGGGGTAGTCCGCGCGGCTTGGGTTGCGGTCTGGCGACCTGGCGGACTGAGCGGACTCCAAAGCAGTAGACCGGCGGCTTGGTGGTTGAGTCCGCGCGGCTTGTTTCTCTTGTCTTGTTTTTTGTAGTTCTCTGCTTTCCCTTGGGTGGTTGTTTGGTGAAGCATGTCTCGCCATGTATGTCTCGCTGTGTAGAGAAGATTGCTGTGAATCAATAAAAACTCTTGTGCTGCATGTGTTTGATGGTTGACTAGCTTTAGTTGAGATAACCCCTGCTCACTCCAGGTTTCAGGGAATTTTCTGCGTGATCAAGGTGTGATCTTGATAGTGCTGAGAATATTAATTTGGCATCAGGCTATCTTGTTGACCACCTGGAGAAAATTCAACGTGGTAGTAGTGTCAGGTTGTTGAATTTTAACATGATATCAGAGCTGGTTGGAGTGGATAAGCAGTGATCAACTGAAGTGGTTGTTACTCTTTGAACAGTGAACCAGTGGTAGAACCATGACATTGGAAGATGCAAGTTGTCTTGGAATTGATCTCCTTACAGAGACGAACTTTGATATGTGGAAGTCTTGTATGGAGAGCTTTCTTCTTGACGAGGACCTTTGGGAGGTAGTATGCGGAGTAGAAAGACAAGAGGCTATTGCTGCCAATGCTGAAGAGATGAGAGCTTGGAAGGAGACAAATACGAAAGCGGAGTCTATTCTCAAGCAGGTGATCTCATCGGAGCTCTTGGACCACATCAGTGGATGTCGATCAGCTGCGGAGGTTTGGACTTCCCTTGATGGGTTGTTCAGGAAGGAGGTGAAGGTTGCTGCAGAGGATGGTCCTTCTACTTCATATCAGCAAGAGAAGAGTGTTTCTCCTAGGCGTGATGGGAAGAGAAAGGAAGGACCAAGGTGCTATAGATGCAAGCTGCATGGTCACCTCAGGAAGGAGTGCAAAGGTTACCTTGCTCTTGGCGAACGTAGCTCATGTTGGAGGCAAGGAGAAGAACTTTGTTGGGTCTTCAGCAAGTTCTGGTGCTGATCGGATGAAGTCCAGTGATAGTGCAGTTATCTGGCATGAAAGACTGGGGCATGTAGGGATGGACAAGCTGAAAGCAATGGCGGTAAGAAGACTCGTAAGAGGCTTGCCTAGATTGTCATCCTATGGCGATGGTCAGGGGTGTGCGGGATGTCAGCAAAGTGAAGCTTATCGCTTTATAGTTGATAAGACACAATCCAGATGTAAAGCACCTTTGGAGGTTGTCCATTGTGCTCTGGTTGGACCGACCGTCACCGCCAGTCTTGGAGGCAACAGGTTCATGCTGATATTGGTTGATGACTATTCAAGGTATACTTGGGTATACTTCATGAAGAAGAAGTCCAACATGATGCGCTTGTTTGTGGAGTTCAAGAAGCTTTTGGAATGCCAGCTTGGCCTGAGGATCAAGAAGTTGAGGACAAGCATCGGTGGTGAGTTTGACTCAACCGAGTTCTCAAACTTTTGCAGGAAGCAAGGGATCCGGAAGGAGCTTTCTTGTGGACATACTTCACAGCAAGGCGGTATTGCAGCTCGGATGATTCGTTGATTAACAGAGACTTGCAAGTGTTGGCTTCAGAGTAAAAGCGTTCCTAAGGCTCTTTGGGCGGAAGGGATGGCATGTGCTGCTCATGTCATCAATCGGATGCCTCTTAGTCCGATCTATGTGAAGACTCCTTATGAGTTGATGTTCGGGGTGAAGCCCAGTGTGAAGCACCTAAGGGTGTTTGGATCTACCTGCTACGTACACACTCCGGATGATCTCAAGACGAAGCTAGTCTTTGTTGGGTATGATGAGCAGAGGAGAAGATGGAGGTGTATGGATCCTGCGACGAAGAGACTCATCGTGTCGAGAGACGTTGTCTTCGATAAGTTGACGTCGTATTGGGATAGCTCTTATGTGGAGCTAGAGATGAGCAGGTCAGGTGATGGGCTGAAGGAGGCTGTTGCTAAGGTTCAGGTGGAGCTGTCTTAGTCACCAGGAGCTCCAGGTTGTTCTAGCTCCGGGGCAAAGTCGTCAGGGTCAGGAAGTAGGGGGAGCGATGCTCCAGGTACTTCTGGCTCGAAGGCAGAGGCTTCCGGTTCAGGAAGCAGGGGGAGCGATGTTCCAGGTAGTTCTTGTTCGAGAGCGGAGACTTCTGGTTCAGGAAGCAGGGGAAGCGTTGCTCCAGGTGCTCCTGATT
The DNA here is from genome assembly GCA_039583875.1 of Platanthera guangdongensis. Lineage (NCBI taxonomy): Eukaryota > Viridiplantae > Streptophyta > Magnoliopsida > Asparagales > Orchidaceae > Platanthera > Platanthera guangdongensis. The sequence continues at coordinate 37,518,050 of CM077147.1, forward strand.
CCAGTGAGGAGGCGTCTTGTTCAGGAAGCAAGTGGAGCATTGTTCCGGGTTTGCCCGGGAACGGAGCTGGTTCAGGAGCAGCGGAGGTGGTTAGCCATGATCAGGTTCTTCGGAGATCGAAGAGGATCAGTAAACCATCAGCTCGATATAGTGAAGGGAACACGACGGGCTTGGTCCCATGTTTCCTTGCAAGACCTCAGGTCGAGCGAGTACCTTCTTGCTGTGATGACCCCACTAGAATCAAGGAGGTGGTTGACACCAAGGCTGAAGAGGTGACTTCTCTCAGAGGTAACGAGGCTTGGGCTTTTGTGCCCAAGGTTGTTGGTGATACTCCTTTGATGCATGAGTGGAGGTTGAAGCTGAAGAAGAAGGCAGAGGGAAGCATGGCTCCTTTTGGGAGATGCTGGAGGGCTCCCTCATGGTCCATGATATGCGGGGCGAGGACTATGTCTTGGACATCTCTTCGTAGATGCTATCGGAGGGACCAGGTACAAGGTTACGGGAGCTGTTGGAGATATTCATCACTTCTCACTTCAAGGGGGAGTGTTGAAATTTGTGAAGTGAAAGTGGGTGAATGGAGCACTTGGACCTATCCGCGCGGACTACGCGGACAGGGTTGGCGGACTGCTAGGTCGGCAGGGATGTTGCAGATGATTTGTTCTGTAGCGGCCTGGGCGGTCTGTTCGCGCGGACTATGCGGACAGCAACGGCGGTTAGCCAGGCCGGCTTGTGCTCAGCAGGCAGTTGGATCCCAGGAAGTAACCGGGCGGATAGAAACGCTAGCCGCGGAGTCCGGCATGAAGCGGACTGAAGAACTGGAGCTCGGCAGACCGGTTTGGCTGTTGCCTTGGTCTTTCTTGGTGCAGCGGCAAGTGAAAGCCGCAGAGACCGCCAGTCAGTGCGGACTGATACTGGAGCTCGCCGGGAGAGGCGGTCTGAATACAGTGTCCGCCAGTAAGTGCGGACTGGCCCTTGTGGCCAGTGGTGTGGACTTGGTTGGGTTTGAACCAAGTCCATGTTTGGCTCAGTCCGGGGAGATCGCGCAGTGGAGCGCGGACTGCTTCTCAGTCCGCCAAGCTCAGCAGAAGTGCATGTGCCTTGGTTGCGAGTTTGGGAAAAGTGGGCTGAAGATTGTGTCTGTAACTGTGTGCGGACTGGAGCTGGAGTTCGCTGAGTCTGGTAAGTGTCTTGGTGACGGCTATGGACTTGGGGTATGCGGACTGGTGCAGTCTGCGGGATATGCGGACTGGAGTAGTCTGCAAGGTATGCGGACTGGAATGTCTGCAGGGATATGCAGGCTAGAGCTGTCTGCAGTACGTGCGGACTGGATCGGTGTGTCCGCTGAGTCCGGCTGTTGCCTTGGTGGCGAAGCCGTGGGCTCGGGATGAGCGGACTGATGATGTGTGTCCGCTGAGTCCGGCATTTGCCTTGTGACGGGGCTGTGGACTCGGGATAAGCGGGCTTGAGCTGTGTCCGCGGATTGGCGGACAGTGTTGCTGTGGAGTCCGGCTGTGGCGGTCCTGGCTTGGCCCTCGGCGACAAGGCGGACTGGTGTTGCTGTCCGGCCTTGGTGTGTTGGTGATGTCTTGGCGGTTTGGCCTTTGGCAACAAGGCGGACTGGCGATTGTGTCCGGCCTTGGAGAAGCATTGGAATAAGGGGTAGTCCGCGCGGCTTGGGTTGCGGTCTGGCGACCTGGCGGACTGAGCGGACTCCACAGCAGTAGACCGACGGCTTGGTGGTTGAGTCCGCGCGGCTTGTTTCTCTTGTCTTGTTTTTTGTAGTTCTCTGCTTTCCCTTGAGTGGTTGTTTGGTGAAGCATGTCTCGCCATGTATGTCTCGCTGTGTAGAGAAGATTGTTGTGAATCAATAAAGACTCTTGTGCTGCATGTGTTTGCTGGTTGACTGACTTTAGTTGAGATAACCCCTGCTCACTACAGGTTCCAGGGAATTTTCCGCGTGATCAAGTTGTGATTTTGATAGTGCTGAGAATATTAATTTGGCATCAGACTATCTTGTTGACCACCTGGAGAAAATTCAACGTGGTAATAGTGTCAGGTTGTTGAATTTTAACACCATCAAACTTCATGTGCGTACACCCTCAAAAAAATGGGGTGCCTGAACGAAAAAATCGTCACCTCCTCGATGTTGCTCGGTCCCTTATGTTTCAAATGCAGGTTTCAGCCGACTATTGGAATTTTGCTGTATCCACAGCATGTCATCTCATCAACCGCCTACCATCTTTTGTTCTTGACTTTGCCATACCTATTCAACTTCTCTATCCTTCTGCGGCTCCCACCTCTCTCACCCCGTGAGTCTTCGGGTGTGTTTGTTATGTTCATCTTCTTGGCCCAATTTCTGACAAACTTGCTCCTCGGGCGGCCAAATATATGTTTGTTGGTTACTCTCGTACTCAGAAGGGGTATGTTTGCTACTCTCCTTCTGATGGCAAGTTGGTCGTCTTGGTGGATGTCACGTTCTGCGAAGATCAGCCCTTCCACTTACCTGCACCCACTTCGACTTCCACTCATCGTCTTCCCCGGCGTGCTATACCTGTCACGTCCTCTTCTCTGCCATCTCTGACCACCTCTCTCCCTGACCCCTCTCGGATTCCTCCACCCCTTATCCGTGTCTACACCCGTCGCTTCAAGGATGCTTCCCTGCACCTGCTACCTCCCTCCAGCGATACCCCGACAACGGCAGATCCAGCTCTCGCCTCTACAGCTCATCACTTGGCCAACTATGTTTCTCTCCATCGGCTGAGTCCACCTCTCTACACCTTTGTCACCTTTTTTTCCTCTATCTCTATTTATAACACTGTGCAGGAGGGGCTGCAACACCCGCGATGGCGGGCGGCCATGGACGATGAAATTCGGGCTCTCTGGGTTATCCGGACTTAGGATCTGGTTCCTCTTCCCGCAGGGCAGCATTGTGTGAGCTGCAAGTGGGTCTTTGTTGTTAAACATGCGGCGGATGACACCGTGGAGCGACTCAAGGCCCGCCTCGTGGCTCGGGGTTTTACTCAGCAACATGGTTTGGATTATGAGGAAACCTTCTCTCCGGTGGCCAAATTGAACACCGTGCACGTTCTTCTCTCCTTGGTTGTTCATCGACATTGGCCCCTTTATCAGCTGGATGTTAAGAACGTCTTCCTCAATGGTGATCTGCAAGAGACTGTTTACATGTACCAACCTCCCGGGTTTGTGACCACGGGGGAGTCTCAGGTCTGTCTTCTTCGCAAGTCTATTTATGGTCTCAAACAGTCCCCGCGGGCTTGGTTTGAAAAATTCAACAAGGTTGTCCGTGATATCGGTTTTATTTGGAGCTCGGCTGATTTCTCTCTCTCACCCAACACCGGGCAACCGGAACTGTGATCCTACTTGTCTATGTTGATGATATCCTCATTACTGGTGACGGTACTACAGGGATACAACATATCAAAGAACAATTAAACTCTGTCTTTCAGACCAAAGACCTTGTCAACCTTCGCTACTTTCTTGGCTTTGAGGTTGCTCGACGCTCTGGTGGTCTTGTGTTATCACAAAGGAAGTACTGTGTGGATCTTCTTCATGATGCCAGCTATTCTGGATGCAAACCTGCGGATACTACTATGGACGTTAATCACAAGCTCTCTACCCACAGCTCTGACTCCGATGAACTTCTTACAAATCTAGAATACTATAGATGCTTGGTTGGGAAGCTTATCTATCTCACGGTTACTTGCCCAGACATCTCTTTTCTGTAGGAGTCGTGAGTCGTTTTATGCATGCTCCCCGAACATCTCATCTTCAGGCTGTTGAGCGCATTCTTCGATACCTCAAGACCGCTCTAGGACAAGGGCTGGTGTACAAGCCATCCACATCTCTAGCTCTTGTCGCGTACTCTGACGCTGACTATGTTGGATCCATTGATGATAGGCGCTCCACAACGGCTTTCTGTACCTACTTTGGAGGACATCTCATAACTTGGCGTAGCAAGAAACAAACTGTGGTTGCTCGCTCTTCTGCTGAAGCCGGGTACCGGGTTATGGCCGCTGTCGTCTCTGAGTTAACTTGGCTTGAGGGCCTTCTGGGTGACTTAGATGTTCGTCTCTCATCACCGGCGACCCTATTTTGTGACAGCCAAGCCGTCATACATATTTCCAAGAATCCGGTCTTCCACGAACGCACGAAGCATATTGAAGTTGATTGTCATTTATCCGGGAAAAAGTACAGTCAAAGTGATGCAGGACGGACGTCACACCCGCCTGCCACCCTAGAGTCCCACCAGGGGGCCCGCCATGGTGTCGCACCATGACGGCTTTATCAGGCCCGCGGGCCATACACCCCAACCCATCCCCGGCCCCACAACAGGGCCGATAGGTTGTTGAGGCCGGGGCTCGATCCCCCGACCTCCTTGATAAAGAGCTTTCCTGCATGCTCCGATCAGCAGTTGGTGATAGGAGCTTGCAGGAAAGCTCTTTATCAAGGAGGTCGGGGGATCGAGCCCCGGCCTCAACAACCTGTCGGCCCTGTTGTGGGGTCGGGGATGGGTTGGGGTGTACGGCCCGCAGGCCTGATAAAGCCGTCATGGTGCGACGCCATGGCGGGCCCCCTGGTGGGACTCCAGGGTGGCAGACGGGTGTGACGTCCGTCCTGCATCATAAAAGTGCAGATCAGTTGGTGATAGGAGCTTGCAGGAAAGCTCTTTATCAAGGAGGTCAGGGATCGAGCCCCGGCCTCAACAACCTATCGGCCTTGTTGTGGGAGCATGTCCCTGCTACAAACCAAGTTGCTGACATCTTGACTAAAGCTCTCTCCCGGCCGCTATAAATCAGTTTTTATCCAAGCTTGGTGCCTACGACTTGTACGCTCCAGCTTGCGGGGGAGTGTTAGAGAAGCCTAGTTTAGTGCCCATCTAGTGGCCCAATTTTTTTCCCTCTTTTTCTCTCTTTTCCTCCTCATTGTATTAATCCCACATGTTAGATTGCAACTTCTCCTCTTTCTCCTTTCTTATATAAATGTATTCATACTTGTAACTATCTATTCAAGAAGTATATACAAGATTTTGAGCCTCTCTTTACAATAATATTTATTAAGCATTATCATCATAGCCCCATCCCAACTATTTTGAGTTAGCTTTATATTCTCTTTTTTCATTTGTTCCTATCGAGTGCTATTGAGGATGTTCAACAACCTAACTATGCATGTTGAACAACTTTCATCCATGTGAACTTAATGTTAAACCTTTTTTTCTACATGAACATTTGACACTAATTCTATCTGATCCTCTAATTGGTGCATTGTTTACCTTAATTGTGAATGCTCAAATCCTCGAGTCTATTTTTGTCATCTTATCTTCGACATGTCTCTCTCTTTGCTTTTCTAATATAATCATGTTTAACGTATGTTTTTTAATTTGGCACACATTCATCTTAGCATTCTCATTTGGCCTCATTCAACTTTGATATCAACAATTTTTTTACTGTGAAACACTCAGATTTATGCAACATCACCATCCTAATAGCCATCTTATAAAATATACCTTGAAGTTTCCATGATATCTTCTTATCCCAGTGAACTCCAAAAGATACTTCTTCATCTAAACCACTCAACATTAATTCTAGAGGTTATATCCTCATCTATAATGAATATTCATAAAATCAATCCCTAGTAATAACAATGAATCTCTTGTTTGCACCATCAGTTAAAAGTTTAATTACGTGCATTTCATTGGACAAATCTATCAACCACAGTAGTAATAGTTCCGGAAGAAGTATAGGAGATGGGAGATTCTGAATCACATTAGTATTGTTGGAAACGTGGATAGACCACACGCGTGCACTAACACCTGACGCTCACTTCAAAGTCTGGCGAGATCAACCCCCGGCGAGGGGACAACCGGGCGGGACCACACCCCGGGCGAGATCACCTTCACCCGGCTGGCGGAGCACCACGCGGGACGGGCCGGCGAGAGGACTCCCAGCGAGGTGGCAGAGCGAGAGCCCCCCCCCCCCCCCCCCCACGAGATGGCTGGCGAGAGGGTAACCAGGCGGGATGGCTTGGCGAGACGACGCCCCTCTCGCACGACGAGATCCACCAGGCGAGACCACCACTCGGCGAGAGCTTCGGGTGAGGTGTGTCTTCCCGCTCGCGAGGTGCACAAAACAAGTGCCCGCTCACACACTCTCTGTCTCACTCCTCTTGCGGCTGCGAGAATCAAAAATTGAAAACGAACAACACAAAAACTCAGCACTGCAGCGCTCTACTCTAGAGGGAAGACAAATCTTGCTATCTCATCAATCTATCAATGAACTACATCCAAGCCTTTATATAGGCTAACACAACAATAGGAAATAGACACGTAGGTCCATATTGAATGCCACCTAACTATTTTCATCTCTCTCCTCTTCATTAATTAAACATATATAAATATATAAAAAAACCCATTGTTGACCCGGTCAACCCCCCGAAAAAACACCAACAAACTCCCCATCAAACTTGGCAGTACATGCCGAGTTTGCCTTTGAGCATCAGGAACGTCTCCACCTTCAAAGCTTTTGTGAAGATATCTGTGATCTGCTCTCCGTGGGACAATACATAACCTCAACCGTCTTCCTGCTCCACCTGCTCCCGAAGGAAGTGGTACCTCGTATTAATTTGCTTGCTACGCCCATGTAGCAGCAGGATTCTTCGGGAGCTGGATGACCGACATGTTATCAATACATCGTCATAGGGCCATCCTGCGGATGATGTAGCTCCTCCAAGAGGTTCCTTAGCCAAATCGCTTGGCAGGCGCAGGCCGCTGCCGCTATATACTCAGCTTCACATGAGGACAAGGCAATAGTTGTCTGCTTCTTCGAGCTCCACGAGAAACGCCTGTACCCCCATGGAAAGCATACCCGGAAGTGCTCTTCTGATCATTCACATCTCCACCGTAGTTGCTGTCCGAGTATCCAACCAAATTCAGCTCCTCTCTTGTAGAGTACTTCAAGTCATGACCTCTCGTCCCATTCACATATCTCAGGATCCTCTTCACTGCCGATAAATGGTCCTGCTTCGGCTTCTCATGTACCTGTTCACCACTCCAATAGCGTACATGATATTAGGCCTGGTGAAAGTCAGTACCGTAGACTTTCGAACAAGCTCTTGAATAATGTGGATCGACTGCTCCCTCTTTTGAGTCCTTCCTCAACTTCAATCCTGGATCAGCGGAGTGGAGATAGCCTTGTTATCCTCCATACTGAACTTCTTCAAGATCTCCTCTGCATACTTCTTCTGTAAGATGAAGATACCATCTTCACTCGGCTGTACCTCCCCACCTAGGAAGTAGTTGAGCTCTCCCAGGTCGGTATCTCAAAAACTTTCTCCAACGTTCTTTCCCATGGTTCCCTTGTGTCCTCCCAATTCCCTACATGGTAGGGTTGTTGCCTGTGAATATCATATTGTCTACGTATAGACATATGATCATCATATCCAGATTCTCCGCCACCTTCGTGTAGAGAGCATATTCATAAGGACACTTCATGTAGCCATGCTTCTGGAGGTATGCATCTATCCTCCATTCCAAGCACGAGCACCTTGCTTCAGCTCATACAGTGCTTTGTCCAGTTTGCACACCTTCCTCTCCTGGCCCTTCACAACATATCCGGGAGGCTGCTCGATGTACACATCTTCCTCCAAGTAACCATTCAGGTAGGCAGACACGACATCTATCTGCAAGATCTTCCACCCATAGTGAGCTGTCAGTGTGATGATCACCTAATTGTGTCAATCTGCGTCACTGGAGCAAAGACCTCGTCGTAGTCCACTCCTTGGACTTGTCTGTAGCCCTTCACGACGAGTCTCACCTTGTGCTTCTCCACTTCTCCATCTGTGTTCCTCTTCACTTTGTAGACCCACTTCACCCTGAGGGTTTTGTGGCCAGCTGGTGGATCGACCCGCTTTCAGGTATCATTCTTCTTAATGGGTGCTATCTCCTCATCCATCGTCTTCCTCCAGGTCTTCTCTTGGGATGCTTCATCATATGAGTGTGGCTCGCAATCTGATAAGAGACAATATAGAGAAAAATTTTTAAGATTCGTGTCGTCTCCTCATAGATCTCCTCCAACCTCCTCATCCTAGGTTGAGGACGATCAACTTTGCCCCTGCTAGTGCTTGCTCCACTAGAATCGCCTCCACTTGTACTTGCTCCACTCGAGTGGGGAGTATGAGCTCCCCCTGACTCTCCACTAGGTGGTGATGGTGGCTCAGCTCCACCAACCTCAGCTTCTGCTTCGTGACCACCATCCTCTTCATCATCATCGAAGAATATCCCTTTGATGCTTCTCACTTTCTCATCCCAACTCCAGCTGCTATCCTCCTCAAACACAACGTCCCTTGAGATTATTTTTTCTCCATCACTGGATTGTAAAACTTGTAAGTCTTGCTCATCGGAGCGTAACCCACAAAAATGCACTTATCACTCTTGTCGTCAAGTTTCTTCCTTCTCTGGTCCGGGACATGAGCATAAGCTACACACCCGAAGACCCGCAAGTGCTTAACACTCGGCTTTCATCCACTCCAAACTTCAAATGAAGTCATGAACTTCACACTCTTGGTTGGGCACCTGTTAAGCAAGTACACAGCACACTGTACTGCTTCCGCCCAGAACATCTTTGGCAAACCCTTGCCCTTCACCATACTTCTCGCCATGTTCATGATGGTTAGGTTCTTCCCCTCCGCGACTCCATTCTGCTGAGGTGAGTACGCCGCTGTCAACAGATGTGAGATCTCATACTCTCTACAAAAATGGTCAAACAGACTAGAGGTGTACTCCCCACCTCTACCTGTTCTCAGCACTTTTAGTGGTTGTCCACTCTCCTCCGTCATCGCCTTGAACTCCTTGAATCTGTTAAGGGCCTCAGATTTATCCTTCAGAAAATACACCCAACACTTCCGACTGAAGTCATCAGTGAAAGTGATATAGTACTTGCTCCCGCCAACTGAGATAGTTTCAAACGGACCAGTAATGTCCGAGTGAAACAGTTCAAGCTGCCTCCTTGCTCTTCGGGACTTGCCACCTTCGAACGTCTGCCTCTTCTGTTTCCCCTTCATGCACGTCTCACAGATCTTCTGTGGAGGTGAGATCATGGGCAGACCTTCCACCATCCTGGAATGAGATAAGAGTTTCAAACCAGTGAAGCCCAAATGACTCATCCTGTGATGCACAACCATGCTTCTTCCTCTTCTTCAGTTCTCGCAAGGCACACCGTCTCTTTGCCCGAGCGAGCCCGCTCTTGGACCCTTTGGATCGCATCTCGGCGGGACTATCTCAAAGGAATGGCAATGTCAGGACCAGGTCAATGCAGGTGTATATATATAGCCACAAGTGCCCCACCCAAAGAATTCCTCTGGTACACCCACACTCGTCGAACACATTGGGGTTGGATGTTTCTTTCTAAGCTTTGTCAAGCTCAAAAAGAGCGGGGAT